>CAJQZJ010033695.1:1903536-1941496 GCA_907164525.1 Lophiomys imhausi | reverse complement strand
AGCAAGCCAGATCAGCGGTCTTTGCCAAATATGGACTTGTTTACCACTGAGAGCGCTCACCGTCGGGCTGGTGGAAGGTGGAAACCGGCGCCATCTTTAAGGCGCGGCACATCGCAGCTCTCTACATGATTATACAGGAAGTGCAGAGCCAGCAGCTTCCAAAACTAAGAAATGACAGACAACTGGCTGCCTGGACAGTCCCCAAATTCTCTCCATACATTAGAGCATTTATCTTCAACCTTTTGGCCCAGTATCTCTGACAGACATTAATTATAAAGCAGGAATTATGAAGGATTTGCTCACCCTGTCTTGGCAGTTAGGCTGTCGACTTACCTGCTTCCAAGTTTTGTCCTTTTCGGACAGCTTTCTGTATACAGTTGAAGCAAGGACTTTTCTTGCCCCGTGACAGGCTTGCCACGAAGGCAACCATCTCCAAATGGAGATTCTTCAATGCTCATCTTCTACTTGGAGTAGAATAGGGGGTGCTGTCAGGAGCTGACATGTCTCAATATCAAAAAATCTTAAGTTAAGAAATCTTTGAATGCCAAATTCTACAGATCTCTTGAGGTTTCTGAAAACCACCTATCTATCTCCATATATTTGGATAAGCAAATGTTGCTTGTCTCTTAGCAACTTGGTTTCCGATTAACTTAGAAAACATCTGTGATGCTATGTTAGTACCTAACCAAATGACATATTTGAAAGACTATTAGTTTGCATCTCTTAATTGTCCTAAACAGTTTGTGACAGTTGTTATCAATGGACCAAAACTTCACATTTCACTTTTCAGCATAACCTAGGTACAGTACCTTAAAAAGAGTTAACCTTAATTTTGTGTCAATATACAAAGATCAATACTGATGTAGCCAAATATAATCTTAATTTTGTATCAACATACAAACATTGACACCAATGTAACCAAATATAATCTTAATTTTGTATCAATATACAAAGATATAAGAGCATATTCAATAATCACTTTTTCTTTATCATTCCTGTATTATGTCTATATTCCATTTTTTAAAAGTCTTTCCTCTTTCCTACTTAGGAGAGAAGGAAGGATAGAGAAAAGAAAAAGAGAGAAACCCCTGGGTCTAACCTCCAAAACCTATTTAGCAAGACCATTTAACAAGTTGTAACCAATTCCCCTAAATAACAACAAACATGTTAACCCATCAAATGATCAACGGCGGGTGGGGAAAAGAAAAAAAATCACCCAGCCCACCTTCTGGGAATGGGATGCTGCTCTCTTAAAATTACCTCCTGCTGATTTGGGATGCAGGAAACCTGTTTGGGGTCCAAATAACAATGGAAAAATGGTTAGGCAAGTTAATAGTAACATTTGATGGTCAGTCCTTTTGTGCTCAGCTATTTAACTGTCCTAAGAAGTTTGTAGTCAGAGGCTGAACTTCAGGGTTTTACTGAAGTCCTAGCTGGAACAGTAGGTGGAGCTGAACAATCTTAGCCATTTTGAGTTGTTGTGGTTGTAGATTTTTGAGGAAACAGCTATTTAGGCAGTCTGCAAGGCTGGATCATCTGGGCTACTTGTCTTCTTTGGTGTCTGGTTCCTTTTATTCAGAGGTTTCAGTTGTCCAGTTGTCCCTGGACTCCTTAGATAGATGTTTTTAATTTCCTGGAAAGATAAGAACAGAGCCCTGCCCTAATTCTTACTCTGTGGCACAACTTTTTTTTGGGGGGGTGCTGGTAATATCTTTTCCTAGATATTTAGATATTCTCCTCCCCCCATTTTTCCTAGATAATTCCTAGAGCAAATTGGGTTTTTTTGACAATATAAAAAGTATTACCTTTCAATTGAGATTTAAAAAAATCTTTTAATATTTTGGAACTAAACATACTTTTAGTGTATATATTTTGAGATCACAAAGGACAATTCACTTTGAATTTCAGCATGCCTTTTTTGAGTAGCTTTTAGACTTAAATCATTCCAAATCCTATGTACCTGCCTCTGCCTTCCAACTATTGGGATCAAAGGCAAGTGTCTCCCAATTGCTGACTTGTGAGGACAAGCTACCTGATCTCTCTTCCTGGAGTTTAAGTTGACAGAACAACGAGCCTGGCACTAACAGAGCCTGCATACTCCAGCAGCATCTTCATTCTTCCAGCAGACATCCTCTCTACCTCCTCTTAGCAGCTGCTCATGGGGGGGGGGGGGGGGGGGACAGTGATGCAATGGAAAAAAAAAAAGTTGTTGAAGCCTTGGTAGCCTGGATTCTAACTGTGTGCCTGCCTCTTATTAGCTGTGTCTGGAGACTGTTACTTTCCATCTTGACATTCCAGCTCCCTTATATGAAAAGCGGGTTTTAGAACAGGTAACAGCACTCACTTGTGGCTGTGAGAGATAGCATTTTAAAAACTCAGCAGTGGTGGCTGTCTTCATTTCCCTCTATGCTCTGGAAGTGGCTTCTGGGACCCAGGGGAAGAAACTTGTGGTAAACAGGATGGAGCAAGGGAGGGTTGTGTGGAGGAACATGGCAGGCTGGTGCTGCAGCCCCTGGGCTTTTTCTGGATGAGCTTTGATGGGCAGTGCCTTTTCATTAATTTATCTTTGTGTGCTTTTTTTTTTTCTCATTTCACAGATGGCTACCAGGTACGGACAGGATGAGGGAGAAAAGACAAGACCAAGCCGACGTTCCCTGTAGTGTGGCATGGAGGCCACCTGTCTAGAGCAGAGGAGTCCCGTATTGGGGAAGAGGCTTTAGAATTGACACTTGTGGACAGGTGGGATATTCTGACTGAGACATGACCTCATGCCTTGTGGCACATAGGTGACCAGAGTGACCCCCAAAACTTAGGTTCTGCTTAGCGTGTTGGGGATCCTTGGAGATGTAGGGGGATGAAGGTCATCTCAGGGCAGAACCAAGTCTGTAAAGACAGAGAAGATAGGAAAATAATGCCAGAGTTTAAACACGTTATCAGGAAGATGGAGGTGGTAGAACATCTTCTGGTCTCACATTTGCTTAAATGGATGTAGTGTTTGCTCATGGGGCTGCACTGTTTCCTCACATGAAGTAGATAAACAAGGGGGTAAACCGCCAGACTAATGTGACATTAGTCTTAGGTCTCAAAAACTTTGTTCAGAGAGACATCTATGTCTCCAAGTGTTGAGGGGGCTATCAGAACTCTGATGAAGGTCCAACTACAAGTGAAAAAGAGTGAGGAGGAGGGATGAATTTGTGTCTGGAAGGATCTTAGAAGGCAGCGAAGTCTGAAGGAGATTTGAAAATGCCAGCAGACAACCCTCTGGCTCAGTGGTTCTCAACTTTCCTAATGCTGCAACCCTTTAATACAGTTCCTCATGTTGTGGGAACCCCCCAACCAAAAATTATTTTTATTGCTACTTCATAACTATACTTTTGCTACTGTTATGAACTGTAATGTAAATATTTGTGGTGACAGAGGTTTTCCAAAGGGGTTGTGACCCACAAGTTGAGAACTGCTGCTCTAGCCAGTTACCAGGTGCCCAGATTCCCCAGGAATGAGCCTCCCTTGCTTCCCTAGTCAAACAAAGAGATGTGATGACTATACTTTTTGCTGGTGTCACCAATAAGATCCAAAGGCCACTTTGATCTTGAAAATGATGGCCCAATGGAGTATTTATAAACACACACATGGGTGGGGCAAGGAGGCTGGGGTCTCAATTCCACCAGGTCCCGTTGCCTAAGGGTCCACCACCCATGTCATATTACTACATCACAATCTGCATTAGCACATGGGTGTGAGCCCATGAGGGGCCATTCAGAACCCAAACCACAGCAGTGTGGTTGCACCCAGTTGCTTTACTCCAATTGCTTTGTTCTTTAGTATACTCATAAATATTTATACTCCTTAATGTTATTTCTGTTGCCCCTTTGTCATTATAGAACGTCATTTATGTTGAACAAAATTGCAATAATATGGTGGTTTTTAAGAACAATTACTTCAGGTTCCTATTTCTTCCTGTGTGTTCATTTGCTTCTGATCACTTGTAGATCTATTTTTTAGGAGTGACTGACAACCTTGGCAACCTAACTTTTGCTCATTTTTGTATCAAATTGTTTAAGTTTTGAAAACTGAATTCTAGGTGCTCATTTCTTACCCATTTTGTGCCATCTGAGCATGTCCAGTTTGCTTCTCTCTTTACTTGTTTTTTTTTTTTCAAGATAATATATGCACATAGTCAACATATAATGTCACAACCAGTGAGTTTCCACTGAAGCTCCTGAAACCGCACTTGGTTCTTCCCCAGCCCGGGCGTGGGGAGAGGGCTCAGCCGAGTGCTCACACGGTCATTCACTTTTGTCAAATTTAAGAACATGAACCCTAATGGCAGTCAGCTGCTTGCATTTTCATCCATGTGGTTTGCAATGACTTCCGGACACTTGGGATATGGCTGAGGTGATGCTGAATTGTAGCACGTTTTGTTTGGCTTAGTGGACGCTACGGTTTGAATATGTTTTTCTCCTCCAAAATGCATGTTGAAATTTAATTCTCACAGATACTGCTATATAAACCAGCCTCAACTGGACTCTGTCCTCATGAATTAGCTAATTTATTCATGTGATGAACAGATTAACAGATTGGTGAGTTAATGGGATGTTTTGGGTCCTGCTACAAAGCTTTTTTTTTTTTTTTTTTTGGTTTTTCGAGACAGGGTTTCTCTGTGTAGCCCTGGCTGTCCTGGACTCGCTTTGTAGACCAGGCTGGCCTCGAACTCACAAAGATCCGCCTGCCTCTGCCTCCCAAGTGCTGGGATTAAAGGCGTGCGCCACCACCACCCGGCTACAAAGCTTTTTTAGACAAGTCTTTTGTATCATCTCTCTCATGATGTGAGGGGCTTGGCCACTTTGGGGCTCTGCCAGAAACCAGGCTATCACCAGATACGATTCTTCAACCTTGAACCAGACTGGGAATGAAAACAAACCTCTGACTATCACATACCATGTAGTTTATGGTATCACACAATCAGCAACAGAAAACACATGTTGGAATAGAAATATGTTCCATTTTCACAGCAGGGGGAGTTTGAAGATAATAGAGAAGAGGTAAGGTTTGACATTGACAGAACCAGAAACTATTGTATGAGCAGCTATGTAGATGACGACAGAAGGCCAACCATTTGTTGATGTCTGGCTAAACAGGAAACGCCCCATGTCACCATGAACCACAACTTTAATGAACGATGTGTACTAGGAGAACACAGCAGGCACATGGGTTTACAGGCATCTTCAGTTCAAGGAGTATTTAAGATCATACACTGCACCAAAAATGTTAAATTCTTTAAAATTTTGTTGTTTGTATATTAGAGCACAGCATCTCTAAATTTTGTCATAAGTTATAGCAATTAAATGTATTATTAATATCAAGTCGTGAAGCTTAAGTACATTTTATTTTTAAAATATTATTTTATTTGTGTATGTGTGTGCCTGCATGAGTTTATGTGCATCACTTGCTTGCTGGTGCCCTCAGAGGCAAGAGGAAGGTGTGGAACTCCTGGGATCTGAGCCAGTTGTGAGCCACCCAATGTGGGTGCTGGGAACCAAACTCAGTTCTTCTCTGCTAAAATAGTAAATACTCTTAACTGCTGAGCCATCTCTCCAGTCTCTTAAATAAACTTCAAACTGCCAGTACAGTGAAAATCAATTTCAGTAACCCATGCTAAAAAAAGACTGAATTATCTTTTGTTCCAGCTAAATAAAATAGTGTTAATATTGTGTACTAATTAAAAACACCATAAAATGCATTATAGGGTTGGCTGTGCCACACAGTCAATTAATAATAAAAACATTGTGTTTTTTCCCTTGTATTCCATGATGCCATTGCATTCACATTCTTTTTACATTTTTAAATTTTGTGGCAATTTTTCATTCTAAATGTTAATTTAGAGTGAAAATTTTTATAATTATTTATAATTATTAAATTTTATAAGAATTTTTATTTATAAATTTATATTTAAATTTGTTTAAAGAGGATCCCCCTCCACCATATTATGTTTCAAGTGCCAAACAATTAGATGTGCTCCTGGAAATGTTTTTATTTTTAATTTTAAAGATTTATTAATTTAATTTGTATGTGCCTGCCTGAGTATATGATATGCACTACATTCATGCACATACCCATAAGGGCCAGAAAAGGGCAACAGATTCCCCTAGAACTGGAGTTACAACAGTTGTAAGTTACAATGTGGATGCTGGGAATTGTACCTGGGTCCTCTGCAAGAGCAACAAGTGTTCTTAATCACTGAGCCATCTCTCCAGCCCTCTTAGAAATACTTTAAAAATATTATAATGAAGACAGTAAGCTTCCTGTGTTGTTTCTCCATTCTTCCTACTCCTCAAATCAACCTTATTTACTTTTTCAGCTGTGATTCTATTGGCAGTTATGGTATCCCCAAATAACGTACTTACATTGCTACTTCTTGATTTATTCAATTTCAGGCAACATCTACAAGCTTCTTCATTGGCAGATAAAAATGTAACACTACTTTTGTGTCTGTTCACTTTTTGCTCTTTTCATTTTTAGTCAAGTAAATAATCCATATTTATCTGTTAGTTCTACAAACACCACATGTTGCAGAGCTGGGATTTAGACCAGAATTACAGCTTCTTTGTAACACAGGTTTGTGGGTCTAAGTTAGCCCTAAAGTGAATTAGTATGCAGTGCGGCTTGGCATCTGCCAACACATAAAGCTTGGTGTCCCTTTGGCTGCTGAAATGGACAGAGAGCAGTTGAGATCATAGTTCTGTGAACTGCCCTGTTGAAGGGGCATGGCTAAGAAGCTGCCAGAGCGCCCTCAGTTTGGCAGTTGGAACAGACTGACTTTATAAACTAGTCATAATTTGGTGGTTGAAATAAACTGGCCTTGTGAACTGGCAAGGTTAGACCCAGTGGACACTAAACTTGAAAGGGATTGCCTGCTGGGAATGCCATAAATCAGGTTATTCTGCATGGACCTACACTAAGAATATTAATATCCTTTTAAGGAAATTAAAATAGGGTTAGTTAGGTGTCCGTAGATAGGTATTAGGGTGTTCGATAGGTATTAGGGTGTTCTTAGATTATAGGCTTTAGATTATAGGTTTTAGATTATAGACTTTAGAGTATAGGATTTAGGTATTTTATAGGTGTTTGCTAGGTACTAATAAATACAAGTGTTATAAATAAAAATATTCTGTTGCATAGGTTTGTGGCTCACTGAAACTTGTCTCTTTCCTGGAGGAGATATGCTAATGTATGTTCTCCCTCAATGATCTGCCCATCTTTTAAAGCTTACCTCTCCCTGCTTAGTGTCTTAGTTCTTTTCCTTAGTTGTCATGTCTGGCACATTTCATATATAAGAAATAAACTTTGCATGTATAAAATAATGACTTTAATTTTTAGTTACACAAAATTAATTTTGTCAGATGTTTAAGTTACTTTTCTGCCTCTTGTGGTGGCCCACACCTTTAATCCCAGCACTTGGGAGGCAGAGGCAGGCAGATCTCTGTGAGTTCAAGGTCAGCCTGGTCTACAAAGTGAGTCCAGGACAGTTAAGGATACACAGAGAAACCCTGTCTTGAAAAACCTAACAAAAAAAAAGTTACTTTTCTGTTGTACCTTGGAACAATTACTCCACTCTTTTTTTCTATTTGTGCTAATTCTAATATATAGTTAATACACAATATTTAGGCATATGTCACAAGATTTTATCCTTTATTTTAATCACTACAAAATAAGAGCAATTTAAATTTCAGTTGCTAGTAAAAACATTTCTGTATCTTGTGGCTTTAAAAAGTTTTTCATATTATAAATATATATTTTAGAGACAAAAGAAAATATCTGTGCGGCCATGTTTCCACTGGTCTTTTCTGAGCCACAGGTTGTAAATAAAACCCTGCTGGTTATGAAGAACAAATGAAGCTTAGAATGAGACCTGGAACTTTGTTTTTGGAATGTACATCTATTTTTTTTTTTAAGAATTACAAGAGTAATTCCTTCAATAAAAGCAAAAGAATTCTATGAGCCAGATGAATTTCAAATTTAATTAGATATGGCCATCTCTCTTTTTATGTTAAGCAGGGCAACTGTCTTGTATCCTTAAA
This sequence comes from Lophiomys imhausi, assembly GCA_907164525.1. Taxonomy (NCBI): domain Eukaryota; kingdom Metazoa; phylum Chordata; class Mammalia; order Rodentia; family Muridae; genus Lophiomys; species Lophiomys imhausi. Next base: position 1,933,418 of record CAJQZJ010033695.1, on the reverse strand, counting down.
CACCAAGTGGAGAGGAGGAAAAGCCAGCTTCATTGTTCACTGAGAACCCAAACATGCCCTTTCAATGTCGTCTAACCTACTGAATGTGTAAGGCTGTCTTTCTAAGTTCTTCCGTCCTGAAGTGGTATTGCGCACACAAATCACGGATAGCTCCTGGCTAAACGAGGAGTTGTGGTAACTAGACAGAACTACACTCCTTCTGTCTGTGGTGCATGTAACCACCCCCACCCCTACAGCCTGATCGCCTTGACAAAGAACTTAAAGGAAGGGAGCATTGGGCGGGAGCCCCAAGGTAAGGAAGCTACTTGTTAACTCTGACACTCAAGGGCGAGGGTAAGACTTATAAGGAAGATCTTTCATGAAAGACCATGGCAAAACTTAACGTCTTAAAGCTGGGATAACTCGGGATTTCCGAACGTTTGCTGGGCGTGTTCCAGCACCGCAAACACCGTCTCAGCAGGGTTGTGGCTTGACTCTCATTTATGATATTCTGTTCTGTCCCTTAGCCACTGTATTGGTCCATAGAGGAAAGCGGCTGGCTGTTGGAGTTTTATGTTCATTCGTCCACGCACTTCGGGGCCAGTCATAATGACCACACTCTAACCCACTCAGCAATTCCTCAGGCTCCGGTCCCAGCCAGTCACAGAGCACCCTCTGACACATCATCCTTGCGATGGCTCAAAAACGATTCTCAAGTTATCAGAAGGATCTCTCTCAAGTCTTCCTTTACCCACTTGAGTTGAAAATTTAGTTCCTGTTCCTTGAACCCCGGTGCTTGTCTCTCGTGGCTGCTGTCTCTAAGTGATCTGGCCCACACATGCTCGCACCTTCTTAGAGTGTTGCTCTTTTATAGCTGGGTCGTCTTTCTTGCCAACCATTAGCGATCTAAACGTTTGTTCTTGAGTACTTGCTCATTATTACCCAAGGCAGGCAGGAGCTCATCCAAGGATGATGAATGAGCCCAGGATGTTCACAGGTCTTTGTGACGTTTCTCTGGTTTGTTTGGTTTTCTTGCTGGAGTCCCACAACCAGTGTGGACTGTGGCAACGTCTTGCAGCCTTACTAAGTAGTTGGATCTCTTCCTGATGCTGCTTCCTTGCTTCCACCTCTCAGCTAAGGCTTTAGCCTCTTCAGCTCTGCAGGAGCACAGAGAAGGGGGCTGAGCCCTGGGGCCAGCGCACACCCTCAGCATCTGTCCCCGCAGCCCTCAGAGACAGCATGAGGACCCTGGAGATCCAGATGCTCTGAGGACTCCCGTTTCCAGGCTCCTCCTCCTCAGCAATAGCGGCCCAGACCCGAACCTGTTGAAAAACCAAAAGCCGAGCCTCACTTCTGCTTTCTTATATATTCTAACTAGCTTCAGAGAGAATTGATATGTTAAGAGACTTCCTGGAAAGTTTTATGATCCTTTTACAGCGTGTGTTCTGAAGTTTTGTAATGATTTGAAATTAGTAGATCCCTTTTAAATTATTTTTATTCATATTCATTGTGTATATGTGGGGGAGGGTGCAGTGGCCACTGAGGCCCGAGGAGGGCCTTGAATCCCCAGGAGATGGAGTTGTGAGTTGCCCTGTGTGGGACCTAGCTGACCTAGGGTCCCCTCAAGAGCAGCAAATGCACTTACCTGCTTAGCTGACTCTCCAGCCCAGAGTTAATAGATTCTTGGAGTCTGGATATTTGTATTATTCAATTCTAGATTGCTGTCTACTATAGATACCTATCTACTATCTATCATTTTCACTTGCTTGTCTACATACTCGCCTCCCTTGTTTTATTTTTTTCTGTTTCTTCATTCTAAAATTCCTAAGGTGAAATATTGAAACTTCTGCATTAATTGTACACATTTCTTCATATTTTATCTCTTTCTTTTGGCTCAACCGTTTGGGAAATTTCTTGAGCCTTTCATTGTACATTTTACTTGAGCTATTATAATCTTGATTTCCAAGAACTCTTCTATTTGTGTTCTTTTTCATAGCCCATATTTTTAGATATGGGTGTGCTATTGAGAGATTAAGCAAGGAAGGGGGCCCAATTGCTGCTGAGGCCCTGGGCTGGGATTAAGCACCAGTTAAAAATTGTTTAAGTCATTATTCCTGCTAATGTAAGTTCTTTGATTTATTGCTGCACTTTGTTTTCTTATTTATTTTTATTTTCGTGTTTTGCTTGCATGGGTGTCTGCGTACCTTGTTGAGTGCCTGCTGTCTGTAGGGAACAGAAGAGGTTGCTGGATCCCCTGGAACTATAGTTGTGTAGGGTTGTGAGCCATGTTGTGGGTGCTGGGAACGGAACTCTGGTCCTTTGCAAGACTGACCAGTGCTCTTAACCCCGAGGCACCTCTCCAGCCTGTACTTTGATTTTGGGGGGACAGGGTCTCACATCATAGCTCAGGCTAAGAAGTGAAGCCTAGAGAGCCGCAGTCCCAGTGGAACAGCCGCATAAGTAGGAAGCCACGTTTTCCAGTTGCCCTGTTGCTGGAGGGAAGGGAGATGCTGAGGCACAAGCTCTTACCATATGAGCTTCTGCCTCTCTCCAGTCGGTGGAGGTTCCTCATGAGCAGTGAAGGAGCTAAGCACTTCAGAGCAGGTTTTACATGTTTTTAAATGAGGGGCTGGAGAAATGTCCCAACTACTCTTGCAGAGGAGGGCATGAGTTTGGTTCCTAGCACCCACATCAGGGGTCGCACAACAACCAGCTGTAACTCCAGTTCCAGTGGATCTACACTTTTTTTCTTGTCTCTGCAGGTACCCGCATGCACGCATAGAACCAAATAAAAATAAATAAATCTTATTTTTTTTTTTAATGAAACAAAACAACATACCACCTCCAACCTCTTCCTTCCTGTTCCTTCAACACTATCTTTCCCTTGTACTTTGAGTGGTTTTGTTCAGAAATCAATGCATTTCATTTATAATTTATTTTATGTGTTATATGTGTATGTGTAGACGCACACAAACATACCACATGACCACCACGTAGAGGTAGGAAGACAACTTGCAGGGAGAAGTTGGTTCTCCCTTGTGAGTCCTCGGGACCAAACTCAAGTTGTCAGGCTTGACAGCAATCACAGTTACCTAGCTAGCCATCTCACAAGCCCATGAAGTCAACAAGCTTAACAAAAGTCTCATTTTAGCCTCACTTTTGCTATAAGAAAGGTAGAAAGCAAATGTTAAATGTCATGTCAAGTAAGTGATTTGCTTGCATTGCACCCCACCCAGCCCCACGCTGTTTGGGTTCTGTTGTACACACTGTTTCCTCTCTCTGAACATGATTTGTACACTGTGCATATATATGTGTTATGTTATTCCTGAGGCTATGTGAACAAACACCTACCCACCCCAGGCAGAGAACAAATGACAGACCAAAGTGAGGTCTGAACAAATGAGTATCCCGTGAGTTTTACTGCCGTTACTTACAGGAGCATAAATGACTCAAAGCCAGCTACATCACCAAGGCCCACTCCAGCATGGGTGATGGGTAATGACATCTTGGAACTGGGGGACACTGTACAATATGCAGGCAGCCCAACAGGTTGGAAAGTGTCTTTTCCAGGCAACTCAGCTGGGCTGGTCTCCGGTCTTTTCCTGGTGGCTGTTCAGTCTCTTTCGGGGAGCTTGGTCACTTAAGGTTTTTCTGCACAGCTCCACAAGATTGCAAGTGTCTCTCAAGCAGGCCTCATGGTTTGTTTATCTCGAGGAGGAAAGAGCCTCCTGGATCTGGTCAGTTTCAGGAACTCCTGGAGTTTAAAGAGCTTCCCTTCCAGGATGTAACGTTTTGTTTTACCTCCTCCCATGTCTTAATAACCTTCCCTCCATGTAGAGAGCTGCGACGTGCCGCGCCCTAAAGATGGCGCCGGTTTCCGCCTTCCACCAGCCCGATGGTGAGCGCTCTCGGTGGTAAACAAGTCCATATTTGGCTAAGACTGCTGATCTGGCTTGCTTCCCCATATGTGGGCCTCTAAGATAGCACCACATGGCTTTACTTGATTGGCTGTTCATATAGTATTTAGCCTGTGGGTTGGGTATGCCCAGATTATTCGGAAGACTGTTTTCAAGGGACCTGAATAAACTGCTTGAGAAGAGCTTTTGCGAGTTGCGTCGTTCTTGCTGGTCGAGGTCGACGCGACAAGTGGTGGCCCGTATGGGGAACCAGAAAAGACTCAGAACTCCTGCAGTCAGGGGCAGTGCATTGGTAAGTTCCCGGGATAAATTGGGACAATAAAGTTTCACGGAAATTGCGAACTAAAGGTAAAGTTTTGCGGAAATTGTGAACTAAAGGTAAAGTTTCGCGGAAATAGCGAACTAAAGGTAAAGTTTCGCAGGAAGTTGCGAACTAAAGGTAAAGTTTCGCGGGAAACTGCGAACCGAAAGTAAATTTTTAATCATGGGATCGTCTCAGTCACATCCAATTTTTCTGGCTCTTCAGGAGCTACTTTTAGCTAGGAAATAGAAACTTGAGAAGTCAACCCTAGAAAGATTTTTGAATGACTGCGACTCCGTGGCTCCGTAGTTTGCGGTGTCCGGGAATCTTAACGGTATCCTGCTGGGACAAATTAGGCAGGGACTTGGATTTTGCTTGGGAGCAAGGTGCTCTGAAGCATGGAGTAAGACCGGTTTGGAAGATGGTGAGGAGTTGTTTAGAAGATCAGAGATGCTGTAAAGCAATCAAGGAGGGAGAATCAGCATTGGAACTGCTGCAAGGGGAAAGATCTGAGCAGGCAGACAGTGAAAAGGGAAACAAAAAGAAGGTCCCTCTCTATCCCGATCTTAGAGATTTTGAGGACTCAGAGGACACGGATTCTAAAGGGGAGCTACACGCTCTAATAGAACAGTTGGAGAGGACTGCTATTAGAAAAAGGAAAAAGAAGCCGGGCGGTGGTGGCGCACGCCTTTAATCCCAGCACTCGGGAGGCAGAGGCAGGTGGATCTTTGTGAGTTCGAGGCCAGCCTGGTCTACAAAGTGAGTCCAGGACAGCCAGGGCTACACAGAGAAACTCTGTCTCAAAAAAACCAAAAAAAAAAAAAAAAAAAAAAAGAAAGAAAAAGGAAAAAGAAAAGGGTAAAAGAGAAAGCCATGTTGGCGGCGGTCAGTGTAAGTGAAACCGTTGTCGTGGCGCCTTCAACTCCCCCTCCATACCCAGAAGCCGTTCAGATAGATCAGCCTGTTCAGTCCCTGAAAGTAGGGAGATCTTTCTGCCCCGGGGGTGTGGACACAAGTAAGAACAGAATTACAGTTTGCCTATCCGGTATACAAAGACCCACAAGGGAACAGGTACGAGGAACCGCTTGATTTTAAGGTGGCTAAATTCCTTGCAGAGTCGGTTCGTACCTATGGTACTACTGCTTCTTTTACAATGGCTCAAGTGGAAGCATTAAGCAGACATTGTATGACTCCGAGTGATTGGAGTGGCCTGGTCCGCGCCTGCTTAAGTCCAGGGCAATACTTAGACTGGAAAGCTTTCTTGATTGAGTATGCCACTGAGCAAGCAGCCATTAATCAGAGAGATGGAAATCCAGCCTGGGATAGAGATATGCTGCTTGGGCAGGGGAGATTTGCCAACCAGCAGACAGGATATCCCAATCAGGTTTATGAACAAATAAACCAGACAGCTATCAAGGCTTGGAAATCCCTTCCTAACAAAGGGGAGGTGAGTGGGAACTTAACTAAGATTCTACAGGTTACAGAGTGCCTTCCTAAAGAGATGGCAGGAAGGACAGCCCATTGCATTGTGCATATTTGCCATCTATGGTCAAACTACAGGATTGTTATGGCAGGACGGACCATTATCATGGACTTATTCGAAGATTTCTCCAAAAAAAATCCATAGAACATTATCCTACTGCAGTTACTGCTTTAGCCTTGAATGGTATCCAACAATGTAGCTTTGAAGGAGTGATTGATAACCATTATCCTAAACATCCATTGCTATCATTTTTTAAGGAGCACCCAGTGATATTCCCTAAGGTTACTTCAGCAGTACCACTTCAAGGGTCACCAAATGTGTTTACTGATGGCTCAAAGACAGGCTGTGGAGCCTATTTGATAGAAAGACAAGAGCCCGTGTTATGTCAGTTTCAACCAGGCTCCCCCCAAATAGTAGAGTTGAAAATAGTAATTGAGGTGTTTAAAAGATGTCAATTTGCATTCAATTTGATTTCAGATTCAGTCTATGTGGTCAACGCAGTGAAAGTATTAGAATTAGCAGGTCCTATTAAGAATAGTAGTACTATATGTGCCTTATTACAAGAGTTACAAGTTTTAATCTGGCAGAGAAAAAGGTGTTTTTATATTCAACATATCAGAGCACATACAGGATTACCTGGACCATTAAGTGAGGGTAATGATAAAGTTGATTAATGGACCAGGATGGAATGCATTTTTTGGAGCTCATTCCTGGACCAAGCCAGACAGTTTCACCAATTATTTCATGTAAATGCAACTACTCTACAGCAGAAATTCCATTTGTCTAGAGCAGATGCTAGACAAGTGGTTTTGGACTGTCCTCAGTGTGTGATTCATCATCATCCTCCCAGTGTGGGAGTGAACCCTAGAGGGTTGATGCCACTCAAAATCTGACAAATGGATGTTACCCACATTTCAGAGTTTGGAACCTTAAAATATATTAATGTATCTGTGGATACCTGCTCAGGTATCATACATGCTACACCTATGAGTGGAGAAAAGGCTCGCAATGTCATAAGGCATTGCTTAGAAGCCTGGGCTGCATGGGGAAAACCACAACAGCTGAAAACGGACAATGGACCAGCCTATACGGCACAGTCCTTTGTCTCCTTCTATAACCAGATGGAGGTACAGCTTAATCACGGATTACCATATAATCCTCAAGGACAAGGAATTGTAGAGCGTGCTCATCGCACCTTAAAAGAATATTTGCAAAAACAGAAAAGGGTGGGCTGGAGAGGTGGCTCAGAGGTTAAGAGCACTGGCTGCTCTTCCCAAGGTCCTGAGTTCAATTCCCAGCAACCACATGGTGGCTCACAGCCATCTACATTGAGATCTGCCCGGGCATATATGTAGAGCAAATACTGTATACATAACTAATAAATAAATGTTTAAAAAAAAAACAGAAAAGGGGAATAGGCCAAGGCCGTACCCCCAAGGAGAGAATGTCTTTAGCCTTATTTACTTTAAATTTTTTAAATTTGGATGCTCAAGGCCGCTCAGCAGCGGACAGACATCAGGATTCCCATGGTCCACCTAAAGGCATGGTGAAGTGGAAGGATTTTGACAGGCTCTTGGCGAGGGCCTGACCCCGTGCCAACATGGGTGAGAGGATCTGTTTGTGTTTTTCCTCAGGATCAACAAGATCCAGTGTGGGTGCCTGAACGCCTTGTGAGGAAGATTCGTCATGAAGACCTTCCTAGGGATCCTGGTGATAGTAGCAGTGATGATGTCAGGAATGACCGAGCCGAGATGGGGGATCCTGTCGATATTCCCAAAGCCGATGCCGGTCAGACATGATGCAACTGTGTTTCCACGCTTATTTAGCAGTAATAGAAGCTTAGGCTTACCCTACCTTCCCTTTGATGATCAGAAAAGCCCTATAGAGGGTAATAGAAATGTCAGCTTGAAGGGTAGTCTGTGCTTTTTAATGAGCTTCAATAGGTCAGATGATACAAAATGCATTAAATTGTCTCAGCAGTCAGCAGATTTTTTACCACAACTGAGATTTGGGGGTAGGGGTAGTGGTTTGTTTTCAGGCAATGGATCTCGCCTTAAAGGATGGTGGCCCACACGAGTCTCTGACCGGGACCCCCCCAGACAGCCACACTGGGCACCTTTTTGTAGTGGATCCACAGGAGAGGAAGGACCTTTTCCCTGGACTGGATGTCAGGAGCGCAGAGCAGTTTGGGTTCAACAAGATTATTTTTCCTTTAGCCCCATGATTAGTAATATAGTGAATAAGTTTTGTACAGGAATGCTTGATATATCTACTAGGGATCCTCAGCAGACTGCCACCAATCCTTTTGATTTGTGGCTTTTGTGTGGGGTAAATGGAAGTTGCATGGACTTGGGACCTGTCATTATGCTTGGGGGAGGAATTTATCAAAGAGGTAATTTTTCCCTAGGGTCCGCTACCTAATTGAATCTTTCTAGTGGTAGTGGCTCTGGTACTTGGAATTCTTCGTTTCATTCTTACCGCAATAAGACCTTTTCAGCCTCATCAGTGTGTCTCTGGCCTCCTTTTCTGTGGATTGTAAGTAATGGGAGTGCATCCTTGGGTAAAGAAAAGTTAGTATGCACTCCAGACATATGCTTTTATGCCCTCTGCTGGAATGCCACAGCCTTTCCTGTGGCTGTGGTGACTAAAATGCCTCGATATGTACCAGTTCCTGTAGAAGCCCCTAATACCATGATGCTATTCAGGCTTAAAAGAGATTTTGGCATCACTGCAGCTATTGTTACTGCCATCACTGTTGCTGCTGTGGGGGCTACTGCCTCAGCTATTGCCTTGTCTAGTTCTATACAGACTGCCAATGCCCTAAATAACATCTCAGCCACTGTAGCACAGGCATTGGATACTCAGACCTCTATGAATTCTCATCTCAAAGGAGGCCTTATGATAGTTAATCAACGCATAGATTTAATACAAGAACAGATTGATTCTCTTTGGCAACTAGCACAATTGGGGTGTGAGTGGAAAATGCAAGGTTTGTGTGCTACTTCCGTGCAGTATCGAAATTTTACAAAGGCTGCTAATCTGTCTAGACAATTGTCAGAATTCCTCTTACAGGATTGGTCGGCTGAATTTGAAAATTCGATGAGAGAGCTGAGAGCGACAGTTGTCCACATCAACTCCGCTCGGGTGGATCTTAGCCTGGTTACTGGTTTGACTTCCTGGATACAGATGGCTATGGATCGTCTTAAGGAGTGGGCGGGCGTAGGCTCTTTGGCGATACTGATGATACTAGCCTCTCTGGTTTGCCTATGGTGCATCTACAAGATGAGAGCCACACAGAAGCGTAATGCAGCCATGATTATACAGGCCCTTGTCGCCATTGAGGCGGGCCAGTCCCCTCAGGCATGGCTCGCTGCCATGAAGCCTTAAATCTTCACTGAGCATAGTCCCTGCCCACTGAGGTATTCGTTCCATGGATATTAGGGTCTGGCAAGTCAATGACGGAGTGGACGGATAAGTCTCGGCCACCTAAGACAGGGCAGCCCCGAGTGGGGAGGCTGACCCAGAGATGAGTAAGAGTTTGAGCACCGCCCTCCTACAGGCTCAGGCCCACCGTGAGATCCCCAGATATGGGGATTACGAAGCCTTTCCAGGGACTTCTACCAACTTTAGAAAAAATAAAAAAGGAGGAACTGTAGAGAGCTGCGACGTGCCGCGCCCTAAAGATGGCGCCGGCTTCCGCCTTCCACCAGCCCGATGGTGAGCGCTCTCGGTGGTAAACAAGTCCATATTTGGCTAAGACCGCTGATCTGGCTTGCTTCCCCATACGTGGGCCTCTAAGATAGCACCACGTGGCTTTACTTGATTGGCTGTTCATATAGTATTTAGCCTGTGGGTTGGGTATGCCCAGATTATTCGGAAGACTGTTTTCAAGGGACCTGAATAAACTGCTTGGGAAGAGCTTTTGCGAGTTGTGTCGTTCTTGCTGGTCGAGGTCGACGTGACACCTCCAAAATGGAAGATTTATCCCACAGGACATTACTACACATGTGGTATCGTTACAGCCACGAATAGGTGAGACAACACCAAGCCACGCATGTCATCACCACTGTCCCAAATGTGGGCGTCCCCTTCCTCCACATCTCAATTTTCTGTCGTATTGATCGTATTTCCTTATTCCTATGGAATGCTCCCTGCTTTAAGTACAGTGGGGTTTTTTGTTTTGTTTATGTCTGACCTTCACAGGCTCCAATTTTCCTGTGACTTGAAAACAGTCTTTCTTATGTTAGAAACAAAATTCCCTGAGCTTTGCTGATCCTTGCGGGGAAAGGGACTGCTCAGGGGTAAAGTAGAAGAGAGATGGTGTTGGGGGGCAAAGAAGAAGAGAGATGGTGTGGGGGAGCAAAGTAGAAGAGAGATGGTGTGGGGGAGATCCACGGGAAGGAGGCATCATGGGAGCTGATATGTTCCTTTGCTTCAAAACCAAAAAAAAGACTCGGATTCTGACATAATCACAATCCCCTTCCTCGGCCAGCTCCTGTTGCTACAATGCAGTCCAGCAAGACCCAGCAGACCACTGTGGCAGCTGTCCAAGGCCAGATTCTCATTCGTGCAGGACGCTAATCTCTGCTCTCATTTCATAGACAGACAGGACGGGCCCTGAAATTACTTTCAGCAAAGCCCATTGCATTGAGCCCAGTTTAGGATTTATGGTTATTGGCTCCATTCTATATAGTTTTAAGGGTATGCTTTGAGTTCTACATTGTTACGAATGTCCTGGTGCTGGGCCACACGTAGCAGGGGCACAAAAGCTTGTGTGGACAAAAATGCTATAAAAGGATCCAGACAGGGTTAAGCAGGTCAGAGCTGAAAGCTGTTAAAGATGTGTTCAGATTTTCAGATTTGAGTCACTATCTGGGATGTATTTCCGCACGGTCAGGTCTAGACTATGTGTGGATTTTAGAAAAGAGAGAGGCTGCAGGGTTGGGAGTGGGGTGTTCATTTTGGTTTGGTTTTGAGTCAGGGTCTCCCCAAGTAGCTTAATCCTGCCTTCTCTCCGGAGTGGTGGGTGGAGTTACTGCTTGGGCTGCTCCGGGTGTAGAGCACCTGGGAGGAGACAGAATAACAGTGGGAAGCTACAGAGGCTTAGGGGTAAACATGCTGGGAACGGATAAAGCTGAACCTCATTTCCATTCATTTTAATTGAAGTTTGAGTCAGGGAGGTGGAGTTAGGAAGATCAGGAGTTCAAGGTTACCTGAAGAGTTCAAGGTTACAGCAGGTTCCAGGCCAACCTGGACTACATGAGGCGCTGGGATTTTGTTTCTTAAAAAAAAAAATAAATAAATAAAAGCCAAAAAAAAATTTTTTTTAATCTGTGTTTTTTTTTTTCATATTGCCTGCATAAAGGCACAATGGTGAGAGAAAACAGTTCAGGGGAAGATAGATTTGAGTTTTTCTAGCTTGGCTGCCTTGGTCTGCCCTCTGAAAGTTTCTTAAACCCTGAAGTTACAGCTTTCTCATCTTAAAAAAAAGCAGATTATACACAACTCACACTCCAGCACTCTGAGTGAACAGTATTTATCCAAGTTCTGTAACTTGGCCAGAGCTGAATATGTGGAAAGTTTGCTGCCCTTATTACAAACGGCAGGACACGCTAGCTGTCTCAAAACCCGATCGTGTCCATTAGATGTTAGAAGATAGAGAGATGAGGGCCAAGAATACACAATTTTAGTTTAAACAGAAGAAATAAGTTCAAGTGATGAACCATACATCAATATATATTGTATGCTTGAAAACTACTGAGATGTTAAGTTTGCTTTCTATATATGATGGATAACTATGTAAGTTAATGCAATGTTAAAATAGCTCCATCCATGGCACAATGTTCAGACATGTCAGAGACTTTATATGCCCCCCCACAGACATACATACATATACACATACAGACACAGAGAAAAACATATAAACACATACACACACAAAACATAAACAAACACATACACACATACACAGACATACACACACAAACATATAAACACATACACACACAAAACATATAAACACATACACACACATGCAGACACAAAACATAAACACATACACACACAAACATATACACACACACACACACAGAGTGGGATGAGCAGGCATGCAGCAGCTCCGTTTATGATAAAATGAAGCTGAATGAATTTCAAGGTCACTCACTTTGTGAGTGATAGACCTTGGGTTACAACCACAGAGATTCTGATGCTTAACAGAGAATCACTGTTGGTGACTGAAGCCTGCTCTACAAAGTGAGTCCAGGACAGCCAGGTCTGTTACACAGAGAAACCCTGTTTCGGAAAACCAAAACCAACCAACCAATCAACCAAAAATCCTTTCTTAAACAGGAGATGGGTCACTATTTCAGCTCTGACTAATTACAGTGCTAAAACTCTATACTTAAAAACATATTGCAATTTTCTATCACCAATGGAATATGTTTGTGCTCCTTTTTCTTTAGAAATTTGTTTACTTATATACACTTATTGATACTTTATATATAATTAAAAAGACTACCTAACACTTGCACACATCTCCCTTCACATCTCCCTTCTTTTCCCTGAGTTTCAGTGTGTTCTGTTTCTTTTGGAAGAGCTTTCATTCTTTCTTTAAACCAATTGCTCCCTGTTTATTCTATCAATAGTCATCAGCATAAAGTAGTTTCCCAAGGTGATGTGGTTTTTTTCATTATTAAAAAACACCCATAATTCTTTTAAAACTATATACTACAGTATTTTTTAGCATCACTAATCATAAATGAATCATAACTATTTTCCTTTGTAACAAACATTTATAGATAAGAATTATTGAATAATCTATTATTATCCATTATCCATTTATTTTCAGTATGTAGTTAGTAATATTTCAGGTTCATGGACTAAATTACAAACAACATATTATATGCTGTAAAGTGTAACTGAACTTTTAAATTATTATTTAACACTTATTTATTACTAAATTCACTTATAACAAACACCAACAATTTCTTAACTATTAATCCTATAAATTCCTACAACCCCTTTAACCTATCCACTAAACCTATTGATAATTACTTTTCTAACCTTTTAGAATGATACAGTCTCTGGGGCAGGTCCTCAGTCGTCAGGAACACAGTCTTTGTTGTAGATTCTTTAACGCACTTAGCAGTCCTTCTTCTGGATCTCTCAGATGCAGGTTCCTCAGGGTAAGTTGGTTATTGCAGTCTCACCTTAAATAAGGCTTCATGCTTTCTTCTCTGTGGGAGACCCCAGCCGTCTGCAGGCCAACTTACTTCTTTTGAATCAGGAACTCAGCTGCTCTGCCTCAGTCCTTAAAGCCAGGCACCGTTTCCTTTAGGCCACTGTTTGGACAGATCAAACCCCTCTAGGCAAAAGCTGAGCCACAGGGTCCAGTCCTTGGCCTTTTGGTGTCTTGCTTAGGCTTTCTTTGCTCACCGGCTTCTTTCTGCTTCAGGGAGAGAGCTGGCCATCAATGGCCAGCCCTTTTTTCAGCAGGACTCTTGGAGCTCTCTAGCATCAGGGGCCTCTTCTCTTTCTGGGCTCCATGCACTGTCCTTAAATAGGAGGAACTCTGTTTCAGCTTAATTTGGGCTCCGCCCACTTAGCAGCTGAAAACAATGTCAGGCCAGATACTTTGTTTCTTCAAGTCTATTGAGTATTTCCTGACTTCAACCTTGTTTTTCAGTCTATTGAGTCTTTCCTGTTTTTCTTGACTTCATGCTGATAATGCTCTTCAGGCTCCGAATTAAGAGACAGTATCAGAAACTCCTATATATTTTCTAAATCTAATTTATCTAACCCCTACATATCCCCCTTCTAGTAAAATAAAAAATCAATCTACATAATATCTACATATACAATGTAAATAAATTGTCTATGTACAATACATAAACTAACTTTAAATTTTTATCAATATACATTAAAGCAAGTGTTAAAATAACCTTAAACTTCTCACAATACATAGTTGTATTTACATCTTTTGACAAAAGGCATTAAAGCAAACAAAACATTTTAAATTCTTATCAATAAACTTACTTTCTATTACATACAAAACATTTTTTAAACTTGCATCAATAAACAGAATCTTAAATTTCTACCAATATAACAAAATAATCTTAAGCTTTTAATAATAAAAGAGACAAAAAAATAGAATGAGGGAAAAAAGAAAATCCTCAAATAACACATAACATATATCCATTCAAAAAACTTCCAACCCATCTTTTGGGAATGGAGTGTAAATATTTTCGGGTACCCTTCAAAAATTGAGATATTGGTCAATTCTTGGGAAAGTTACCTATAGCTTTTATTGTCCAGTCTCTGTAAGATTGATCATTTTTTGGACTAGCGCTTTTAAAAATGATTTGCATGTAAAGTTTTTAAGAAAACAGTGATTGAAGCAGTATGTTAGGTTGAATCTTTTGGCCCATTTGTCTTGTTGTTATTGTCATTCAGTCCTTGGCTCTGAAAATAAATTTTTGCTCTAAATTTGAGCAAATGGAAGGCATAGAACAACTTTGTAAGTCCATTTTAAGGCATAAACTCTGTCCATCCTGGATAAAAGATTGGAATATCATTAACACCATAAACTCTGTCCATCCTGGATAAAAGATTGGAATATCATGAACACCATAAAGTTAATAAAATATTTTTACCATGCGAAGACATTCATATTTCAGCTAATGGGAGGTTCTCCCTGGTCATATCTAACCTTTATAAGTTTTGTTGGTAACCACATTTTTTCATTCCCTGTAGACACATAGGCATAACCACGTCCCCATCTTAAAACCATTGCAGGTTTCCACTCTAAAGTTAACATATCCTTATAATATATTGGTTGATTTAATTCCTCAGTTTTTTGTATAACCCAATGTCTCTCAGCTGCAGTGGTACCCTTTTCACCAACATTCAGGAAATTCAAAGTTAGAAATGCATTGTGTAATCTATCCCTGGGATTCTTTAATTCCCCCTTTTGTTTAAAAAGCATCTCTTTTAAGGTACGATTAGCTCTTTCTACAATTGTTCGTCCTGTAGGATTGTGTGGTATACCAGTAACATGTTTTATATTATAATATGTAAAGAATTGTTTCATCTTATTAGATACATATGTAGGAGCATTATCAGTCTTAATTTGTGTAGGTACACCCATAAATGCCATTATTTCTAACAAATGTGCAATAACACAATCAGCTTTTTCAGAACTTAAAGCAGTTGCCCATTGAAACCCGGAGTATGTATCATTGGTATGATGTACGTACCTTTGTTTTCCAAATTCTGCAAAGTGAAAAACATCCATTTGCCAAATTTTATTCTTTTTAGTACCTCTAGGGTTACTACCAACAGGTAATGGAATTTGGTTATACAGAGAACACGTAGGACATTTTTTAATTATTTTCCTGGCTTGTTGCCAGGTAATAGAGTATTTTTTCTTTAAACCTGAACTGTTAACATGATGTTTCTGATGAAATTTTGAGGCTTCCAACACATTTCCTATGAGTAACTGGTCAATTTCCTCATTTTCTTGTGCCAGTGGACCTGGCAAACCTGTATGGGATCGAATATGGGTTATATATAATGGATTATTTCTACCTCTGATGACCTGTTGTAATTGTATAAATAAAGAATTTAATTCTGTGTTATCGGGAATAAATTCAGCAGTTTCTATGTGCAACACAACTCTTTCTGTATATAGAGAATCTGTAATTATGTTAAGAGACTCTGGAAAATCTAATAACACCATAAGGATTGTATACAATTTTGTTTTTTGAACTGAGGTATATGGACTTTTGATTACCTTGTTGATTTTATCTGTCTTATAACCTGCCATTCCCATCTTGTTAGCATCAGTATAGAAGGTTGGTGAATCAGGAATTGGTGTTCCCTTTACAATACGAGGAAGAATCCAATTAGTTCTTTTTATAAATTTTATACGTTTGTTTTTTGGAAATTTGTTATTAATTTTTCCCCAAATAATTACTGTAAGCTCTTTGTCAATCTTCATTGATTACCCACAATGACATAATCTCAGCATTAGTAAGAGGCACTACTATTTCAGCTGGGTCCATTCCTGATAATTGACGTAGTCTTATTCTACCTTTTACAATTAATTTAGATATCTTTTTTATGTATGTCTTTAATTTTTTACTTTGTTTATGTGGTAAGAAAATCCATTCCATAATACTATCTTCCCATTGCATAATAAGCCCTGTAGGAGAATGAGTTGATGGTAAAATGACCAAAATACAATCAAGTTGGGGATCAATTTGATCTATGTATGTATCTTGTAATCTTTGTTTTACCAACATTAATTCCTTTTCTGCCTCAGTAGTTAAACATCTTTGACTGTTTATATTTGAATCCCCTTGTAATGTTTGAAACAAATTACTTAACTCATGAGTACTTAAACCAAGGGTGGGCCTTAGCTAATTTATATCTCCCATTAATTTTTGAAAATCATTAAGAGTTTTCAATTGGTCTCTACGGATTTGTACCTTTTGTGATCTTATTCTCTGTTGACTTATTTTATAACCCAAATAGTTGATTGAATCTCCTCTTTGTATTTTTTTAGGAGCAATTTTTAACCCCCATAGTGGTAGAATTCTTTGTATTTTCTTAAATAAGTTCTCTAAAACAACTACATCAGAATCAGCCAACAAAATATCATCCATATAATGATAGATAATAGATCGAGGAAACTGTTTACGCATTATTTCTAATGGTTTTTGTACAAAATATTGACACAGAGTTGGACTATTCAACATTCCCTGTGGAAGTACATTCCAACAATACCTCTTGATTGGCCTACTGTTATTAAGAGTAGGTACAGAGAAGGCAAACCTTTCCCTATCATTCTTATGTAATGGAATTGAGAAAAAGCAGTCTTTTAAATCAATTACTATTAAAGGCCATGACTTTGGTAACAGAGAAGGTAAAGGCATACCAGGCTGCAAAGGACCCATAGGTTGAATTACTCTATTCACAGCTCTTAAATCTGTTACCATTCTCCATTTACCCGATTTCTTTTTTACCACAAACACAGGAGAATTCCATTGGCTGGTAGACTCTTCTATATGACGAGCCTCCAGCTGTTCTTTTACCAATTGCTCAAGAGCCTCCAATTTTTCCTTTGTTATGGGCCACTGCTCTTGCCACACTGGTTTATTTGATAGCCATTTCAAGGGTAGGGCTGTTGGAATTTCAGCAGTGGCCCCTAGTATAAATTTGGAAACTCGATACCTGGGGTGTCCTGTGTTTGGACACTAGATATAGCTTGCAGTTGTTGAGTACTCACATCAATACCTTCCTCAAAAGTATCTATAATCTCAATGTCTGGGGTGTCCTGTGTTTGGACACTAGACATTGCTTGCAATTGTTGTTGAGTATGCATATCAATACCTTCCTCAAAAGCATCCATCATTTCATCATTTGTTATTTCTGGCATTGTAGGAATATTAATTTGAGTACCCCATTGTTGTAAGAGATCCCTTTCCCATAAATTTATGGGTACATCAGCCACATAAGTTCTCAACTTCCCTGTTTGCCCTTCTGGTCCCACACAGTTAAGCCATTGCACACTTTGTTTTACATGTGATAATTTACCAATTCCTATAAAATGTGTAGGAACCCTTTGAAGTGGCCAGTTTGAATTCCAAGACTCATGTGAGAGGACAGTGACATCCGCTCCTGTGTCAAGCAATCCTTTTATTTCAATACCATTCACTTGTATTTTTAATTTGGTCTCTTATCACTCACCATTGTTTGCCAATACACACGTTTTCCACTATTTTCGACTGTTCCTGTTCTGTCTATTGAAACAACCTTGCCCTTGGTGTAAGGAAACATCAGCAGTTGGGCAATTTTGTCCCCTGTATTAATTGTCATCTCTTTCCATATGGATGTCATAATTTTGATTTCTTCCTTGAAGTCTCCATCTATAATACCTGGATGAATAAGGAATCCTTGACAAGTTAATCCATTTTTTCCAAATAGTAATCCTATTGTCCCTGATGGTAAAGGACCATAGATACCAGTGGTTAACATATAGCATTCATCTGTTTTGGATAATGTTTTAGATTGATCTGTGGTCAAATCTAAAACTGTAGTACCTTCAATAGCCTGTAAAAGATCAGCAATAGTTAATTTTGTTCTTCCTGCCTGTCTGTTTCCCTCTGGTTGAATGATGCACGACGGTTCACATTGTTTTGGGGGGCCTGAACTGGTAGGCCCCCCCTCGTTTCCCGGCAAGGGGTTACCTCTGACATCCGTTTCAGCTCTACAATCCCGGGACCATTGTTTACCTTTTCCACAACAAGTACAAAATCCTGGAGACCTTAACCTTTTATTGTCATTAGAAGCCGTTCGTTTCCTTCTACGTCCATGTTCTGCAGAGTCCAGACACCTATCATTTCGAGTTCTGGAGGATTCAGCCTTATGATATCTTTGGAAATGACCAAGTTCACCATTTTTAAAGCATTCATTAAGACCCCTAGCAACTGCTTGTGTTATGACATTAGTCTGATGCTCTTGAAAACCAATATCAGCTGTTTCTCTTATCCATTCATCTACTGGGGCTCCTCGAGCTTTTAATGGCCTAATTGCCCTTGACATTCAGCATTTGCATTTTCATATGTCAAGGCATTTATCAAGTCCTGTCTGGCATCAGGGTTATCTACATCTCTCTCCACAGCTGAAGTCAATCTCCCTAAAAAGTCCGAGAAGGTTTCGTGAGGAACTTGTATTATCTTGGTAAATGAACTAAACCTTTTCCCAGCCTCAGCCACCATATCCCAGGCTCTCAGAGCTGCAACATGACATTGTTCGATGACAACATCTTCAAATTGAGTCTGTAACCATATGTCAGCATAAGGTCCCTCACCAAGCATTTGGTGGGTTGTGACATTTATTTCCCTTGCCATATTTTGCTGCTCTAATTTTGTGGCTTCATGTCTCCACCATGACAACCATTGTAATTGCTGGCTACCTTCTAGCACAGCTGATATCAGTCCCTTCCAATCTTGGGGAATGACTCTATTTTGTATAGCCCAATTATTTAGCATCTGTTTAACGAATGATGAGTGCATTCCATAAGAGACAATAGACTTCTTAAATCTTTTTAAATCCAAAATGTCTATTGGATGCCATGTTAATTCCTGATGGAGTTGACCGTTATTATCAGGCCTAAATTGAAACATAACTGGAAAAGCTGATGGTGACTGTGCAGTACCACGCAGCTCTTCTGGGGGCGCACTTGGTTCCACATTAGCACCATTACCTACCTGGTTTCTTACTGGCACACGCGGAGGCTTTTCTACTGGTACATGCGGCGACTGTGGAGACCTAGCTAGAAAAGAACTTGCCATTTTCTCAGTTCCAGTCACCTGTCCTGTCAGAATTTTCTTAAGCTCCTCAATCTGCATTTCCATAATTTTTAATTGTGTAACAGACGTCTTCCTTATGACAAACCAATAAAATAAAAAAAAGTAAACAGCATAAAACATTCTGTCTGATTGAAAAACAGTGTAGAGGTCAGTAGTAAACATTGTCATATTGTCAACAACTGGCATCATAGTTTCAAAATCTGCAGTTTTCTCTATAGTTTTGAAAATAAAATTACCCATAATGCCCCACGTTGGGTGCCACCTGTAACCGAACTTTTAAATTATTATTTAACACTTATTTATTTATTACTAAATTCACTTATAACAAACATCAACAATTTCTTAACTATTAATCCTATAAATTCCTACAACCCCTTTAACCTATCCACTAAACCTATTGATAATTATATTTCTAACCTTTTAGAATAATACAGTCTCTGGGGCAGGTCCTCAGTCGTCAGGAACACAGTCTTTGTTGTAGATGCTTTAACGCACTTACCAGTCCTTCTTCTGGATCTCTCAGATGCAGGTTCCTCAGGGTAAGTTGGTTATTGCAGTCTCACCTTAAATAAGGCTTCATGATTTCTTCTCTGTGGGAGACCCTAGCCGTCTGCAGGCCAACTTACTTCTTTTGAATCAGGAACTCAGCTGCTCTGCCTCAGTCCTTAAAGCCAGGCACAGTTTCCCCTAGGCCACTGTTCGGACAGATCCAACCCCTCCAGGCAAAAGCTGAGACACAGGGTCCAGTCCTTGGCCTTTTGGTGTCTTGCTCAGGCTTTCTTTGCTCACCAGCTTCTTTCTGCTTCAGGGAGAGAGCTGGCCATCAATGGCCAGCCCTTTTTTCAGCAGGACTCTTGGAGCTCTCTAGCATCAGGGGCCTCTTCTCTTTCTGGGCTCCATGCACTGTCCTTAAATAGGAGGAACTCTGTTTCAGCTTAATTTGGGCTCCGCCCACTTAGCAGCTGAAAACAATGTCAGGCCAGATACTTTGTTTCTTCAAGTGTATTGAGTCTTTCCTGTTTTTCCTGACTTCAACCTTGTTTTTCAGTCTATTGAGTCTTCCCTGTTTTTCTTGACTTCATGCTGATAATGCTCTTCAGGCCCCGAATTAAGAGACAGTATCAGAAACTCCTATATATTTTCTAAATCTAATTTATCTAACCCCTACAGTAAAGCTTACTGAACATGATTGCATTAATTGTATTTAGAGTTCAAAAATCATCTCAAAGAAATCCCAAATACTTGCCAAATATCAGTTACTTATTTTATATTTTATTTTATTTTTCCAGACAGGGTTTCTCTGTGTAGCCCTGGCTGTCCTAGAACTCACTCTGTACAGGCTGGCCTAGAACTCAGAGACCTCCCTCCCTCTTCGCTGCGAGGTAGGATTAAAGGTGTACGCCACCATAACTGGCTGTCACTCCCTTTATTTTCATAGCACTATTTTTTAATGATTATTTTTGAAAATTTCATGCATTTTTAACGTACTTTTTATCATATTCATTTCCTATCACCTTCTCTTGTCCCTGTTCCCCTCTGGCTGAACCCCTTTTCCTTTCCAACTAGTCCCTCTTCTGCTCTTTTTTTTTTTCTTTTCAATGGCCCAGAGTTTAATTAGGGTTGCTAGCCTGAGCATGGGTGGGGAGCTATTCACTAGAGCATAGGAAACGTGTCAGGGGCTACACAATTAAATGCAATGTCTCCCTCTCCCCTAGTAATCATTAATTGCCAATACCAACTCAAGGAGGGGACGGGGCGCCTCACGCAGACTGGCCCTCCCATCTATGACAAAGCATTGACAGGCCTGTCTTGTACAGGTGACCACAGATGCTGTGAGTCCGTGAGTACACTGCCCGTGTGTCTGGAAGACAGAATTCCACAACACTCCTTCCCATCCTCATGGTCTACATTCCTTCTGTCCTCTCTTAGGTGATGCTCCCTGAGCCTTGGAGACCACTGCACGGCCATTTCTTGGGGAGGGGTAAACACTCACACATTATATTAATGCCCCAGTTAGGGTGTTAATGACAGACCAAAGTAAGAAATCCATCCAAGTCTAGTTTGGTGAAAAGGTGAGTTTATTTGGTTTACTCACAAGAACACAGATGACCACAAAAACAGCCATTTCACAAAGAAGTGTCACCTAGCCTGGTTGGCGATGTCACCATAGGTGCATGCAGAATTAGAACTTATCCTTCAGTGAACACGAGACCACGTGCAAACTGAAAAGAACTCCACGCAGCTGGGAGGGAGGTAAAGGAAAGAGTGCCTTGAACGTCTGGAGTCTGGATTTGCTTTTGGCCAGTGCCGCAATGCTGTGGTCACCGTTGTGCGTGTGGGCTGCTGTTATGGTCTCCCCTGGAGCAGTGGTCTGTAACCGAACTTTTAAGTTATTATTTATGGCTTATTTATTACTAAATTCACTTATAACAAACACCAACAATTTCTTAACTATTAATCCTATAAATTCCTACAACCCCTTTAACCTATCCACTAAACCTATTGATAATCATAACAACTACTTTCATACCCTTTTAGAATGATACAGTCTCTGGGGCAGGTCCTCAGTCGTCAGGAAACCAGTCTCGGGGGTAGACTCTTTAACACACTTAGCAGTCCTTTTTCTGGAATAGCTCAGACGCAGGTTCGTCAGGGTAAATTGGCTATCGAAGTCTCACTTTAAATAAGGCTTGAGGCTTTCTTCTCTCTGGGAGACCTCAGCTTCTGTAGGCCACCTTACTTCCTCGTATCAGCAACTCTGCCGTTCTGCCTCAGTCTTTAAAGCTGGCCACAGTTCCGTTCAGGCCACTGTTCGGACAGGTCAAACCCCTCTAGGCAAAAGCTGAGCCACAGGGTTTAGTCCTTGGCCTTTTGCTGTCTTGCCGAGGCTTTCTCTGCTCACCAGCTTCCTTCTGCCTCAGGGAGATCTGGCCATTGGTCTACCAGAACTTTCTCCAGCAGGACTCTCGGAGCTCTCTCATATCGGGGGCCCTTAGCACGCACCTCTCTGGCGTCATCCACTTGTCCTTAAATAGGATCACTCCTTGTTCCACCTGCTTCAGCTTAATTTGGGCTCTGCCCACTTAGCAGTTGAAAGCAATGCCAGGTCATAAAGTCTTTCCTTGTTTCACCTGGCTTCAACCTTGTTTTTCAGTCCAAAGAGACTCCCCTCATTTCACCTGACTTCATCCATAAGCTGATAAGCTAATTGCTCACAGCAGTTGATCTTCATGCCCCGAAATAAGAGACTGTATCAGAAACTTAGGTATTCACTAAATCTAACTTATATTAACCTATCAGCCCCTACAGTGGTCCCTCTGTTACCTGTGGCTGACTCCATCAGACTACCCTCCCCGCCATCATCTGAGCATTGATTGGTGGCTTTGACTGTACTAAGGTTTTGTTTTGTTTGGTTTTTTTTTTTTTGCATTGGCTAGGGTTCTGCCTGGGGCTTCATGCTCAGTCCCCTGCTCCTGGGCTCCTCCTTCACACTCCCAAGCTTGAATACGTAGTGACCCTGCAAAGCATCAGATCTCCCGGAGCTCCACACCTCCCCACCCCCACAGCCGCCTGTTGCCTACTCACAGGCATTGAAGGTTTTTCCTGATGTGGGATTTACTGAACTCAGTACATGCAGAGCATTGCGTTACTAACTATACAGATATTTGTCTCCTATGCTATTTAATGTTTTTTTTTGTTTTCTTAATTAGGATATACTGAAGCTGTAATACCACGTCAACACTCCCTTGTTTCACCCAGTCAGGAGGAAGGGACACCTACTTAAGAGAAAAGGAAAACTTTTCTAAAAGAAAGGCACCTAGTCGTTGCTAGGTTCTAGTTCTGCTGCAGAAGACTCACTACAAGCTGGGGACTGTACGGTGACTGCCTCTCACTTAGGGCTCCCTCCCTTTCTCAGGCTGGATCCTGTCTAATTGCAAGGACTTGGAAGTTTCAAGAGACTAAGAGAGTTCGAGTACTTAGGTGCTATTTATTGTCTTTGGCCGCTGTTTTATGTGTGAGCAATCTGAATGTGGTAAGGAGAATTAGGCTAGTTCCCAGGTGGCCCCCAGCCCTCTCTGCCAGAGGCGGATCCTTTTGCTGGACTGTCAACGGCACCAAACAGTTGAACTAGCCTGTCATAACAAGGTAGACTGTTGGGTCACTGCTCCTGGGATGATGTGAACAAATGGGTCTTCATTTTAGATAAGATGCCAAGAATCAAAGAAATTATCCCACCCAGATCCAGCTGGGCGAAGCCAGCTGACGGGTAAGGGGTTTCTTAAAGGTAGCTGCATCACTGAGAAGCCAGGCCCAGTAAAGCTGTATCCCTGGAGCCCCCGCTGAGGAAGAGCTGTAAGAATAGTCCATGTTTCTTAGCATCCCCAGCCTTGTAAATTCCTTAGATTCTGGGTCTTAGGAGTGTCCCACCTCCCTCTAGGAGGACATGTTTGAGTTTGGAGAAAATGGCTACATAATAGCAATGTATAAAAGCTTTAAGAACCCGATTCAGGACTTGGATTCTTTTTACAGAGTAAACACTGTGGAATGAGCTAACAGCTCCCAGGGCCTGGCTGGGCCTATGAATTAGTCTGACATAAGATAGATGAATAGGAGAAAACCACAAATTTATTTCATAGAAGTTCAGCTAAAGTAAAAGATTTCCTGCATTGGACATTGCCAAAAAGTGAAAATCTGATAAAGAGGGGCCTTGGCTAGGCTAGGGCAGTGGTGACAAAGATAAAGAGTTCCTTCAGCTAAGGTTGGTCTGACCAGATTTCCTTTAGCTTCAGTTTCCTGTCCTGGGTAAGAACCTTGCCTTCCTTTCATGTAGGGAGGTGTCCCTCGAAAGGGAATGGCACCTCCCACAGGTCAGTTCAGGGGAGGGACAGCTAGTCTTCTTGCACCTGCTGCTTCTGAGGGGCCTTTGAAGCCATCAGTGTGGCAGAACCACACGTTGGGGAGGGCTTATTTTTATGCCAAGGCTCGTGTCTCCACCATTCGAAGAACTACACACAGCTTCTTCAGCTCTTAAAGAAACATTTTTAAAATATTTTTTATTTTGGGTTTGTTTGTGTGTGTGTGTATGTGCATGTGCATGCATGTGCACACATATGTACCACCTGCATGCAGGGCAAGCAGAGGACGCTGAATTCTGAGGTGGTTTGGACAGGAATGGTCTGCAGAGGGCCAAGCAAGCAGCAGAACATAGCAGCTTGCTCTCTGGTTCTTCACTCAGCTTGCTTATATTGTATAACGCAGGCCAACTGTCCAGGGATGCCATGGACCACAGTAGGTAGACGGGGCCTTCCAACATCAGCAGCTAATAAAATGTCTGTCAGACACGGTCACAGGCCATCCTGGCGGAAGCCCTTTCCTATGTGAGATTTCCTCTTCCTAGGTCTGTTTATAAGTTTGCTCAGGTTGACAGAAGCTTACTTCCACAGGCTGGTTAACGCAGCTTTCTAAAGCAGGGAGGTCAGTGGTTTAAATGGATTCCTGAGGACAGCTAGGCTCCAAATGCTTTGCTACTTCAAAGCCATGCACCCTTTACACTAGGGATTTCCTTTAGTCTACAGTAGAAATAATAACAGAAGCAACTGCAAACAGTCCTTAGATCACAGGAAGACAGTCATCTTAAACTAAAAAGAGCTTTGATTAATACATTTTACTGTTCTTCCTGGCAGCCTAAGGAAAAGGGGGGGAAGGGGAAAAGAAAGTTGGGTTTACTCTGGAGGCATAAAGACGTTTTCTGGTTTGGTGGTATGCTGCTGTCAATGAGTATCTGGATGAATGCTGAGAGAAGTCTAGGAAACACTGCATGTGAAGTAGCTGTTGTTGCACAACACCCACATTATGCAGAAGGGGAAGGGCATTTTCCTTTTTCTTCTGTTTTGACCTAGGTTCTCAAATGCAGAACCCTCATGCCCCAGCCCCCACGGAGCAACTAAACCGGCACATACAGAGCCAAGTACATTTCTAGTCAGACGCTGCTGTTGTCTCACTCCCCAACACCGACAAACGTGGCTGAACTAAAGAAGAAAACAGGGCGCCTCTTTCCTCCAGAAGCCTGAGATACGTTCTGGCAACTTCACGCATCCATTCGGCAACAACCAAAGGACGAGCACTGGATCCAAGGAGCTGAGACTGGCTGCGTGTAAGATTCTACCCAGGTGCTGTCACCTCACGACCCCATTCTAAATAAAGCTCCTCACTTCTCTTTTTCAGCCTCTCTGGCTTGCTTTCGGCCCTGCCACTGTCTCCACTCATTAAAGGCTTCACGCATCTGACTGGGGCGCTAAGTCTTCGAGGCCCCCTACCCACTCTGTGCTATCAGACTACCACGAGTTTACAGGTCCACCATTGTATTTATCCTTAGAAACCAGTGCTCGGAATTGCGTTACTAACGATTTCAATTACCGTCAAATTAAGCAGTAAGTGACATAATAATCATCATCGTGACTCTTGCACTACCAGTACAGTTATTCATAGTACCCCGCGGGTAATTGCTCCCAGCCCACGAAGTCCAACCCAGTGGGCCATGGACTTTTTTTTTTTTTTTTCATTCCTGAGTCCGCAGGCCTATCCCACCATTTCACCGGTGAGTAGGCGCTAGCGACACTGCCGAGAAGCTCTAGCTAGCAGGACAGGGGCCTAGCCTGCAGTGTGTGGCATGCAGGGGTGCCGTGCAGCCCTCTGTCCAGGGCCACAAAACTTGGGTGGTCTGTTTCCGCAGCGAACTCCGCGGCCACTGTTTTGGAGGCGTGTAGACCCCGCCTCTTCCCAACAACAAAGCCAGAGCAGCTCCGCGGCCCCCACCACCAAACCCTCCTGGAGCTCAGGCCCCCGTACGAAGTGTGAGCCGGCCAGGTACCGGCGCTCGGGGGCGCGGGCAGCGCCGGCGGGAGTCTCCCGGTGAGCCAGCGCGGACTGCTCCACCGCGATCCTGCGCGGTGGGGGGGAAGCCGGAGCGCGCACATACGCCGCCGGGTGCCGGCTGCGCCCGCTCCGCGCGCCCAGGCGCCGGCCGCGAGGCCAGGACCGCAGATCGGGAGGCCCGGGTGCGGGCGCGTGGCCCGAGGCCGTGCAAGGCAGCGCGGAGCGCGCGGCGCGGCGCGGTCCCCCCGTCCCTGCTCAGTGCGCTGCTCCACGGCGGACTCCGCGCGCTGCGTGCTCCGGGCCGCGCCAGCCCGGGCTGGCCGCGTGCAGGGCGCAGGCTGAGCCTAGCGTGAAAGATGGAGCTGGCTACGCGCCCGCAGGTGAGCCTTCCCGTGTCCCCTGCCCCCTGTCCCCGGCTGCTTTCTGCACGCCCGCCCTTGCCCTGCTTGGTTCTTGGTGTGGGACTGTCCACGCGGAGAGCATCCGGTGCTGCGACTTTAGGTCCTGGAGGTGTGCGCGTGGCTCCCTGCCGTGCCACCCCGGCTCTGGAGGTCTGCGTCCCCGCAGCCAGGCTCAGGTGGGGACGCCTGCTCCGGAGCTGCGGGCTGGAAGCCACCGGGCGCAGCGCTCGGAGACCTGGGGGAGGGGCGCCCGGGAGGGCAGCGTGCAGCCAATCCCTCTCCCTCGCCGGAACTGGCAGCGAGATCAGGGAGATTAAGAAAAAAGCAGTTAAAAAAAGAAAAAAGTCGAGACTCACACTATCCAAATCTAGTAATAGAGTTTAGAAGAGTTGCTGTGGTATGTGTTCTAATTTTCATAAATGTTTTCAAGGAATTTTCCACTTGGGGCAAATGGTAATGTCTTTAGGGCAAGTTAACAACCTCGAGACTGCAAGTTTTGCGCAAAGTGCGCAAAGCGCCCCTATGCGTTATGGGCTCAACTAGGTTTTTAAAGTTTACTATCACTTGGGATTAAGTCTTCCAAAGGGTCATTAAGTGGTAGGGTTATGATTTGTTAGTTTACAGTTTCAGTTTTTAAAATAGCTCTCTAAAAAAACAACTACAAGACACCTAAACGGACACACACCTTTGTATGTAGGGTAAACAAAACACTTTTTAAAATGAACTAAGTAAACTTAAAAAAAAAAAAAAGAGAAGTAATCGGCCATCCCACTGCGCATGGATGGCCCGGGCGATGTTTTACCTGAAAGTTGTCTTTCTTGATCCACTTCTGACCACACCTCCAACTGGGGTTCACCCCTGCAGTCTACTTGGGCTCGGAGCCACCTGGCCTGCCCAGGCGTGGCACTTACCTGTGTGCTGGCAAATTAAAGAACTAGCCAGCTGGCTAGCTACCAGTGGCCACTTTGTCCAGTTTTGACTGCAAGATGTCTTTCTAAAAGGGTAGGTTTGTGAGAAAGTATTTTAAAAGATTTCTTATTGAAGGGAGATAACAGAAAAACGGTACTGGGCCAAACTCAGACTTAGGGGTGTTTTTGTTTGTTTGTTGCACATGACCTTTTAATATATTGATAGCCTGTGCTTCTCCAGGAGGAAACAAAACACCTTTGGAAAGAATTGTTTTGTTTTTCAAGACAGTCTCATTCTTCCCAGAGTGGTCAACTTCCTGCTTCCCTTCCTAAGTGTTAGGATTCTTCCTACTGCTTGGATGCCTGGTTTATGATAGACTGGCAGTGTCCTCCTCTCTGCTAGGCAAAGTCTGCAAACTGGGCTACAGTTCCAACCATGTGAAAGATAAGAGCTTTTGAATTTCCTCAGAAAATGTAACATACCACTTGTAAAACCTGTCATTTTACTGGAAAGTTCTTTGCAACTTTGATCCTTGTATGCAAGATCTTTGAAATTTCAGGATGTCCCAAACTGTGTAACTGGAAGTGAACATTTTATTAATTAATGAGGCTGACTTTTAGTAGTTCTGAAATAGTAAAGTATTTACTGTGTGAGGGTAATCGACAAATTATATCCTACCCATTATGCACCAATTAGGACAAATTACTATATGTAAGGTAACATTTTTTTTTTTTTGCCTTTGGTAAAGACTTCCTAATTGGTAGCACAAAGTAAGATGATATTTTTTTCTTCCGATGAGTTCATCAGCTCACCGTATTTTAAAAGTGAGCAGACTACAGACGTCTTCATTGAAATGGGCTGAGCGTGGCTCGGTGTGGTGGGCAGGTAAGAACTGAACAGTTTAGGCACAGTGAGATGATGAATTCCTGAGGCTCTTCCCCTCCCCAGGCTTATGAATAAAGCAGCCCAGTGAACACCTGAGGAGGCATGGCTGCACACCGTCCTCTCAGATGTGCATGATTCCCATCCTTTAGAAAGCACAGCGATTCTCATCCTTTAGAATGCATAGCACGCTGGAATGTTCCTGCAAAGCTGCAGCCTCACCATTTGAGGTTTCTGAGCAGTACCTGAGCCAGAGAGAAACCCACGTGAATTCCAATGGACTTTCAAGTCTCTGTTTTTCTGCCACCTGTGGGTGGGATTTGATGTCCTCTGAGAGTGATCTGCAGCCCCTCCCCTGCTAGGAGATTCTATTTAATAGTCTTCAAAAAATATTTTTACTCTTTTGGAGTTGTTTTTTTTTTTTAATGATTTATTATGTATACAGTATTCTGTCTACAGGTATATCTGCAGGCCAGAAGAGGGCACCAGATTTCATTATGGATGGTTGTTAGCCACCATGTGGTTGCTGGGAATTGAACTCATGACCTCTGGAAGAGCAGCCAGTGCTCTTAACCGCTGAGCCGTCTCTCCAGCCCCTGGAGTTTTTTTTTTTTGAGACAGGGTCTCTCTATGTAGTCCCCACTGTCCTGGAATAGTCCTGCATTTAAAAGAGGACAGTTGCCCATTCTTTTTGTGTAAGCCTGACCCATGCATAGTGGGGCTGAATTCTAAGAAGTCCCAGGGACTTGATTTGATGACTACAGAAAATTAGGAGCCAGTTCCAGCTAAGCCAATTTATCAGTGTTAAGAGTGCATTAATGAGAATTACCTGTGCACCCATTTGAGCTGAACATTCATATATTTATATGTGTGTGTGCAAGTCATAGGGCTCTTAGAGTTACCCTTTACTCTTAACACCTCAGGGGTTTTGTTTCCAATGTTTAGATTTCGCTTTAGTAGGGGTTGATAAAATTTAGTAGGGTTTTAATTACTTTTCTTTATAAAAAAGTTATGGCTAAGAATGTTTAAAACTGGATGGAAGAGAGTAAATACCTGAGAGGTTAGCACTCAGAAAAGACTGTCTTCCATGATAGTAAATGCTTAGCACCCCATGTGCAAATGCCTTAAATCCATTGAACCTCACTGCAGAGACTGAAATAAATAGTAGATACTTCTCCCTCTTCTTCATAATTGTCAGACCATTTGTCATATGTTTATGTACCAGGCATTGTTGTTATATTGGAAGATTGAAGACCAGGACACTGCTTTCCCCACCTTCTCCATTACAAAGTCCTTGGACCTCTTCCTAGCTCCTGCTGCCACAGCAGCAAACCCTCCATGGCCATCCCTTTCTTCCCCTCAAGAAGTGGAAATTGGGGCTGGAGAGATGGCTCAGCGGTTAAGAGTACTGCATAGTGCTCTTCCAAAGGTCCTGAGTTCAATTCCCAGCAACCACATGGTGGCTCACAACCATCCACAATGTGATCTGGTGCCCTCTTCTGGAATGCAGGTGTACATGCAGATAGAGCACACATATGCATAAAATAAATAAAATAAATCTTTAAAAAAAAAAAAAAAGTGGAAATTGTCACATCCTTTGCTAGGACCCTAAAGTTGGAGGTTAATTCTCCTTGCGGTTCTGAAGTAGATTGTGTTAATCTCTTTCTTTTTTTTTTTAAATACTTTATTTTTTTTTTCTTCAAGTTACATCTCGGTCACAAACCCTTCCCTATTCCCCCTTCCTATCCCGCCCTTCCACCC
>CAJQZJ010033695.1:1891688-1903136 GCA_907164525.1 Lophiomys imhausi | reverse complement strand
CCCCCCCAAACACCGAGCGCTCATGCACACACTTGAGGTGGTCCACAGTGCTGTGAGAGGCTGCCAGGGAGTCTGTGCTAGGTGATCTAGATGTTGGCTTCTTTCAGTAATAGTCTTCCTTATAGCTTTCCTAAAAATGTATTTTTCATTGAAGTTGGCTATCTAGATGACAGACATAAAAGTTCGCTCATTGTAAAGGGCTTTCTAAGAGATTAAAAATCAGATCTTTCTGTGCTGTTTGTAGTAAGTGGGCACAGTCTGCAGACCCTCACCAAGATATGTACGTAACAATGTTCACTTTTTTGGTTTGTGAGTGGCTTCAATAAACTTTAAGAAATAGTCACAGAATCCCTGGAGCCTGCAATTGGGGCAGCTCGGACTGCCCGGTGTGCGGGTGAATTCCTGGATTTGTGTTCCCTGAGGATTATGTCAGTTGCCCCTGGTTTCCCCAGACCATCGTAAGAGACAGTACAATCACCCACTTGTCCTATCCTGCAGCTGGGAGCCTTTCCTCAAAGAGGGTGTAGAACAGCTCGCAGAGCACCTTGGATGTTGGGTTCCTTGACCTAAATTTTGAAAGCAGTCCCAGCCCCTGCTGGAGCCCCCCAGCCGCTATGACAAGGGCCCCAAAGTTACCCCCAGGCTAGTGACTGGTGACCCCACAACCCACATTGTGTGGCTGGTGAAAGGTTAGTTATTCAACTGGGTGGAGGGGCTCGCACAAAACTGGTGTATTTGTCAAATTGAAATGAAAAAGGTGGTTGAGGGCTCAGTACAGTGAATGGTTCCGTGAGTTATGACTGGTTGGGTGTTCCTAATAACTTTAGTTTTTTCTGTTAAACTAATGTGGGGTGGTTCATGTCTGTCCCAGAGGCTTCAGGGCATCAGCCCTCATGTTGGAACTTTCTCATAAATTTCCAGGTTTAACTTGCTTTGTATTTTGCAGTTTATCCCAGGAAACTCATGTGTGTGTTTGTAATTTTTAATTCTAAATGAGATTATGGAATTGCCAAGTGTGAAATTCTGATGTCACTTGCAGTAAACCCTGAAATAGTTGGGTGGGGTAGGGCAATGTGGTCTGCCTGTAATCCTAGAAGTGGAGAAGAAACTGGGGCAGGAGGACTAGCAATTCCTCCCTAAAATGCTCCACATGTGCAAGAAAGGGAAGGAGGAAAACTGAGAGCTCTCATCCATTCCCCTCCTCACAGTCTGCTTTTACAGGAAACTTCTCAACCCCAAAGGACATTAAATAGAGAAGAAACCAGACTTCTCCTGATACTGAAGTCCCTAAGAATTCTCAATGCAAAAATGTCTAGTGTTCTTATTTTGGTTTAAAAGGGAGGGTTAGTAAACAATGTGTGTTTAACAATATTATTTATTCTCTCTTTTTTACTCCTAGCAGCTGACCCAGACATTTTTCCTCCTGGGAAAAGTGTTGTTGCTTTGTTTTGTTTTAAAGCAAGGTAGTTAGAAGCCCTGGGGCCCCATTCAGCATTTTGCTCACTTGCACAAGACCCCTTCCCTCTCCTTCCGTGGCAGAACCCTTCACTTGACTGCTGCTGTCTCCAGTGCCCCACACCACCAGCTGTAGGCACTTAGCAAGAGAGTTTCTGTGTCCTAATGACCTGTCCTTGAACCAAGTGGTTGTCGTTAGGATTTCAGTGAGTGTGCCATTCATTCAGGCACAAAGCCAAGAGCCTAGTGGAGTCAGCTGCCTGCATGGGCACTCCAGAGGTGACTGTGGCTCATTTTGTTCGGTGGCATTGTTCTTAGTAGGGCACACGTACTCTGAGGTCCCTGTATGGTGGCTTTCTGTACCCCAGCCGTCTGAAGAGCTGGCCCATGTTGCTCCTTGAGTGAGTGTGGGGCAGTTCCCTGTCCAAGTGACTGTGATCTGTCCACACACCGTCTGCATCCGGCAAGTGTGTAAACAGCAGTGGATATGGGGCCAGATCACTGCTTCTAGGAGGCTTCCTGATCCCAACCACTGGATGACATGTTCCTCCGTGACTTCCATGTATCAGACCACATTAACACTGTCTAAAGATGGTCTCTCACCCTGACACATACGACCCTGTTTACCAGTCTAGTTGGCCCATAAACCTGGAAGCAGGGCCTAAAAATGAGGTGGATTTAAGTCTCATGCAGTAGCCAACTTATTCAGAGAATTAGACAATTTAAACTCGGAGGGTTAAGGAAAAATCAAATGAGTAAAGTGTTCAATCACAAGGACAGGCCAAAACACCCCTTTCTCTGTAGAAGCATATATATGCAAAACAACAGCTGAAGTAACTGAATTACTTCGAATTCTCACATGACTCCATTCTTGGACCATATTCCAACCTGACCCCTTCTTCATTGTTCTCACCTCCGCACAGTGCGCAGTACACAGTAGGTACTTAATAAACAGGTGCTGGCTGGAAGTAGGACAAAGCAGTCCTAGCACTGTGAACTCTCTCAGTGGCTCACCTGTGTGTGGCGCCTTCTGCTTCCAGCATGCCGGCTGTCCGTTTCCGTGTGGAAGTCACCAGGCCTCAACTCTAGTGTTTTGGTTGTTTTTTTTTTTTCTTCTTCACAGTAAACAGGATTTTGCTTTGCTGCTGGTGTTTTGAAACAGACAAGGGGTGTTTAACTTGCCTGAGACACTGACCTGTGAGTAAAGGTGTGTCTAGGTGGAATCCCTTAAATGCCTCGGTGTGATCTTGGTACCTCATCCCTCTGCCCTGGCACCTGCCAGCGTTCCAAGCCGCAGGCTCTGCCAGGTGATCTGGTGTGAGAGTGGCCGGGGACAGAGCCCCACTCTCTAGGTCTGGCTGATGATGAACGTGTAGTATGAATGAGAAAACATTTTTATTGTCAGCCTCTGGTAGAGGTGTGTGTGTTTGATGTTCTGATGTTTTTCAGTGACAGGCTCTGGACTCCCTCTGTGGTTGTTACCTAGTGACTTCTTCAGAGCCTATTCCAATCCCTGGTGTGAATTGTGCCCCAACTTAACTTTCTCTTTAAAAAAAAAAAAGGCACTGATTGAGGTTGGGAGATACCTTATTATCATGGTAAAGTATACAGAACTAAAATGAGCTATTTCAACCTGTCTGTTTTTTAAAGACAGGATCTTGCTATGTAGCGCATGCTGTCCGGGAACACTCAGCACTCTAGCTGGAGCTTACGCGTGTGCACCAGGGGTGCATGTGTTGATGCGTGCATATGTGTGCTTGAGTGTAGAAGCTAAAAGTAGATGTCAGGTGTGCCCAGCCACGCTCTACGCTGTGTTTTGAGACAGTCTCCACCAGGCTGCCCAGGCATCCTCCTGCCGCTGCCTCCCGGCACCGGGATTGCAGTGGCGCCTGGCTCTCTGTGGTGCTGGGCATCTGAACTCAGGTCCTCACTTGCACGGCCAGTGCTCCACTGACCGGCCCATTGCCCAGCCCCTGTTTAACTATTTTTAAGCACATAGGTAAGAACACTTACATTGTTTTAAACTATCAGCTCTCTCCTGAACTTCCTGGCATCCTAATACTTCCACTGTCTTTCCTCTAGCACCGTGACTCTGCCTTAATTTCTCCAATATTTGACTATCCTAGGTACATAGCGCAGAGGGGTCATTTAGTATTTTCCTGCTGTGACTGGAATATGATGTTTAATATGTTCATATATGTGGTGACACATGTCAGAATTTCATTCTTTTTCTCTTTTCTTTCCCTTCTCTCCCTCCCCTTCCCACTTTCAGCACTGGCCTAAAACTCATATAGAGCAGCCTGGTCTCAGACTCAGACTGCCCACCTCTGCGTCCGTCCTGAGTGCTGGCATTACAGTCACATTTTTGCGCTCCTGTCCCATCATGGGAATGTCACTCCGAGTCTTTTGCCCATTGTGTAGTTGAGGCTTTGTAGTCATGGAGCTCGAGGTCTGGATGTTGTGTGTCAGATAAGATGATTTGCTCTGCAGGATGCCTTTGTGCTGTTTAGGCCGTGTCTTTTGTAAAAAGCAAAGGTTACTTATTTTTAGTGGCAGAGTGAGCACAAAGGTGGTTTATATAGGTCAGCTGTAGAGTTCCTGCCATGCTGAAGGCCGTGTCTCAGTCCTCAGCACCGGACAACACACAAAAGCTTCTCTTTTAAGGAGATCTAGTTCACTGTGTCATGAATCCCCCTGGTTTCTTCTAAGAGCCTCAGAGACAGAGGTAGCTCTCATATTTGGTTTTTTTTTTTTTAAATCTATGTTGAATTACCTTTTGTAGGTGGTTTAGGAATCCAGCTTTGTTCTGTCCTGTGTAGGAAGGCCCTTCAGTGCCCATAACAATGTCCTTTCTGATAGTGTTTCTGCCCCCTTGGCCTTGAGTGACAGGTGCCTGTCCCTGCTTCTTCACTTCCTACTGGTGTCACTCAGTGCATGCCAGCAGCAGCTGCTGGGCTCCCGGAGCTTTGCAGTATGGGCTGAAGTCAGGAAGGGGGATTCTTCCAACCCAAGTCTTACTTACAGATAGTAAAAGTCCCTCCAGATGCCACATGATCTTTAAGTGGGGCTTTCCTATTTTTGCCAGAAATATTGCCAAGGTTTTGATGGGAATTGTGAGAAGTCTGTGGGTGGCTTCGACTAGTACAGGCATCTTAACGATGCTGTGTGTCTCCCTAAGGCTTCAGACGTTTAGTAGTTGAGTGTGTATGTAAGACCTCTGCCTCATTGCTTAAGTTTACTTTTATGTCTTTGTAAATGGAAATGTTTTGCAGTTTCCTTGTCAGACTGTTGATTGTTAGTGGCAGAAATGCTGCTGTGTTAATTGCTCTTTGACTTTGTGTCCTGGAAACCAGTGTTGCCTGCTCTGCTATGGGCTCCGGTGCTCCCCACACCACAGGCATGCTCTGTGCTGACAGATGTGTTTTACTTCTTCCTCTACAGTCCAGATGCCCTTTATTTATCCATTTTTCTTGCCTGTTGATCGTGAGTTTTCAAGACTATGCTGAAGGGGGGAAAAGACACGTGATTAGGTTATCCTCGTTTGTTACTCACCATTGAGGATGACTGTGGAATTAATATGCTGATACCATTCCCTCCTCTGTGGTAGACTTTGTTTTTCTCATGAAGGGGCGGTGACTTTTCTTCTGCTGTGGGATGGTCCCTCCTCTCTTGGTTTCTGTATAATGCATTTGAATGTTGTATGTTAAGCCGTTTTGCATTATTGTAACACACCTCGCTTGGTCATGGGCACATCTTTTGGCTGTGTTGTTGATTCATTTTGCTAGCATTGTGAAAAGGGGTTTGCCTCACGAGGCTATTGCTCCGGACCCCTGAGCAGTCTTTATCTGGCTTTGGTATCAGGTAGCAGCCTCCTAGGAGGCTATGGGATGCTCTTTCCCCTTCAGTTTCTTTGGGAGAGTTTGAAGGCTGCTGTTGATTATGAAGTGTTTTACAGAGTTCACTGCTGAAACTGTCAGTCTCTGACTTTACTTCTGGGGACAGTTTTGATCGCTGATTCAAATCCTTACTACCTATAGGTCTGTTCAAATATTGTTTCTTTATAATACAGCCTTGCTAGTCTGTGTGTTCACCAGAAATGTATTCATATCATCTATGTGAGCCTAGTTTTTGACATGCAATCACCTGTACGTCTCCTAAATTCTTTGTTTTTAAAACCACTGTAAACTTAATAATAATACCCGTACCTTTATTTTCTGTTTTCAGTGCTTGGAGATTTGTGTCAGTTTTCAAGTCAGTGCATCAGAAGGCCTGCTAATTTTGTTAGTGTTTTGAAAAACCAACTTTGTTTTACTACTTATTCTCCGTTGTGATTTTTATCTCCTATTTGTCACGGCTGTAATCTTTAGTAGTTCTTCTGTTGGCTTTGGGTCTCCTTTGCTGTGTGCTTCTGGTTCCTTAATGGATGGAGTTAATGATCTTTCTTGCAATTGGTGCCTTTACAGCGGCGCCTGCCCCTGACAGCACAGCGTTTGCTCTAGAGCGTGGTTTGGGTGTGTTTGTTTCAAGGCACAGGGTGAGTGTCGCTAATCCAAAATGCTTGAAGCCAACGCAATTTGTTTTATTGAGTATTTATTTGCTTATATATAATAAGTTATTTTGGCGTGAAACTCAAGTCAGAATACAAAACTACAGTGTTTTGTCTTATGTCTTCTGCATGTTGGCTGAATGTTATTCTCTATAAAGTTTTGAATAATTTTATTCGTTGATAAAACTGTCATGGAATTTTCCATTTGTGACACCATGGGGCACTCAACAAAGTTTGGATTTTAAAGCATTTCAGGTTTTGAACTTTTGAGATTGGGATGTTCATCTTGTGTTCTGTCATTTCTTCTCTGCCTCATTGGCTTTCTGGGAAATACTTGAATTCTGTGTGCGTTTGAACTTGCCTTCTCCTCCTGCAGCTTCTTAATTCTACTGAGCAGAGAAGATAGTTTGTATGATAATTATTTAAGATGTATCACACTTACTGTATAGTTAGCGTGTGACCTTGCCTGGATAATGGGTAACTTTATGTGTATACTTGAGAAAAACATCTGCTCTGTTCAGTTGAGCATCTCTGTCTTTTGTTTGGTTTGTTGCTGTT
This sequence comes from Lophiomys imhausi, assembly GCA_907164525.1. Taxonomy (NCBI): domain Eukaryota; kingdom Metazoa; phylum Chordata; class Mammalia; order Rodentia; family Muridae; genus Lophiomys; species Lophiomys imhausi. Next base: position 1,896,577 of record CAJQZJ010033695.1, on the reverse strand, counting down.
CAATCCCTCTTTTTTTTTTTTTTTCCTGGGCAGTTTACTGTTCCATCCTTGATGAAAGTGACGTGTTGAAGTCTACATCTGTATCTGCCTCGATGGGACTGCTCCTCTCTTTAGCACTCAGTGTTTGTTTTGTATTTTTAGAGCTTTGATTTTGGAGCATATATTGAAAATGTTTACATTGTCCCGCTGAGCTGACTGTGGTTCCCACTGTCTCTGCAAGCTTTGGGTATTACATCTATTTGGTCTGATTGTAGCCACTCCCCTCTCCTTTGCACTTAATAATCTTTTCTGTCTTTTACTTTCAACGTGTTTATGTCTTTAGATCTGATGTGAGTCTCTTCTAATCAGCCTTTAGTTGTCATTACACTAAAAGCAAACAAACAAAAAAATGCAAGGCTGGTGCTTAAACCTAGGCCCCGAAGCACACTAGCTAAGTGCTGTACTGAACTGTATCACCAGCATTCTTTTTATGTTGAGAAAGGGTCTTGTTAAGTAGCTTAGGCTAGCCTCAAACGTACTTAATGAAGGCAACACTTAGACTTGCGGTCTTCCCACTTTAGCCCTGGAGCAGCTGAGATTGTGGACATGCTACCAGGACCTTCATGTCTTTCATTTATGCTTTCTGTGTGGCTTACAACCCTTTTCTTTTCTTCTTGAGATGGGGCCCCCACCCTGTAGCCCAGGATGACTCTGCACACCCCTTGAGTGCTGGGTTGTAGACAGGCATCAGCCCTCTTGGCTCCCTGCAACCTTTGTATTGCTCCTACATTACTGCCTTTCTTTACATTGATTTCCCATTTTTACTCTACTCAAATTCTTCAGTGTTTTCTATAGATGTTTCCTGTGGTCCTGTCTGCTATAGGTAACATCCTATATTGCAATAGTTTAATGATAATTTAACATCATTAATAAAAACTGCCCAGTATATTTCTATTCTCTAGACTATGTTATTGATGCTATAAATGACATCTTTATTGTAGATTTGTAAATTTTCTAACTCTATAGTTAATAAAAAGAGTTAGCAGCAGATTACAGTAATATCTGTGTGTGTTTCTGTCTTCCCCTGAGTGCTGTGTGCTTCTGCATGGTTCTCACTGACTGTCTGTGACAGTCACAGACTGTCACTTCCATTTCAGTCTGAAAGATTTGGTCTTTAACAAGTGTGGTTGCTGGTTCTGTGGTAATGAACTAACTCAAATTCTTTATCTGAAAATACATCTTAATTTCCATTCATTTTTGAAGGACAGTTTTCCCTCAGATGCAGCATTTTTGTTTGACAGTGTGTTGCACACGAATACATCATTGTGCTGGCTTCTGTCACAGGATTTCTGACTGGCTGAGCACACCCTGTGTGACAAGTAGCTTCTTCTTAAGTTTATCATTGGTTTTCAGCTGTTATCCCTTGTCTCCATATGTGTTTCCATTCATCCTGGTTGAGGCTGGGCATGGAGCTCGTGGTGGAACATGAGCCTATCAGGTGAGAAGTCCTGGGCTCAGTTCCCCGCCCTGCAAAGAAACAGTGAGAACGGAGGGGGGGGGGTTCCATGTGGAGTCCACTTTGTTTGTATTTTCATTAACCTAGACTTCTAGGCTGTTATTATTTGTCAGACAGAGTTGTGAATAGATGTCTACTTAATGCCTGATAGAGAATCAATGATACCCTAAAATAAGGATACCACCAAAGTTCAGTTAGGGAATCAATGAATTTGTTGGGGGAACTTACCCAAAAAATTACCAAACACTGCTGCATCAACAAACCCTCCCAGCAGCAGCTTATGAAAGCTGGAGTGTGCTACATCGCTGAAGGCTGCTCTCCAACGAGAATGTCCTTTCCAAGTGCCTCAGTCTCTGCTCCTCTAGGAAGCTTGACAGGTCTGAGCCTTTCCAGGTGGATCTCTTCGAGAGTATCTCTTACCAGTCCTTACTGTGGATTTGAGATAGCAGGGAGAGGGGGCCTAGGGAATCTTGTCAATTTCAGGAACTTCCTGAAGCCTTTGGGTTGTTTACTTCCTGAGTTAACGAGCTCCCCAGGATGATAGAGTATTTTGTCTTGGGTAAATTGCTCAACAACACTCCTTAGTTCTCTTAGGTTTTTTTTTTTTTTTTTTTTTTTTTTGTGCTTGTCTTTTGCTGCTCGGTGACTGGATTGCCATGGGGACATTTTCAGCTTGCTTATTTCTTCTGTTGAATAAGTCACACTTTCCATTCCTTTGAATATTTTGGACATGTATGACCCAAGTTCTGTAGGGAAAACAGTCTGTTTGCCCTCCTGCTGGTTCTGAATGGTAGTGTCTGTCTTGAATCCCCATTACTAAGCTGTAAGGATCCTTGCTGGCTAAGGACCCCCACGACCCAAGTTCTCAGCCCGAAGGAAATTTGTTTGCTCCAGAGGGACAAAGGGCAGGAAGTAAGAGACAAAGACAGGAAATAGAGAATGGGGGGAGGGGGTGGGGCAGGGATAATTGTTCTGGAGTTGGGCAAAGGGCTACCCTCTGGATAGAAGAGGAGGCAGGCAAGGCTCAGAGGAAAATGGCGGTTTATAAAGATACAAGGGAAACCCCTTGTCAAAGTGAGGTTTTTAATTTTGACATGTTAATTAGGTGAGCCAAAGGGAGCTTTTGATTGCTAGACTTCAATACTTTGATGGCTGGACCTTGCTAGTCCGCTGCAGGAGGAGGAAGTGGCCAGATAAGGGAACAGAACCTTGGTTTAGCTTCAGGAAGGTAAGATAATGGTTTTTAGCAAGACGGTCAGGCCTGCCGGAGCCATCCCCACTATGCTCACTGGCCAGAGTCCCTTCAATACTCCCTCCTATTTATTCTGTAACTCTTTATGCTATGCGAGAGTGTTAATAAGAAGTTGCTGGGTTTGCGAGCAACTGTTTGTTTGATTTTAATTTAAGAAAGGATTTGTATCACATTGAAGATGTCCTCCTTGGTGAGTGACTGCTGAGCTTCACATCTAACTGAAAACATCAGCCTATTTTATTCTGCAGCTAGCTTTGAACTGTTCATTGGCAGGACTTTTTTTTTTATGTTGCTTCTTAATTCTCACTGTCCCCAACACATTGTAATTTTAAGAACCAGCATCCATTTCTGGGTGAACTATGTTGCTCTCATGTACTGTGTACTTTTTCTTACTAATTAAGGTTTAATTTAAGACAGTTCATTTTAGTGTGTATTCTGAGTTTTGACATCAGTCTCTAGATGTGTAATTACATGTCAGTGAATTTTATCACCCCTCTGAAATTCCTTGTTGCCTCTCTGAAGCCCCCAGTTCTATTCCTAGACAGTTGTAGATGTGTACTGCCTCTAGTTTTTATTTTTCAAACCATTTTTATGTGGAATCATACAGGATGTAATCCCTTTTACGTGGCAGAGTGTGGTTGAGATTTGTCTGGGTTGTGTGTCAGATTTACCTATTTTGATTGTTGAGTTGCGATCTTTTTTTTTTTAAGATTATTTATTTATTGTGTATACAGTGTTCTGCCGGCTTGTACCCATTCACTCCAGAAGAGGGCACCAGATCTCAATGTAGATGGTTGTGAGCCACCATGTGGTTGCTGGGAATTGAACTCAGGACCTTTGGAAGAACAGCCAGTGTTCTTAACCTCTGAGCCATCTCTCCAGCCCGAGTTGCGATCTTTTGTCTCATTGGTGTGTACAAGCATACATTTCCCCACGTGTAGGATCGTCGGGTCGATGGTAAATGAATGTTAAACCCGTTGCTAAAGTTCAGCTGTCAGTTGCTTTGCAGAGCGGTGCTCACCTTTTGCTCACCTCCCACAGTGTTTGGGCGCTGGTTGTTCTGTGTTCTCCTCAGTCCTTGGTTTGCTGTAAGATGAGACCTTTCTGATGAAGAATGGGATGGTCCTCTTCACGTGGTGTGTCTCATTGTCCTTTAGGTTTCCTTGTCCTTCCTGACATTTGTCACTGCTCATGCACCTCCTATTGTTCTCTGTGCTTTTTGTGGATTTTCTGCTCAGATCTTTCACCTGTGTTTTATTTGGGCTGTTTTCTTGTTACAGAGTTTTGATGGTTCTTTATTTACCCCGGATATAGGTCCTTACCAGCTATCTGACCTGTACATTTTTCTCCCAGCCCGTGGTTTTTCCTTTCACTTTCTTAACTATTCTTCCCCATCCTTTTCTTGAGGCAAAGTCCACTAGGTAATCAAGATTGGCCTGGAAGCCTCAGCTGGTCTTTTGTGGTCTTCCTGTCGTGTGTCGCACTACACAGCCCCTTTTTGAAGAGCACAAGTTATGTTGTACTTCCTGAATTATTAAAATCTGAGCTGGGAGATAGCTCAGCCGGTAAAGCGGACCTGACTTTGACCCGAAGCACATAGTAAAAAAGCCATTCACGATGGCACACACCTGTAACCCTGGGGCTGGGCAGGCAGAGGCTGTGGGATTCCTGGGGCTCGCTGGGCAGCAGTTGTAGCTGAATAAGTGGGCACCAGTTTCAGCGAGAGACTCCAGGTCGGTAAGATGGAGTGTGATTGAGGACACGTGAGTCTGGCCTCCGTGTGTGTGTGTGTGTGTGTGTGTGTGTGTGTGTGTGTGTGTGTAACCACACACATACGTGAACGTGTACACACAAATGCTTGTGCAAACACAAAATAAATACATAGAATCTTCATTGTGCTTCTGAGTCCATCTTAGCAATTTTACCCAACTTGTTTTCCTCTAGAAGTTTTAGAAATTTAGGAACTTCTTTCTCCCCCCTTCAGTCTCTTTCCCTTTTTTCTTTATTCTCTTGTCTTTTCAGGATGGGGCCTTTGCTGCCGTGGCTGCCCCCTCCTGACAGTCCCTGGGGCTCAAATGCTTACCACTGAATGAGCCTCCACAACATAGGTTTGTGCCGATCTCTGTGACCCGCTTACCACTG
>CAJQZJ010033695.1:1860618-1886617 GCA_907164525.1 Lophiomys imhausi | reverse complement strand
TGGGTTCCTCCTGTTAGTATTCTGGACTCTGGTTTACTGTGCTGGGTGCAGTGATTTCCTTCTTTGCTGTCCTTTGCTCATCCGTTCGTCTCATGGAATTTTTGTTTTTCCTGTGTTCCCATGATTGACAGTGTCCTCTTCTTTTTGATATTCCTTTAAGCGTGTAATACAGTGTTATCTTGGTCATGAACTGCCTCAATATGTGCTTGTTTTGGCCTGTCTTTGTTTCAATTTTAAAAGATAAGATGGGGGGTAGGCATGTAATCTTAGTTGGCAGTTACTTTAGTGGCTTAAAATATTTCATGCTTTGCTGATTCCCATGGTTGCTGATGAGAGAGGTCTGGGGTGATTGTGATATGCTTTGCCTTTTTGGAGGAGTTGATGTTTCCCCAGCAACTTCTGATGTCAAACTCAGAGTCTCATGTACTACATTTGACATTAGCCAGAAGAAGGTCCAGAAGCTGTGGAACTTCTCTCAATATCGTTTAGTTTGGCAACAAGAGCAAGCCCTGAACATACATGTGGTGTGCTGTTAACGGGTTCTTCCTTTATTCCCAGTCAGCAATGGCACCCCTTGAAGGCTCACCTAGAGCACGTGCAGAAGCTGTGGCTGCAGGGGGATTAGGCATCACCTCTGTGTAACAGAATATTTTTATTTATAAACACTTATATTTATTAATACTTAACAAACATCTATAAAATACCTAAATCCTATAACCTAAAACCTATAATCTGAAATCTATAATCTATCTAAGAACACCCTAATACCTAAGAACACTCTAGTACCTATCTAAAGAACAGTTAACACTATTTTAACTTTCTTAAAAAGATATTAATGTTCTTAGCGTAGGTCCAGGCAGGATGACTTGGTTACTTGGTTATGGCAGTCCCATCAGGTAGTATCTTTTAAGCTTAAAGTCTGTCAGTCTTTACTTTGCCAGTTTGCAAGGCCAGTTTATTTCAACCACCAAACTGTGGCCAGTTTATAAAGTCAGTCTGTTCCAACCGCCAAACTGAGGCCGGCCTTTTCCACAGCTGAGACTCGCCTCCATGGTCTCCAGGCAAGCCTCATGGCGTCAGCCTCTCCAAGCGGCTTCCAGCTCCGCTTGCCTCGCTCACTTTTCCCCGCGCTCTGGGGCCGCAAAACTGCTGCCTTCAAGGAACTCTGTCTCAGCAGGTTTTAGGCCTTTGCCTTGGAACATAACAATCTAAATTCTGTTAATGGCGTACCTTGCTGTGCTCTTCTTCAGCGTGACTTCTCAGTCGGTGAGGGCAGGAGGAAGAGAACGGCCACGTGGAGTTTCTGGCTTATATGTGGCATTATCTCGCGATCCTTGACAGTCTCGGGTGGTATCGTCAGGCCGCAACTGGCTTTGTCCATATCAGCAAGTAAAGGGACGCCAAGCTTTCCTTATGTGCTGCCAGATGCTGATCTGAACTGTGTACGAATTTCACTGAAGAGACCTAACTTCTACCACACCTCTGCCCAAGCATGGTCCTAACAGTTGTTCTTGCCTTAAAGTTTTTCTGCTCCCCGCCCATGTGGTTGCTCCTCCGCTAATCGTTTGCTGAAACAAACTTCTGGTGCGAGGTCAGAAGGAGGAGAGGCCGAAACGGCATGCTGCTGCCGCTGCACGGTGGTGTCTTGTGGACCTGTGTAGGCATTGCCTGCCTGTGTTCTGGGGCTGAGGCACACAAGATGGCCAGAAAGACAAGGGTGGTAAATGACCCTGATGAGCTGTGTTGAGAAACTTGAAGTCTCCCTCCTCCTATGACTTGTGTTTGACAGTCTTGCTTCTCTTTTCATGTCATGTATATGTGTGTGTGTATGTGATTTTAATTTATAAAATATCTAGGGACCACAAATGAACGAAGATAAGATATTCATCGTTCTGACTCTGGCTTAGTTCCCGTTCTGTGATTACGTCCGGTTGCGTCATTTTCCCGCTCCTCTCCGTGGGTACAGGACTAGGTCCCTGCTCCTCTCCGTAAGTGCTGTGGGTACAGGACTAGGTTAGCTATTGTAAAGGACTCCTTCTCAGACAGACACAGTTATACTGCAGCAAATTTACCCTGACTTTTCACAGAACAAATGTGCAGACAAACAGTGTTTTCAGACAGCAAGTCTGTGGGTGCTGCTTTTGTTTGTTTGTCTTTAATGAATAGGAGGGAAAAACTGGTAGTGAGAATGCATATGTTCAGCAGGTGCGTATCTGTTAGCCTGAACAGACAGGGGTCTCTGGGGGTGACTGTCCCTAATGGTATGTCAGTTCTCTTGGAGTTAATTCCACAACTGCTTTAACTGACTTCAAGTGTAGAAAAAGAAAAACCACTTGTTGGGCTGCGTGAACATTCATCTCTAACTCACTTGAGAAAACCAAAAACAAAGAACATTAGATTGGAATTGAGTCGAGAGCTTACTGACTGGAATCTCATACGGTGAGTTACCGGCAGGAGAAGAAGCTCATTGCCTTCTTAGACACTGATGCTTTTTGGTCAAGAGCTCAAATGTAGCTGCTGTTGTAAGGATGGCTACATGTTACCTGGAAGGTGCAGTGTAATGTAAACCTAGAACTGGAACAAATGTGATTGTGCCCCCTTTTTTCTAGCTTGGGGTCTCAACTGAAACATGTTGCTCAGAGTTCTTAGGTCTTGTGAGCAGCCATGGTAACGGCCACGATGCTAGCTAGCTCCACCCTAAGTGATCCCGGCAACCTCAGTTTCACACTTCTCTTCTGAATCCAAAACAGATCCCCAAAGAAGTAGCTGACATCTTCAATGCCCCCAGTGACGATGAAGAGTTTGTGGGTTTCCGGGATGATGTTGCCATGGAAAACCTGTCAGAGAGCTGTAATAGTTTGGACTCGCTGGAGTTGGAGAAACAGGTACCTGTCTTTCTTTTCAAGACAGATGTGGCCCTCTGGAAGCCTGCAGCGGGTCTGGGAGTTCTTCCCCTCAGAGAGTTGTAAATTGGTGATGCAGTACGTTGTTGGGTGCCGTGTTTCAGAACTTTGCCTTCATGTCTCCAGAGCATGTGAGAGGCCTCTGAATGCTTGTTGCTTTAATCCTGGCCACAGACAACTTTGCAAACGAAGGGACTTCACGTGATTAAATCCATTTTCTTGGTTTCCCCCAGCTGTCACCTGTGGTAAGGGTGTATTTGGTCCTCTCTCACAGCTGGCAAGGGAGGGGTAGGCTTGTGTCCTGCTCTCACACGGTGCAAGGCACGGTGTGGTGCAACTGTGAGTCAGGTACCACAGGGTGGTCCTGCACGAGGGTCTGTTACCCCACTTTTGCAGGGCCCAGGGGCAGTATTATTTAATTACTTTGGACGAAGAAACAGAACTTAGAGTTCTCCGAGAGTTAGGTCCCTGGAGCTTTATTGTACCTGGCACTACAGTGACCAGCAGGTGGTTAGCCTCCTTGACTTCCAAGTCCATTGGACACTCAAGAATCTTCATTGCCCATCCACTAACAGGCTGTAAATTACACCTGCCTTGCTTTAAGTAGGCCAATCCAGGGACGGAATCAGGCAACCCCGCCTGTGAGGGATCCTGCCCTGTTACTTGGGAGCTGCACATGGTCTATCTGGTTTTGGTCGGGTTCTGACTTTCCAGGGTCGCCAGGCTTCTCTAGTCCTCGTTTGGCTCCCTTTTCTCTCCATTTTGACCCACTAGCCACCTCATTCCACGCCTCAGCCTCCTCTGTTAGACCGCTCTTTTTCCTTTCTTTTTTATGTCTCTAAATGGAGACATTGGATATTTGTCCCCAGAGCTTTGAGCTCTTTGTGATCTCATCAAATCAAATCAGTTGCAACCATTTTTTACATTTATTAATCCTCGCTGTAGAGATTTACACCTCAGTAGCGGATTGAGTCTCGCATGACCCTTATTCCTTGTGCTTTTTGTCAATACCAGTTTTGGCCTTTGCAGTTCTCTCCTTCTGCCCTTACTTTGAGTCTCACTGTGTAGTCCTTGCTGCTGGAAATCCCTATGTAGACTAGGCTGCCTTGAACTCAGAGATCCTGCCTGCTTCTCCGTCTTGAGTGCTGGGATTAAAGGCCAGTGCCACCACGCCACTGACTTTCCTTGTCTTCCTTTGGTGTCCCTTTCTCTGTCTGTCTGTCATGCAGGCCATGCCTTACAATTCCATTTGGTCTTATTTTTATTTATAGAGTTCAGAGAATCACAGATCACACTAAGGCTAGTTGTCTTGCTACCACTTAACTGGGTTCGGAATGCAAATACAAAGATCGTTCTTGCCTAGCATGGGCCTGTACGTTGTGGCTAGTTCTCTTGGATTTCTGTCATGGGTACAGTTGCTTTCCCCGGATGAGGGCCATCAAGGACCATTGTTTTCTCTGAAATACTTCAGTGATCTTGACGTGCAGCCTGGCTTTTCCCGCCTGTCTCAGGGGAAGCTGAAACTCAACATAAACTTGTCCTGTTTGCCGCCGTCTCCATTTCCCCAACTGCTGTGTTGCCGTCTTCTCCATTCCTGTCTCTGACTAGGGGCCAAGAGTGGGCGAAGCTTCCCGTGTCCTCAGCCCTTAGTTGGAGTTTTCCTCTCTTCTTGGTGAGATCGGTAGGAGCACTGAGCTCAGTTGGGCTCTGCTGTTGCTCCTAGTCCTCCAGTACCCTGTGCACGGGTACAGAGGGAGAGTGGAGCCTGCGTCACCACACCGAGCGAGGACAGTCAGAACTACAAGGCACGTGGGCATGACACCCTGCCGGCTCTGCTGCTGTGACAACTGCTTCCACAGCCCAGCCTTGCCAGACGCCGGGCCTGACTGCACCCCCGCAGACCTTGGTGGGCCACAAGAGAGCCACTTGCATTTCATGCAGATACTGAGTTCACTCTGCCAGTGTCGGGGGCTGGTGGAGTGCGAATGAAAGCGAAGTCCCGGGAGATGAGAGCCTTAGCCACGGTTCCACACTGAGAAGTGCTGAGTGAGGCCGGCTGTTCAAACCCAGGCCACCAGTTTCCAGTCTCTTCCTCCCTTGGCACTCTCTGTGCATCACGGATGCTGGCTGACTCCTCAGCGCTGCCACTGTCCCCTTCGCCAGGTGGCCCTCTCTACTGGATGGATTCCTTTTCCCTCTGTGTGGTGGGAACATGTGTGTGTGCCCTGATGGGAACACTTGCAGGCCTCAGATTGCAACTCCTTGAAGGAGGAAATCACACTTTCCAGGTGCTTTCTCACTTCTTCGGCCTTAGATCCTGTTTCAGGCTCGGCATCACTATGTACAGCGGGCTCCCATAGATGGTTACTGGGTGTAGTTGGAATACGCCCGCCTCACTGATACACAGGCTCTCCAGTCCTTCTTCATGTTGCCTTTAACGTTTCCCCTTGCTTGTAGTGATAATCATAGTAGATACTGGTTACCTGGTAGCATAACGTGCAGCTTTCAGAAAGCAAGGCGCTGTGGACCCAAGCACGCAGTGTGGCTGCACAGCGGAGACCAGCTTTGTTCAGCCACTTCTTAAGCAGTTCTTAAGCCCTTGATAGTAAACTTGTAGCAAAGTTGTTATAATTCCATCAGGACTGGTCACTGTCTCCTAGGCTAGAAGTTGCCGGAAGGTTGGAGGGTTGGTACGTGGTGCTCGTGGCTTGGCTCGTTCTCACTCAGGCTCTGCACAGGATTTTTTGGACATTTAATTGGATTTAATTCATGGAGGCCATTGCCCCAGAAGAGCTCCCAGAGGCTGGCCGGATGTTTTCTGTCCTCGGTGCGTGGTGTGGAACCTTAGTGTGTGCTGCACTTCTTTTCTCTCTTTAGATGTAGTTTGTGTGTATGAGTGTTTGTGTACTCGTGTATATGTGCTCCACTTGCACAGGGTGTGTGAGCCCTTGAAACTGGAGTTGGAGGTGGTTGTGAGCTGCCCATGCAGGTGCTGGGAACCGAACCCGCATCCTCTGCAAAAACAGCAAGACCTCTTAATCACTGAGCCGTCTCTCCAGCCCCACATTTGCTATGTTATCATTGTTAAACACTGGTCTAATGCTCACCCAACCACACACTGGTGATTCTTTTTGTCCAGCTGAGAGAAATGGCATCAATGAGAGAAACTTGTGCGTACTATGTGTAGCTGACTTTGGGCTCCTGACCTTAAATACAATTTGAGTTTCTCTTTAAACTTCCCTTTTGTCTTTTTTTTCAGCTGCACCACAGCTAACAACAAAGCAAGGAAGTAATTTAACTCTGAGCAAACTCATTCCAATTACCTATAATTCATAGGAGACATTATTAAGCTTAGAGTGCTAGCAGTAGGCATTTCTTTCTCCATTGCCCTGTAGGTTTCCCACCATTATATATTCTATTATATTTTATTTCCCAAAAATATCTGAGTCTGAAGAAGTATAGAATTAAAGCCTGGAAAAGGCATCAATGAAGTGAAGAGTCTCAGGCAGATACGATGTTATGAGGGGCCATGCTTTATGGACTTGAGGACAGGAACCACAGTCCTGGTGCAGTGTTTTAACCCTTGCAGGAAGCTGCATGGGGGTCCCCTTTGAGCCTGCCATTCTTCTTCTCTTCTTCTTTCACACAGTCTTAGGAGAGCTAGGCTTTCTTCCTTCTTTGTAGTATTTCCAAAGAAAATAAAAGTCATTATTGTAAAACATCATTGCTCACCCCTCAGTTTTACAAGAGAGGAGCCACAGGGTGAGGAGGGTACAGGTTTCTGTCAGTTCCCCATGTTGGTATCATTGGAAATGGAGCAGGTCTAGTCTCTAGCAATGGGTGAGGGTGTGAGGGCTTTGGCACTTTCAATAGAGAAACCCACTGTGTTTGAAGGGGGACATAGGCTCACCCACAGGAGAGTGCTCCAGACGGCTATAGGGAGTAAAGCCAGCAAGCAGGTGTACTCTTTCCACAAGTTTGCAGCTCTGTGTGGAAGCCAGTAGCCTGGTTGTCGAACTCCATCAGCACTCCCCAGTCATAGCCAAAGGGATTGAGACACAGTATTGACAGGAATTTTGTTTGTAGGTCCTCATTTTTGTATGGTTTAGAAAATGTTGGGCTGGAGAGGTGGCTCAGAGGTTAAGAGCACTGGCTGTTCTTCCCAAGGTCCTGAGTTCAATTCCCAGCAACCACATGGTGGCTCACAGCCATCTACATTGAGATCTGCCTGGGCATATATGTAGAGCAAATACTGTATACATAATAAATAAATAAATGCTTTAAAAAAAAAAAGAAAATGTGTGCTGTGTGTGATTGTGGTTGTAGCAAAAGACAAATAACGTAGAATGTGCCACTGTAACCATTTTAAGTGCCACTAGTATATTGTGCATTGTTGTCTGGCTGTTCCTCCTACCCATCTGCAGAAATTCTCATCCAATAGAAAGTCTTGCCCGTTAGACAGTGAGCCCCGCCTTTGCTCATCTCCTTTTTAACCAGTGTTCTTTTCCTTTCTCTTACTGAGTGTGTCTGGTAGTGGTAGTTGATTTTTTTCCCCCCTGAGACAGGGTTTCTTTGTGTAGCCCTGGCTGTCTGGAACTCGCTCTGCAGACCAGGCTGGGCTCAAACTCACAGAGATCCGCCTGCCTCTGCCTGTCTGCTGAGTGCTGGGGTTAAAGGCCTGCTCCACCGCCACCTGGCTATAGTCGTTGATTTTTGAGACAAGATTTCACTGTGTAGAGTCCAGTGTGAGAATCCTGCCTCGGCCTTTACCCTCTTTCTTCCCGGAGTACTGGGATTCTAAGTCTGCTACCATATCTCAATTTCATGCGTGTTTTTAATTTAGCAGAATGTGTGTTTCCACTCCAAATACTTCACAGAAGAGCTAAGGAGGATTTTCATAGAGGATACAGACTCAGAAACTGAAGATTTCGAAGGATTCACAGAGAGCGAGCTAATCATAAGCAGTAACCGAGAGGTAACAGCAGTAATGGCCAGTACGAAGGGTGTGTGGGGCCGTGACAGTTCCTAGTCCTGATTTCGAGTTGTACTTTTACCCCTGAGATGTTACTTTACAAAAGTTAAGATGGTCTGGTTTTGTTGCTGTCTTATTTTATTACTAGTAGAAGCCAAATAATATGAAAACCACCACTCCAAAGCTGGTCCTGCCTGGACCGTAGGTGCACTCCTCTCCTACAGTCCGAGAGAAAACCCTCTCTACCCCGTGGGTCAGGGCCTTCATCATCTGACTCAGTTCTTCTCCACTTCATGTTCAGCTTCTTTTGTCTGTTCGGCCTGTCTTGGGGTACCACGCTCCTTAGAGCTATGTGTTGTTGGGTGTGAAGACATATTCTTAGTCTAGGGGCAGACTGTGAGAGGCCCGAGCCTTTTGGTTGGGACTTTGCTAACTGGAAGGATGGCTCAGACCTGCTGGGGCCCTGGGGAATCTGCCCTTGGTCCTGCACTATGAAAAAGCTTCTTTGTGAATCTCTCTCTTTTATTCCACTTATTGAGATCAGTTACTTTTACCACACTGGCATTTCAGTTTTAGGTTACTTTAAATCACTTCCTTAGTGGTGGTGGTGTTTTGAGAGAAGATCTCACACCATGGCCCAGGTTGGCCCTAAATGTGTAGCATTTCTTCGGCACCAGCATCCTACGTACTGGGAGTCCAGCCATGAGCCACATGTCAGACTGTTTTAAATGCTTTATTGGGATAGTTCTGGGTTTATGAAGTTAAGACAGGCTGCAGGGCCCTGTGTACCTCGACCTAGTCTTCCTTTATTGGACTGTGATATGCTTGTAAAACAGGATCTAATGTTAGTGTATTGCAGTCACTACAGTGACAGTTGTAAGAGCAGTTTACCTATGTTTTCATTAATGTGCCCTTTTCGCCCTAGGTTCCAGTCCCAAGTATCACATGGCATTAAGTCTGTCTTTATAATTTTTTAAATTTCTATTTTTAACTGATTCATAGAAACATACTGAGGTGGATGTTTTTAAAAGCATATCCGTTTAATGCTAACTGAAACAGAATATCTGAAAGTAAATATATCACTTCCTTTGCTGGTAAGGTGAGCTCAGTTTATGCCCATGCAGTGTCACCAACGCCTACACAACCTTGGACACAGAACTTGTAGAAGGACGTTCAGTGGTTAGGATGGGTTTCTCAGTCCCACGCCTTCCCCCAGGCATCACTTAGGGCTGGAAGTCCTGGTAGTCGGGCTGTCTTGCTGAGTTGTGAAAGGACCATCAGGTACCCAGCTTTATCCTGGGTGGGTGTGCCTGCTCGGGCTCTGCCCTGCCCCGGGTGGGTGGGTGTGCCTGCTCACACATCCCGCTCTGCCCAGGGTTTTTTTCTCCAGATGCTTCAGAGTTTCACCAGCAAGACACTAGAATCTTCCAAAGCCTGATGGGTTTCTCTCTAAGTGCTTTCTTTTAACTACTGATCTTTAGCTTAGTGACACCTAGTTAAGGAGTTTCTGTTTCTAATGAGGGAAAAGTAAATTGCTCTCAAAGCCCCTCTTCTCTAACATGTGTGTGTGTGTGTGTGTATACACGCACACACGTGCACGTGCACACACACATATAAAATTCAGTGTAAGCCGCTCAAACTTGATCAGAGAATTTAGAGTATGCATTGAAGGAAAAAAATGTGCTAATCAACTTTCCATCACTAGAACAAAATAGCTAAGAATTAATGTACAAAGAGAAGGGGTTTACTGTGTGTGGCTCACAGTTTGAAGGTTTCAAGGCATGCTCAGTTGGCTCTGTTGCTTTGCATTTATCTGCCAGGTGAGGCAGAAACATGTGGTGGAACAAAGTCTGACCTGTGTTCTGTCCTAGAATAGTTTTAAACACGGTCATTTGGTTTAGTTTTGGTAGGTGGTTGGTTATAGATGGTCTTCATTCTTCTTTCTCTTTGTCCCTAAGCTCATGGAGTCGGAGCTCAGCGATGGAGACAAGGCATCCTCTGTGGTGAGTGAGGAGGAGGATGAGGCTGTACCTAGAAGAGGCAGGTCCTCAAGAAACAGTTTTGGTCTCCGAGTAGCTTTTCAATTCCCCACCAAAAAATTGGCAAAAACACCAGATAAAAATAGCTCACAGTTGCTGGACAGTAAGACTGACCTTGGAAGAGAGAAGAGCCACAGGCAGGATGGGGAGAAGGAAGGCTCTGCCTCTGAGTCTGAGGACGACCCCAGCGCTGAGAGCCAGGAGAGTTCGGATGCACTGCTGAAAAGGGCAATGAACATCAAGGAGAACAAGGCCATGGTAAGATCTCACAGGGTGTGTGTGTGTGTGTGCGCGTGTGCGTCTCTGTGTGTGTCTGTCTGTGTGCGTGTATGTCTCTCTGTGTGTGTGTGTGTCTGTGTGTGTGTCTGTGTGCGTGTATGTCTGTGTATGTGTGTGTGTCTGTGTGCATGTGTGTGTGTGTGTCTCTCTCTGTGTATGTGTGTGTGTGTGTCTGTGTGTGTGTGTGTGTTTGTCTAGATCTCACAGGGTGTGTGTGTGTGTGTGTGTGTGTGTCTGTCTGTCTGTGTGTCTGTGTGTGTGTGTCTGTCTGTCTGTCTGTGTGCATGTGTGTTGGCCTGGGACCATAGTCAGGTTCCCTAGAGGTCGCTGCTTCAGGAGGGAAAATGTGCTCTGGGGTGCTTTTGTTACACAATCGGCTCTGATTTGGGAACGGAAACACTCAGGGGTTGTTCATTGCTGCTCCAAGGAGGCAGGATGTGGCTGCTGGCAGCTGAGCGGGCGAAGTTCTAAGTTGGCAGCAACACTGGAGAGGAGAGGGGCTAACCAGCTGGCTGCCCTGCAGAGAGGCAGGGTCGTACTGAGCCCAGGGAGACATGCAGTGAGCAGCAGGCGGGTGACTTTTGTCTGGAAGCTGTTCCCCCAGAGACGCCATCTGAAGGAATGAGAAGGGCTTACAATTAAGCAGCCCCGCAGTGTTCAGTTCAGTTATGCCTAGATTAGCTCAACCTAGAGCTGTTCCATGTATTTGGGTTTTCTGTATGTGGCTAGTAACTCAACCTGATTATTGAAAGCCATTCTTTTCTTCGCAATTAAGCTGGCAGAGTTAAAAATTAAAAATTCTACCAGTTGTAATTTTCCCCCCTCTTCTTTGGTGACTTTTTAAAAAGCACAATGTAGTGATACTGTATATACAGGCCCGTGCCCAGTCAGAGCACAGTCCACTGTGGGGTGAGTTTTTAACACTCTCTCCATCTGTGTCTTTATTAAACTTGTGTATTCTTAGTGGTGTCGTGTTTACATGAATTGAAAACTGAACATGTTGATTCAAGTGCCTGGTTGCCACATTAGTGTCTGTTTCTTGGTGTTTGGACTTTGCTTGGGGATAGTGACACCTTTATGTGTGGAGGTGGGGATTTTTGAGAGACAGATTCAGTGACCTAGACTGTTCACCAACTCGTGGTCCTCTTGGCTCTGTATCGTAGTGCTGGGATTACATACAACATGTGCTATCACTCAAGGGCCAGCAAGTTTTTGATTTGGAAATTCTATTAGTCATCTAGTTGATTCCTGCTTTGGACATTCTGACATTTGAGTTTAAGGTTTGTAAAATGTGCTCCAGGCCACACTGCTAAGATGGTGATGGTGGTGATTCTCATTCTCCTGGCCCCACACATGCCAAGACAAACACATCTTCACAGTGTTCTGTTCTCTATACGTAAGGAATGGGCATGATGCCCACTCAGATGAACAACGGTCTAGGCCTTACTTAGGAAGTGAACTCTCGTATGAGGCTCTTAGTAGTTACTGAGATTTGTAGAAGCCATAGTAGGTAAGTGGGATATGTGTGAGGTGTTGGCCCCAGTCCTGTTTCCTTGACTCACGTCAGATCCCCCTTTCTTTCTGACCCTTAGCTTGCTCAGCTGTTGGCAGAATTGAACTCGATGCCAGATTTCTTCCCTGTGCAGACCCCAAGCTCAGCTACTGTAAGTGAAAACTCTGATATCTCAGACTGGTCCTGCTCTTTAGGAACCGGTAGTCTTCTGTTGAAGGGGGAGCCAGATGCATCTGTCTGTACCCTTGGTTTTAGAAGAGGAGAACAGCACGGCAGGCCTTCTCAGATGGACAGATCCCACGGCGTATGAACCCAACCCGGAGCGCACGGCCCCCAGAGAAGTTTGCTCTGGAGAACTTCACCTTCTCGGCCACTAAGCTTGCTGAAGAGCTTTACAGTTTCAAGAGGAGGAGGACAAATAGTGGGGTAATTCTTGACTAATAAGCAAATAGCCTCAAATGCAAGTATTTCCTTATTCCTGGGCTGGCTGTTACGTAGTCTTGAATTTCCGCCATGTTTCTGTGAGAGCGTGTGTTGAGAAGACCCTAGGGATAAGCTGCGATCACGTTGTCTTTGTCGCTTTGGTGGCCGGGAATAGAGCATTGCCCAGCATACAGGAGGGCCTGGCTTTGATCCAAATCTTTACCAGCAGCAGCCAAGCCAGCTTTATGGTTCTGCACTGTGGAAGATGCCAGAGTTCCTTCTTGTCTGTCTCAGGAGTGGCTGTTGGGGAATAGGGGAAAACTTGGGAGCTGCCCACATGTGGCTTGGCTGTTTATTTCCTGGTCTCCTCAAAGTTTATAGCCCCTCAGTTAGTGCTATATTGCCTTCCCAAGGGAGCTTGGGTTGGGGCTGAGCCCAGTTAGACCACACAGACAAAAGAGACACGGTCAACCTTCAATCTGTAAGCATGTTTAAGATTTTTCCTTCAAATTTTCAAGTCTAGATGTGTGTGCAAGGTTCTCCTGTCTTTTTGCCCCCAGAGGAAATGCCAAGAGCATAGACGACGATGTCACCGAGTGTCTTCTTTTCTCTCAGTGAAGAACATCACTGAGGAAGACTTGGAAAATGTGGCCGTAACTGTGCGTGATAAAATCTATGATAAAGTGCTGGTGAGTGTCGTCGTCTTCAGAAAAGGGTGCGTGGCTGATTCCTACTGGGAGCCCAACACACTGTTATCTGTAGTCTGACATCGTGTAAGAATGACATCAGGCATTCTGTTCCTTTGTTGTCTTCCTGGAGGCTTGCTCTAAGCTGTGCCATCAAGGATTTGTTGTACCTGGGAAAAGACAGGCCACTGAGTATGGTGGCCCTCCTCAACGGAGAAGGCTGCCTGGGGCATTGGACTAGAAAAACATGTTTTTATGTTAAATATTGAATGTATGGCCAGGAACAACATGCCCACATAATACAGTAGAATTTCTGATTGGAGTGAACTGGTTATTTTTTTCTAAATGATGACCTGCAGAGAAGAGTTGCATATTCTGCATCATCTTTGTTTAACACCTACTAATTAAAATAGCAGAATGTTAACTGAATGGCCAAACTTTCAGAACAAGATTTTACACTGAAGGTTTCCAGGTCGCCAGCAGTAGATTACAGCCACATTCATGCTGCCTGGTGCTTGCTGGCACTTAAGTCCCCTGTCCCCTCTTAGGGATTTTGCCATCCCTTCCTCAAAGTTTTTCAGGTCTCTCTTTGGTTCCTGGTTGTTAGTTCCTTGTGTGTTGCTTGCTCAGTCTCTTCTGCCCCAAGGTGCTTCTCTGCTTAAAGTGGAGGTTTGTCCACATGGTTTGTTCCTAATAACAATCCTTTGAGACTCTGGGCGTGAGGCCATGCCCCTGTGCTCTGTAACATGTACGATAACCCCAGGACGAGTGTCGCTATAAATCCCACCTCCACCTCTTTTGCCTTTCAAAGGGTAGCACATGCCATCAGTGCCGGCAGAAGACCATTGATACCAAGACAGCGTGTCGGAACCAGAGCTGTGGCGGTGTGCGGGGACAGTTCTGTGGGCCGTGCCTTCGGAATCGCTATGGAGAGGATGTACGGTCAGCGTTACTGGATCCGGTAGGAGCCGTGTGTGCAATTGTTATTAATGTGTTGATGAAGGGATGTAAGCCGGGGCCCCTGCAGGCTCGGTACTTCACTGGCTCCTATATCTTCAGTCTGTGGGGAAGGTGAAGCACGAGCTTCCTTCTGGAAAGAGGGCCAGGTGACTGACATGTCAGTTAAATGCTTCCTGCTGCGCAGAACCACGCTAAGTGTCTCGTACCTGCTGACATCATTTATCACCCATGCATTTTATAACAGAAAGACCGTGTGGCAAGCCTGCATGTGTGGGCACTGTGTGCAGAGGCCAGGGGCAACCTCAGTTGTTACTATGAAGAACATCTTCCAGAGTCTCACTAGCTTGTGTTCAGAAATCAACCCCAAGGATCCTCTCATCTCCTTCTGCCCAGTGCACACCAGCATACCTGGGCATTTGCATGTGTGTTCTGGTTGGACTCAGAGCCTCCCTACTGACTGAGCTCTTCTCGCCAGCCCTATTTTACCGTTTGAGGTGTGTGTGTAACCTGTATACACTTCAGATCCCTGTGAGAAGTGAAATGTCATTTCTAAACTGTCAAGGCATACCGTAAGCACTAACTTTGTACTAACATTGCCCCTTGGGGTCTGTGTTTGACCCCTCAGTGTATGGTCTCATCTGCCTCAGCAGTGAGTGTGCACACACACTGTCCCCAGTTTCTAGACATAGTGTTTTGATAAAGTGATTTAACATTAAAGTTACATATCAGGAGAGCTGGAATTCTTACCTTAATCTTACACCAAACCTGTGCTCCTAAAATCATGGGTGATACGTATGTGTGAATCACAAAAAGACCCAGAACTTAGATGCCAGCTCCCTCTGGGTGGTGTCTAGTCATGTCTAGGACAGACACGGCTCGTGTTTCTCTAACGTGAGGTGGTCACTCCTGTTGGGTCCCTGCTGGGAAGCTGAAAGGAGATGCACCCACTAGTCCCTCAAACACTCTGACTGAAGAACACCGTAATTGATTAGTGGCTACAGAGGTTTGATCCCAGGCTCCTGTGCAGACTGTGGACAACAGGAACAACGTCTCCCCTGCCTCCTAGGAGTGGACATGTCCTCCCTGCCGTGGAATCTGCAATTGCAGCTACTGCCGGAAACGAGATGGCCGCTGTGCCACGGGGATTCTCATTCATCTAGCCAAGTTTTACGGTTATGATAATGTCAAGGAATACCTGGAGAGGTAAGTCTCCAGTCATGTAAATATGTGTAGGAGACCCCTCTGTAGGGCATGGTTTTCTCCTCACTTAACAGCTTATTTGTAGAAACTACCTTGAGTTCCATCCATTCTGTCTCCATTGGTACTGGAGAGGCTTGGGCCTAGAGAATTCCTCCTCCCTTTGTTATGGAGTACTCAACTCCACAGTGGCTCCAACCAACATTTCCACTTGTGTGAAAAACAAATGACATGAGAGCTATGTGAACAACAGCAAAAAAATAACCAAAATGATGGCCCTCACATCCTGAAGGGCTGTGGACAGTTTATTGCTGAGGCAAGGATTGCTTCAGGGTCACTTCCAACCTGTCAAGTGTGTAAGCCCTGAAGTGTGGAAGTGGGAGGTATTCTGAACTCAGGGCATGTGGAGCCATGTCAAGAGTGCACAGCCCTGGGTGTGCCGACCGCCGTAACCTCCACTGCTGCTTCACGCTTGCTCCTGGTTAGCTCCTTAGAGACATTTCTCCATCTGTTCAGCTTACAGAAGCAGCTGTAGAGAGAGTGAGCGGAGAAGGGACGGAGTCCCACGAGAAGTGTCTGCCGATTGATTGTGCCTGGCCTTCGAGCTCAACTTCTGAGGCGCGTGTTTTCTAGGATTTACTGGTTCTAATACTATTTTTTTTTAATGTTTATATGCATAAAAACTTTCTCAGGAAAATAGTAAGGCAGAGAAATCTGTACACATATCTGCACTGTTAACAAGTATCTGCTGAAGATTTAAAAGCACAGTTTGAGTGGGGCGGGTCAAAGCTCAGATAAGTGGTAGAGACCTTGTCCAAGCAGCTCCTGCTGTTGACAGTGAGCTCTCCCGTAGTCACCCTTCTTACAGAGGCGGTTGCTTGCCTCCCAAGTGGCCATAGCTCAAACCTAGTATTTATCCTGCTCTACATATTGAATTCTGGGTTATTAGAAATTGATATTGAAGAAACATATATTTCTAATTTCAAATTATCTCTATATTAAAAAATATAGTCCTCTAAACTACCAAGTGCAATTAACCACACACTGTGAGTAAGATGTCCTTTTTATTAAAACACAACAAAAATGGATGCTGGAAGCCTCACTATGCTTGCCTCTTCCTTCAGGACCTGCCTGGAGCCTGCTGCTTCTATGTTTTTAACTTTTTTTTTAAATAGAAATTTTGCCTTTTATAGAACCCTCACTGCATTGTTTTTGAGACTTACGGGAAACATAAGCCATGTGCTTTGTGTGGGTATTGGGGGAAAAGGGAAATGTAAGAGATAAGCGTGGTGTTTTGTATAGGTATTGGGGGAAGCTAAAATCAACAAGCGAACATCCTAGATAGGTGTTTGGTGTTTTGTTTTGTTTGTATAATATTTTTTCTCCCTCTTCAAAGAAAAATTCCCTAACAGAAAGATTGTACACCCCGTAACTGAATCATGTTCTCTGGGCCTGGCCGAAGCAGGAAGTGTGTAAGTCACAGTACCACGGCCGTTCACGCTTCCAGCAGCAGAGCCACGCCTGCCAGCACCCACTTAACTACCCTGTCTTTGCTCCTTAGCCTGAAAGTCCACACGTAGGTCAGGCCTCTCGTTTTGGTTTTGTAAACAGGGCACTCATAGGTGTGCGTCCTCTCTTGTCTGTCCACGGGTATGGCTTTGGCAAAGATGACTGGCATCATGGATGTCAACTCCTTAAGTCGGGCATCAACAAGGGCCGCTGACTGGATGTCCCACCTGGCACCTGCGGCAGAAATAACAGTCGTGTAACTGTGGCATGTTGGTACCAGTGCTGTGATTGTTTGATGCAATAAATGTTTCATTTTTTTCACGTTGTCACCTGCCTGTGGTGTTCTTATATGGCTGAGACGTTAATAGTTTAACCATTTTATAAGATCAAACTTTGTACAAATTCAAACACATTATACCCAACTAGAAAGTGTAAGAAACACACAACTTTCTGATGTTCTTTCCCGCTGCATTTGTTGAGCTCGGAACAAGTTCTGGTTACTCATTTCCCTCCCGAGCCTTGAGGAACCTGAACTGCGGCCTTTGCTCCAGTATTCAGTGCCCTGCCACAGATGAGGTGTCCTGCGTATCTTCAGGGTTTGGAGACATCCCAGGAGTAAGACACTAGAGCAGATTTACTGAGAACTTTTAGAGAGTGGAGGGTAGGGGCAACCTGACCATCTGAGTTTGGCCCCCCCAGAGCCCATATAGAGAGCAAGATGTGGAAATACACATGAGATGCCTGCACTTTTACATTCATAAGGGCGGTGGACACAGGAAAACCAATCTTGTGGGCTAGCTAGCCTGTAGTGTGCAGTATTTAGGAATCAGCACAAGAGACGCTGCCTCAGACAGAAATGACGGAAAGAATGAACCAACTCCTGAAAGTTGTCCTCCGACCTCTAGACACAATACACGATAAAAGTTAAAAGCAGAGGGCAGGTTTTGGATTGATGGTACCAAAAAGCAAAATACTATGAATTATAGGCAGGACTTAAGTTTCCTGAGGTGGTAACACCAGCTGATGATATGTGTGTGCAGGTTCAATGACACTGTCACCCTGTGTGCTGAACATCTGGCTCACGTTAGACACACTTGGATGTTTAGCTTGTCTGAAGGGAAGAGGAAGGAAGGAATGGTCACCAACACAAGGTTATCTCAATAGATGTTGAAGTACAGGGACAGCCCCTTCCACATGCACCTGCAGGGGACTCACCTTCCAGATGCAGTCCATGGAGGTAGGCCCCTTCCCTGGGAGGGTGGCCATAATCCTCCTTCGTTTTTTTAGTAACATCAACGGTCAGGCACATTCTGTCCAGGGGCCACTCATTTTTTCGAGCCATGGTCTGCATGATTGCTTTGGGAGGAATTGAAGAACGTGAAAACTTGTTTATAGTCTCCCAAGAGCCAACAGTGTCCCATGGGGTATTGTACGTTAGAGTGAGGCTGGGCAAACAGGACCAGTTTGCCCCGTGGTCACAAACTAGGATATACCATAGCAGCAACCGCCATGTGTGTCCTTAGTGTGACAGACTGTAGCTTTTCAGCGGGACACACCACGCTCCTGAGGCTGTGCTGTGTCTAGGGCTCTCTCCTTCCTAAGAGAAAGAGTCAGAACTTTCTCTAGTTGTTACCCCTGCTTTGTAATGATTGTTTGAAAACTGTTGAAGGGCAGCTTGAAGTTGTCTTGGGAAAGGCCAGGCAGGACTTCTGCCGGGAGTGTGGCCCCCATCAACAGCCATGGCTGCCTTGCCTCCAGCCATACCTGTTAAGAAGGATTGAGGGTTGAAGAAGCCAGAAAGCCACACAACAGCTGGGAGGGCGAGGTCTTGAGTCCAAGTATCCAGTTCCCGGCAGCGTAAGAGGAGGTTGTTAAACCTGGTTAAGGAGAGGTAGGAAGAAGTTAACTTGCTTTTTAGTAAAGTAGATCTCTTCCAAAAAGATGAAGGTTGGGACTGCTTTTAGCAGCTGTGCAGTACAGCAGTATAAGTAGGAGAAAAGCCACCTGTGAGGGCTTGCAAGGTGGTTGTGCCCCTGCGCAGTGCTGGTTTCTTCCTGTTGAGAGTTTTTATACCTGCAGCTCCCATTCCTGTCACCATTAGGAGTAGGAAACACTGGGCACCAGGGGCAGTGACTCTTGACTTGGAGATATGCAGTGATCGTAACAAAAGCCTTTTGAACAGGGTTGGCAAATATTCTGTAGGATGCAGTAAGAATGCTGTGTGTGTGTGAGTGTCCATCACTATTACAATACCAGAGTTGTTAGGAAAGGTATAGTGAAATGGAAGAGTATGAGACAGTGTTTGTCCCACACAGTCTTGAAAGGTGACATAAAGGCTTCTAACGAGAATATTCAACCTCCCACATCCTGGCAGAAAAAACTCGAGTGTGTCACATTGAAAAGGGTGTTAGAGTAAAAAGATATGTTAATGTTAAAATGGCATATATAGTGGGAACACCCTGAAGAGATGGCTCAGCAATTAAAAGCACTTGGCTGCTCTTTCAAGAGGACCCAGGTTCAATTCCTAGCATCTACATGACAGTTCATAACCTTGTCTGTAACTCCAGTTCCAAAGGGCATAATGCTCTCTTAAAGTGTGTGTGTGTGTGTGTGTGTGTGTGTGTGTGTGTGATTTATTACTTTATGTGTGTGGATGTTTTGCTTGTTTGCACGTATGTCTGTGTGAGGGTGTTGGATCCTGAAGTTACAGACAGTTGTGAGCTGCTGTGTAGGTGCTGGGATTTGAACCCTTGTCCTCTGAAGGAGCAGTCAGTGCTCTTAACCACTGAACTATCTCTCCAGCCTTCCTCTTAGTTTAAATTATGTGAAAAAGAAACTTTCAGAACAAGATAGGAAATGCAGCTTTGAGCGAAATAAAACAAGAAGAAAAATCTAGAAGGTGAAGGCAGCTCATGCTCAGAGGTAGGTTAAGAGGTCTCTTGTAAAGTTTTGATTTTAGGTTTTGTTTGGAAAGTTTAGTATATTAATCACATTGTTACGGACCCTCTCTAAACAGGAATGCTACAGAGATGTGCACAACAAAGAAAACAACGAAACCAACAAGTTAGAAAAGGTTAGAAACAACCTTGGAAAAATTACAGAAGTTAGCTAGCACAAAGTAAGAGGATGGCAAAACACCCAAATGAATCATTAACCATAGAACATAAGTGTAAGTCCCCCATTTCTGGGTATGTAGAACCAGCTCACTTAATAATGTTACAGCTCTATTGAGGATGTGCTCGCTCTCCTGGGTGGTTATTTGCCATCGTGGAAAGTCTCTTAACTGTCCTGCCCCTGTGGTCACATCTGTGTTATGGACTTGATTCGTCTAGAGTCACCTGGGAAGGAGGGAAACCAATGGAGACTTGCCTAGATCAGAGTGGCCTGTGGACAAGTCTGTCCAGTACTGTTTTGATTGCTGATTAATATAGAAGGGTCTGGTCACAGTGGGAGATGCCTGCCATCTCTAGTAGGTGGGCCTGAAGCTGGTTGGCTGAGTGAAGGGAATACGCAGCGTTCCTCCATGGTCTCTGTGTCAGTTCCTACCTTCAGCCCTGCTGAGACTCTGCACACTGACAGACTGCTACCTAGAACTATAAGCTGAACCAGTCCTTCCTCAAGCTGCTCTTTTTTAGTGTTTAATCACAGCGGCAGAAAGCAAACCAGAACATCACCAGAGGACTGTAAAAGTTGTCAACAGAAAATGGGATAACCCGGGGGACAAGCCCATAGGCACTCCTGTGAGTTTATTTAGTCTCAGAGAATGCCCGTTAAGCGAATGGGAAAACCTACTGTAGATAAGTAGGTGACATCAGTCCCTCAGGTGCCCTTGACGGTATAAATGGTGAATGAGCTGAGTGACTTACATGTTTGTTACCAGGTATCTCAAGCACCCGTCGCTGAGCCTTTATTCAAATGACAGATGGTTCCTGGAACCAGGAGCTAAAACAAACCTACCTTTCCTTCCTCTCACAGCAGGAAAAGAAACCAAGACAGGAAAGGACCCAGCATACTGTCCTTTGGAATTCTAATTGCACCTTCCAGATAGATTGTTTTAGGGAAACATACAGAACAAAGAGAAGACACAGCCATGTGAGGCTTTCTGAACTGACTGCCAAAGCCACGGTTCAGCTTGGGATAAAACTCCAGCCTTCAGCAATCCTGCTTTCTGCCTCTGGCTGTCTAAAGTCATATATGAACGCTTTGTAATTACTGGTTTGGAAAATAAAGGTAATAAAAGGCCAACTGGAAAACTTGAGCAGCTTCTAGGACTTTAAATAAGTGAGGAAATTTTGTTTACATTTTTTTTTCAGATGAGAAAATGAAGACTGGAGGATCAGGTATTTTGTCAAAGATTAGTTACCTGTTGAGAGAGAATTCAAGTCTTGGGCTGGCATAACTGAACTAACTTGCTTTTGACACAAAATACCAGAGGAACTCAAGTGAAATTAGTAGTAGAGTTTACGCCGTCACGGTGACAGAACAGGGGTTCTCATAGGAACAATGGGGGGGGGGTGGTGTGCTGGTCTTTACAGTTTCCATTGGCAGTAGAGACGGTTGCTTACCACTGGGCCAGGCCATACGTAGATGGATAAGCCAGTTTGTTCCAAGTATCTGGGACACGGTCATAACTCAGGGCAGACAGCTGGGCTTCCACATCAGGAGATAATGTCAGCTCTCCCTTGCACAGAGAAAAAGGCCTCCGTCAATACTCTGGTGTGGTGAAGCCCCCACTTGTCCCTCTTGTAAGAAGGTGTACCTTCAAACCAAGGTCTAATTGTTGAAGTGACACACGGATTTCCCGGATGAGAACATTCATCCTCTCACATTCTTGAAAGCAAACGAGAACATACGGGCTTCTATTTGGGTTCTTTTGCATTATTTCTGCCAAGTTGAACTCTTCTGGAAGTCTCTCCAAAATGTCATCCAAAATAGTCTTAACCTTAAAAGCGTTAAAATATACACAAAGACTTTCTTTTTTCTTTTCTCTTTCTCTCTCTTTCCCTCCCTCATCTTTCCTCCCTCCCTCCCTCTCCCTTTTTTGTCCCTCGTGACTGTGGTGGTCTGAATGAAAATGGTCCCCATAGGCTCACAGGGAGTGGTACTATCAGGAGGTGTGGCCTTGTTGGAGGGAGTGTGGTTTCAAGTGCTCAAGCCAGGCCCAGTGTCCACTCTCTTCCTGCTGCCTGCCTATCCAGACGTAAAATTCTGGGCTCCTCCTCCAGCACCACGTCTGTCTGTCTGCAGCTGTGCTTCCCACCGTGATAATAATAATGGACTAAATCTCCGAAGTGTAAGCCATCCCCAGTTAAATGCTTGGTCATGGTGCCTCTTCACAGCAATAGAAATCCTAACTAATACAGTGACTGTCATACTTTTTGAAGTCTTAGATTAGAACATACAGCTCCCAATGATGCCTACAGCTTCTGGTCAGTTGTTGGCTGCTCAGAGCTGCTGCATCAGTCCTAGTTAACCCCCTCTATGAGGTCCTCATGTGGTCAGTTTCAAGTAGTATCAGAATTACCAACTAAATGACATTGGGTGCAAAGATAAAAATGAGAGAGAGTAGAACATGAAACTTGATTTGAAAAGTAGCAAAAAATTCCAGAGGCCCTTTGAGCACTAGCTGGTTCTTAGGCTCCTAACTGCCATATCCTAAAATTCTTGCAGCAATAGATCAGTTAAAAACAGACCAAGGTTTCAGTCTGTATTTCTTGCCTTGAAGAAATGGGATTTTTTTCATAGCTGATATGAATAGGCACACAGTAGTGAAATGTGCATTGTCTATCCACAGAGTGTCTCAGAGCTGGGACAACCTTTAAATACCTAGAAGGTGATTGGAAAATACATTCTTGTGATTCTACCCCTCGTGAGGCTGAGAAAGAAGGGTCATAAGTTCAAGTCCAGCCTGGGTTGTGTGGTGAGATCTGCCTCCAAAGCCAAAAATAGGAGTGAACAGGTGTGGGGGGTTGCCTTTAACCTCTGGTAGCTTTCCCATTTTCCTTCTTTTTCTGCATGATTCTCTGGTCCCAACCTCATGCTCGGGAACTGCTATTGCGTCCCAGCAGGGAGTTTCTCAGGTTCTGAAATCTAAACTCAGTTTGGAGTGGGTGGGCAGTGTGAAACAGCCAGGTAGTTAGGTACCAGACAGCCTCAGGATTGGATAGGTTTTGTTTCCTTCCCTGGCCCTCTTGCCTGTTAGATCTTGATAAGTCACCTCAGCTTATCTCTGAAACAGATCCTAATACCTCTCTAAGCTCTTGTGGGTTAAACAGCATGGGGAAAGGTATGCTGTTTAGTGTCTCGTACCTAACCAACTGGCCTCAGCTATGAGCTGCTCGCCTGGCTGGGCGCTGAGGTACCCCACCTCACACGTACTGCATTTTCTGGTTTCCTGACTACTTTCCCTCATAGAAAGATTGGAAATACAAAACCCTGAGGTAGCTGTCAGTCATCCTCCCCCTGTTTCTATGAATGCTGTACTTCTTCCCACAGGGAAGGGTTTTCCTTGTTCATTTTGTTTAAGATGTAGCATTCTTGTAGAGAATATTTCTATATGTAGGATACAGCAATAACACAGTTTCTGTCAAGTTATGAGTAGGTCAATGAATGACCTTATTTCAAAACATAGTTCAATAATATTATTTATCATATTATAATAAATGTAATCTGGTACTGCACTATAATTAGAGTTGATGTTAACAGATACCATTTGAATAGCTTGACTCCTTAGCAGTCAAACTTTGGTTAATAATTTTGAGAAGAATCTGGACTGATTTGTTTGTATCTGGGGATGAGCTATTCAGGGTTTAAACTATCAAGAGATAAGATTTTAATACTAAAAATATAATTTTCCATTTCTATCATTCTATGGCAATAAAAATCTTCAAACCGTATATAAAAAGGAAAATAAATAACAGCCAAAATACAATAAGAGTGAAGGGCCAGGGCTGGAGTGTGGCCCAGCAGGTCAAGGTACTTGCTGCACAGACACAGGGACTTGAATTTGGATCTCTGCACCCACATGAAGATCTGGGCATGACTATGTGCATATTACCCTAGCGATGAAGAAGGCAGAGGTTGGAGAATCGCTAGGATTTGCTGGCTGCCACCCAGTCTCAGGAATAAGGTGGAGAAGTATAGCACAGAACACCTGACATCCTCTGGCTTCTGCATACCCACCCCTAAGTATGGCCTGCTCTACCCTGTGCACCTCTCCCCCACAGTGAAGGACAAGCCACAGATTTGGAGATGTCTATAATTCATATATCTGACAGAATACAGTAGAATAAAGAGCACAAATCTGTAAGAAAGTGAGAGATGAGTGTGGAGTAAAGTTTACTTCATGTATGTACGGAGAACCAGAGGCCAT
Source organism: Lophiomys imhausi (assembly GCA_907164525.1). Classification (NCBI taxonomy): domain Eukaryota; kingdom Metazoa; phylum Chordata; class Mammalia; order Rodentia; family Muridae; genus Lophiomys; species Lophiomys imhausi. Next base: position 1,862,764 of record CAJQZJ010033695.1, on the reverse strand, counting down.
CTGTATGTGAAAAGAAGCTCATAACCCAGCCAAGGAACACAAAGTTAGAATCACCAAGAGACTGCTTGTCCCTAACAGACTCTGAAGGAGGTAGAGTACTTGGAGACTCATGTCTATGATCTGGCAATCCCATTTTTGAGCATAGAGAACGTCATATCATCAGCTCCTTTGGAAGTCAATATTTGTCTTTTGGCAAAGGATTATGTGAGGATGGTCATGACTGTGATGTCAGAACAGTAAAACCCCAAAGCCATTTAAGATAACCACCCACAGTAAGATTAAAATTATATATTCCTGTGATGGAACACAAAACAAGAATGAACCATTAATATCTGACTAAACAGGCTAATGTCACAAATCTACTGTGGGGTCCAAGGAGCCCAGCATTAAGTACTGATTAATAAGTCAATATGTGTGTTGGAGGTTTGGATATTGGATATTGATTTCCTTGGGTTTTTGGATATTGATTACCTTGGGGGAACAAGAAGTACCCTTATAAGGAGTATGAGTTGAAAATGTTCTACACCTTGATCTGGGTGGCAACTCTCTGACAGTTGGTACAGGTAAAATTTAACCTGAGATTAACACAGTTCACTTTAAACAGTAGAACAAGAAAGGTCTCCTTACCTTGTCTTCTGTAGACTGCCCCAGTTCCTCACTGCTGACCGCATTCCTGGGTTGCATCTCCAGAAGAGTTCTGAAGAGCGTGTTGGATGTCACTGTTAGGAACTCTATTTCAGCATTGGGGTGGAGACCGTACAGTGCCGGGCTTTCTGGAGGCAGCATATCCTCTATATACTGGTGGTAACCGGAATAATCTAAGTAGGGTGGGGCTGGAAATCCTGGTGCCAGCATGAGTTCATCTTCAGTCTTCAACCATAAAGAAACACCAGTTATTCCAAAGCTAGGTAGGTACCATCTTCACTTCCTGAACACAACACTAGCAAAGAAGTTCCACTTTGATGCTTGGTAGGTTCCAGACAAAATGCTTCATGGTCAACACTGTGTTTATATTTACCACATCAGGTTGACTACTGAGAACAATTCCAGGAAACACAAACCATGTTACCCGCCCCCCCCCCAGGAAAAGCAATTTGCAATGTGCTTGGGCAGCGAGATAAACACACTATAATAAGTAAACATGGTTGCACCATCACTGCCATAACATTAGTCAATGTTCTGTTCTTCAACTTAACTGATTCTCAAATATACGTATCTCCCAAAGAAGAAATCAAGATGTCTGGTCACTAATTTGCCCAAGTAGGTGTTTTGAGTTTAAATTTAACTCAGAACTCATTTTAGTAATGCTAGTAGTATACACTTCTCCAGTATTAACATATGAAGTGCTCCTCCATGGTCATGTATTAAACGGCTTGGCCGTCATCTGATGGCAGTGTTTTTAAAAGTTCTGGAAACTCTAGGATGTGTGGCTTAGTTGGAGGAAGTACATCACTGTAGGTATTTCTTTAAGAATGTGTCCCTACCTCATGAAACTGAAAAGCTTCTGTAAGGCAAGACACTGTCATTCAAACAAAACGGCAGCCTACAGACTGGGAGAAAATCTTCACCAATCCCACATCTGACAGAGGGCTAATATCCAAAATCTACAAAGAACTCAAGAAATTAAATGCCAAGAAACCAAATAATCCAATCAAAAAATGGGGGACAGAGCTAAATAGAGAATTCACAAAGGAGGAATTCCTAATGGCTGAGAGACACTTGAAGAAATGCTCAACATCCTTAATCATCAGAGAAATGCAACTCAAGACGAATCTGAGATTCCATCTCACACCTGTCAGAATGGCTAGGATCAAGAACTCAAATGACAGCACATGCTGGAGAGGGTGTGGAGAAAGGGGTACACTACTCCATTGCTGGTGGGAGTGCAGGCTTGTGCAACCACTATGGAGGTCAGTCTGGCGATATCTTAGAAAACTTGGAATAGCTCTGCCTCAGGACCCAGCCATACCACTTCTGGGTATACACCCAAATGCCTCTTCACGGAATGAATCATAAGGAAGTTTCCTCATCTATGTTTATAGCAGCCTTATTTGTAATAGCTAGAAACTGGAAACAACCCAGATGTCCCTCAACCGAAGAATGGGTTAAAAAACTGTGGTACATCTATACAATGGAATATTATTCA
>CAJQZJ010033695.1:1809387-1854928 GCA_907164525.1 Lophiomys imhausi | reverse complement strand
CCTCCCTCCCTCCCTTCCTCCCTCCCTCCCTCCCTCCTTGTTCCTCTACTTGGTACTCTCCTTCTCCTCAGATGAGGTGGGTCCTCACATATCATACTCCCTCAGATCTTGCGTCATGTGGGGCCCAAGAGCTTACACTCGTACTGGAGCTTGATAAGGCACACCATCTAGGGTGTGGGGTTCCACTAACCTGCAGCAGATTCCATGACTCACTGGTGGGTAGAATTTTTCCTAGGATAGATATGCTAGGTTCCTGTCTATTTGGGTGTGTGGGTTGTAGGATAGTTATCCTCTGATGTATGGTTAATATCCATTTGTAAGGGAATACATACCATGTTTATCTTTCTGGGACTGCGTCAGCTCACTTAGGATGAGCTTTTCTAGTTCCATCCATTTGGTTTTGAATTGCATGATTTTCTCATTTCTGATAGCTGTGTAGTATTCCATTGTGTATATGTACCACAGTTTTTTTATCCATTCTTCAGTTGATGGACATCTGGGTTGTTTCCAGTTTCTGGCTATTACAAATAAAGCTGCTATGAACATTGTTGAGGCAATGTCCTTTTGGTTTCTTTTCAGATCTTTTGGATATATGCCCAAGAGGGGTATGGCTGGGTCTTGAGGTAGATTTATTCCCAATTTTCTAAGATATCTCCAGATTGATTTCCAAAGTGGTTGCACAAGTTTGCAGTCCCACCAGCAATGGGGGAGTGTTCCCCTTTCTCCACATCCTCGCCAGCATGTGCTATCATTTGATTTTTTGATCTTAGCCATTCTGACAGGTGTGAGATGGAATCTCAGAGTTGTTTTAAGTTGCATTTCCCTGATAACCAAAGATGTTGAACATTTCCTCAAATGCCTCTCAGCCTTTAGAGATTCCTGTTCTGTGAATTCTCGGTTTAGCTCTGTACCCCATTTATTGATGGGGTTATTTGATTTTTTGGTGTTTAATTTCTTCAGTTCTTTATATATTTTGGATATTAGCCCTCTGTCAGATGTTGGGTTGGTGAAGATCCTTTCCCACTCTGTAGGCTGCTGTGTTGTTCTAAGGACAGTGTCCTTTGCCTTACAGAAGCTTTTCAATTTTATAAGGTCCCATTTATTGATTGTTTGTTTTAGTGCCTGAGCTATTGGTGTTCTATTCAGGAAGTTGCTACCAGTGCCAATGATTTCAAGGCTTTTTCCCACTTTCTCTTCTATTAGTGTTAGTGTGTCTGGATTTATGTTGAGGTCCTTGATCCACTTAGACTTAAGTTTTGTACAGGGTGATAAGTATGGATCTATTTGCATTCTTCTACATGTTGACATCCAGTTAGACCAGCACCATTTATTGAAGATGCTTTCCTTTTTCCATTGTATGTTTTTGGCTTCTTTATCAAAAATTAAGTGACCATAGATGTGTGGGTTTATTTCTGGGTCTTCAATTCGATTCCATTGGTCAACTGGTCTGTTTCTATACCAGTACCATGCTGTTTTTATTACTATTGCCCTGTAGTACAGCTTGAAATCCGGGATGGTGATACCTCCAGATGTTCTGTTATTGTACATGATTGATTTAGCTATTCTGGGTCTTTTGTTATTCCATATGAAGTTGAGAATTGTTTTTTCCAGATCTGTAAAAAATTGAGTTGGTATTTGGATAGGAATTGCATTGAATCTGTATATTGCTTTTGGTAAGATTGCCATTTTTATTATGTTGATCCTACCTATCCATGAACAAGGGAGATCTTTCCATCTCCTGATATCTTCTTCAATTTCTTTCTTCAGGGTCTTGAAGTTCTTATCATACAGGTCTTTCACTTGCTTGGTTAGAGTTACCCCAAGGTATTTTATATTATTTGTGGCTATTGTGAAGGGTGTTGATTCCCTTATTTCTTTCTCAGCCCATTTATCTTTTGTGTAAAGAAGGGCTACTGATTTTTTTGAATTGATTTTGTATCCGGCCACCTTGCTGAAGGAGTTTATCAGCTGTAGAAGTTCTCTGGTGGAATTTTTGGGGTCACTGATGTATACTATCATATCATCTGCAAATAGGGATACTTTGACTTCTTCCTTTCCAATTTGTATCCCCTTGATCTCTTTTAGTTGTCTTATTGCTCTAGCTAAAACTTCAAGTACTATGTTGAAGAGATATGGAGAGAGTGGGCAGCCTTGCCTTGTCCCTGATTTTAGAGGAAATGCTTTAAGTTTCTCTCCATTTAGTTTGATGTTGGCTATTGGCTTGCTGTAAATTGCTTTTATTATTTTTAAGTATGGTCCTTGTATGCCTGATCTCTCTAAGACTTTTATCATGAAAGGGTGCTGTATTTTGTCAAAAGCTTTTTCAGCATCCAATGAGATGATCATGTGGTTCTTTTCTTTCAGCTTGTTTATGTGGTGGATTACATTGATGGATTTTCTAATGTTGAACCACCCCTGCATCCCTGGGATGAAGCCTACTTGATCATGGTGTATGATACTTTTGATGTGATCTTGGATCCGGTTTGCAAGTATTTTATTAAGTATCTTTGCATCCATGTTCATAAGGGAAATTGGTCTGAAATTTTCTTTCTCTGTTGGGTCTTTGTGAGGTTTAGGTATCAGGGTAACTGTGGCCTCATAGAATGTGTTTGGCAGTATTCCTTCTGTTTCTATGTTGTGGAAGAGTTTGAAGAATATTGGTGTTAGCTCTTCTTTGAATGTCTGGTAGAATTCTGTGCTGAAACCATCTGGGCCTGGGCTTTTTTTGGTTGGAAGACGTCTAATGACTTCTTCTATTTCCTTAAGGGTTATAGGACTGTTTAATTTGTTTACCTGTTCTTGATTTAACCTTGGTAGGTGGAATCTATCAAGAAAATTGTCCATTTCATTTAGATTTTCCAATTTTGTGGAGTACAAGTTTTTGAAGTAGGACCTAACGATTCTTTGGATTTCCTCAATGTCTGTTGTTATTTCCCCCTTTTCATTTCTGATTTTGTTGATTTGGGTATTTTCCCTCTGCCTTTTAGTTAGTTTAGCTAAGGGCTTGTCTATTTTGTTGATTTTCTCAAAGAACCAGCTCTTGGTTTTGTCGATTCTTTGTATTGTTCTTTTTGTTTCTAAGTTGTTGATTTCAGCCCTGAGTTTGATAATTTCCTCTCGTCTGCTCCTCTTGGGAGTGTTTGCTTCTTTTTGTTCTAGCTCTTTTAGGTGTCCTTTTAGGTGGCTAGTATAGGAATTCTCCAGTTTCTTTTTGAAGGCACTTAGAGCTATAAACTTTCCTCTTAGCACTGCTTTCAATGTGTCCCATAAGTTTGGGTATGTTGTGCCTTCATTTTCATTGAGTTCTAAGAAGACTTTAATTTCTTTTTTTATTTCTTCCCTGACCCAGAGGTCATTGAGGAGAGAGTTGTTCAGTTTCCATGTTTTTGCAAGCACTCTGTTGTTTTGGTTATTGTTGAAGCCTAGCTTTATTCCATGATGGTCTGATAAGTTACAAGGAGTGATTTCAATTTTCCTGTATCTGTTGAGGCTTGCTTTGTGACTGACTATATGGTCGATTTTGGAGAAGGTTCCGTGAGGTGCCGAGAAGAAAGTGTATTCTTTTGTTTTTGGGTGAAATGTTCTGTAGATATCAATTAGGTCCATTTGATTCATGACATCTGTGAGGTTCGTTATTTCTCTGTTTGGTTTCTGCATTGTTGATCTGTCCAGTGGTGAGAGTGGTGTGTTGAAGTCTCCCACTATTAATGTGTGAGGTTCAATGTGGGATTTGAGCTTCAGTAGTGTTTCTTTAATGAATGTGGGTGGTCTTACATTTGGGGCATAGATGTTTAGTATTGAAATTTCATCTTGGTGGATTTTTCCTTTGATGAGTATATAGTGTCCTTCCCCATCTCTTTTGATTAATGTTGGTTGAAAATCCAATTTGTTGCATACTAGAATTGCTACTCCAGCTTTTTTCTTGGGTCCATTTGCTTGGTATATCTTTTTCCAGCCCTTTACTTGGAGATAATGTCTATCTTTTTTGCTGAGGTGTGTTTCTTGTAAACAGCAGAATGTGGGATTCTGTTTTCGCATCCATTCTGCTAGCCTGTGCCTTTTTATTGGGGAATTGAGTCCATTGATGTTGAGAGATATTAATGACCAGTGATTGTTACTTCCTGCCATCTTGATGTTGGTAGAAATAGTGTGTGAGTGAGCTTCTTTCCTTTTGTTTTTGCTGCAGGCATGCTATTTGCTTCCTGTGCTTTCTTGTGTGTAGTTAACCTCTTTGGGTTGAAGTTTTCCTTCTAACATCTTCTGTAGAGCTGGATTTGTGTATAGATATTGTTTGAATTTAGCTTTGTCATGGAATATCTTGTTTTCTCCATCTATGTTGATTGACAATTTTGCAGGGAATAGTAGTCTGGCCTGGCATTTGTGGTTTTTTAGGGTCTGCAAGATGTCTGTCCAGGCCCTTCTGGCTTTTAGAGTCTCTGAAGAAAAGTCAGGTGTGATTCTGATAGGTTTGCCATTATATGTTACTTGACCCTTTTCCCTAGCAGCTTTTAAAATTCTTTCTTTGTTCTGTACATTTAGTGTTTTGATTATTATGTGGCGGGAAGATTTTCTGTTCTGGTCTAATCTATTTGGGGTTCTGTAAGCTTCTTGTACAGTTATAGGCATCTCTTTTTTTAGATTTGGGAAATTCTCTTCAATGATTTTGTTGAAGATATTTTCTGGTCCATGGAGGTGGGACTCTTCTCTTTCTTCTATTCCTATTATTCTGAGATTCCGTCTTTTCATTGTGTCCTTGATTTCCTGAAGGTTTTGTGTCAGGACTTTTTTAGATTTGACATTTTCTTTGACAGATGTATCCATTTCTTCAATTTTATCCTCTGAGCCTGAAATTCTTTCTTCCATCTCTTGTATTCTGTTGGTGATGCTAGTGTCTGTAGTTCCGATTCTTTTCTTAAGGTTTTCCAGTTCTATGGATGTCTCAGATTGGATTTTCTTCATTGCTTCAACTTCCCTTTTCAGGTCTTCCATTCCTTTAAGCGCTTTATTCATTTCCATCACCTCCTTTGCAGTACTTTGTTGTTGCTCTCTGAGGTATTTGATTTCCTCCCTTAGGCCTTCTATTATTAGTATAAGCGTAGGATTAAGGTCATTTTCCTTTGCTTCAATTGGGTTCAGCTGTCCAGAGTTGTCTGTAGCATTATTGCTAGGATCTGGAGACATCCTATTGTTTTGGTTTTTTTTTACCATGTTCTTGCGCTGACCTTTTGTCATCAGGTGGACCCAGGTGTTATCTGTTTGTTTCTTTTGTTACCTGACCTTGGTGCTCAGGAAAACTCCCTGCCCTGGGGGTTGGCTGATCCTGAGATCCTGGTGTTTACCTCCAGATGGCGGGCAGATTCCTGTAATAGACTGACTGGCTCTCGGAGAGGAGGGTGGCTGCTGCTCTCCTCAACTGCTTGTGACCCAATTGGACCAATATAGAGGGGATTGGAGTGGGGAGAGGGCTAGCCTCTGAGGACCTGGGAGCTGACAGGTCTCCTCAGAAAGGCAGGTAGAGCTGTGGTTGGGTCTGTGTTCTCTCGCTGACCCAGTCGTTCTGGCTCCCCAGCTGGGCTGACTATGCAGGCAGGGAGCTCCACCCACAACAGATGCCGGCCTCAGTGCGCCTGTTGCTGACTGCCTCAGATGCTTGGGTGCTAGGGTGAGTGACCCACCCGCCCCAGTATTTGTGGAGAACACACTGTCGCGGGCTCTGTTTGCAGGCAGTCTTGGCTCCTAATTGCTTTGCTGTGACTGGGTTAGGTCTCTGCCTCTCCGCTACAGTGCACACTGTGCCACCACGTTGGAAACTCCGGAAAAAAATAATCTCACTTACCTTTGCTCTTGTGGTGCGGCTCGAGTGCAGGCTGGATATCAGGCAGACAGGCGGGGCCGCTGGTCTGTGACTGGAGCCGTGGGCTGGATCCACTCCTGGGCTAGATCTCTAGCCAGAGCTCCTCTCCAGACCGGTGACGGAGTTGGCTGATCTCAGGGTTGTGTTACCGGGAACTGCGTGGGCTCTTTTACCTGGTGACCGGTCTCAATGTTCGCTGTGGGCATTCAGACACCGTCTGTGCTTCACTGTAGGCTAGGGGACCTCACATTCACTCCACAATGACTAATCTCATTCACCTACTACTCAGATGCACTGCTCTATGGTCGGCGCCATCTTGGATCCTCAACTTTAGATTTTTTTATATCAAGACATATCAACTCCTGACAGCACCCCCTATTCTCCTCCAAGTAGAAGATGAGCATCGAAGAATCTCCAGTGGGAGATGATTGAATTAGTCGCAAGCCTATCTCTTGGTAGGAAAAGCCCCTTGCTCCAACTGTAGACAGAATGCTGTCCAAAAAGGACAAAACCTGGAAGCAGGTAAGTCGACAGCCTAGCTCTGCCAAGACAGGGTAGGTAAGTCCTTCATAACCCCTGCTCTACAATCAATGTCTGTTAGAGAAACGGGGCCAAATGACTGAAGATCGATGCTGAGAGAAAATGGGAACTGTCCAGGCAGCCACTGGTGTGTCCAGGCAGCCACTGTCCAGGCAGCCACTGGTGTGTCATTTCTTAGTTTGGGAAGGTGCAGGCCCTGCACTTCCTATAAAATCAGATATATTTATCCCTCTCAGGTCTCTGAGGTGGTTGAAGAACAGATAGCTAGAGTCTCATAATTAAATTTTGAGTTGTTTAGGAGTCAAGAGAGTGTTATAGATCTAAGAAGATACTTTTAAAATTGTGTTGCAAGTTAGTATGAATGTTGAGTCAGATATAGAACTTTAAACTCATGGAGATGGTTAGATAGTGGAATGTTAAAGTCAGGTACCAAATACATATGGACTGGACATTGGGAATGTATGCTAAGCCATATAACCCTCATAACTGTGGCCTAATTACCTCTGTTGTTTTGTATTGTATTTATTATTATAAGAGAAAGCCATTTGTTGGACTGAAAGGGGAAACTGTAGGGGGAGATAAGATATACCTTAAATTTAAAAGAAAAAAAAGGGGAAGAGGATGGGGGGTTGAGGGTGGGAGGGTGGGACTGGAGGGGGAATAGGGAGGGGACTGCGATTGAGATGTAACTTGAAGAAATAAAAAATAAAGGAAAAAAAAAAAAAAAAGAATGTGTCCCTAGCTCCTCTGTCTCTGCTTCCTGCTTGCTGTGAGGGGATTCACTTTCCTCTGTCACATCCTTTCTCCCAGTGGAACCATTCACTTAAACATGGATTTAAACATCCCTTCCTTGTGATACTTTGTGAAAAGCCAACAACCCTAGTGTAATATCCTTTACACAGTGCTGCTTCAAATCATGTGATACCTACGGACTTTACAATTATAAGGATAGGATGACATCTGCTTTGTAGGTCATATTATACTAAGTGAAATTAGTATAATTTCTCTCCCCAGGACCTTGGGTAACAGAGGGCAAAGTCTGTGTTACTACTATTCCGTAGTATGTAGTGCTCAGCACCCTGGTGAACGAAAGGCCACAGCAGTGACCTTCATTAGCCCATCTGCTTCACTGTAGGGACTCCATATAGATGAGTATTTCCAATAAAACTAAGATGAACAGAAATAAGTCTGCACACAGAAAGTAATCTTCAAAATAGAACCAAAGAATTTATGGACCTAAGAGTCTATCCGATGACGGTCAAGTGCTTAGAAAACTCTAGCTACTTCATTCCACATTCCTCTGCTCCAGATGATTGCTTTCAGTTCTCAGGCACCATCAACACCTCTTGAGTTTCCCAGTCTCTTATACCTTGAGTTCTGCCTACATGTATTTAAATGTACAAGGACATGCTTTTTTTTTAAAATTATCATCTAATACAGCTTTTTTTTTCAAATTATCATCTAATACAGCTTCCCCCCCACAACACCTGGTAAATCGTTTTCTTAATAATCTACTGTATATCTTGAACCACATCTTCTCTTCACTGTTGCTGGGGAGAGTTTCATTTATTCACTTAATAGTCTGGGTTGATCACCCAATACAAAACACCTTGGAAATAGAAAATCTTCATAGGAACTCAAGGCAATGAAGTGGGTGTGATTTTCCACAGTTGTGTCATGTGTCTGAGTAATGGTGGGTTGTTTCTTCTCAGGCAGTCCTGGGTGGCACCGAGATCCTGTGAACTTGATAGGGATTGGTAGCTGCTGCCAGGGGCATCTCTGATGTTTCAGTCAGCATTTATACTTTGATTTTGTATGAGGAGTGTGCTCATTATCCGACCTTTCTCAGTGCCAGACACAGATGAAAACCTGATGACCAGGGGAAGGAACAAAGGGAATTTCCTCACCACCACCATCCCAAGCTTGCTTTCTCCATATTGGCCATTTCCTGTTTACTTATAAAGAACAACAGAAATTTAAATATTATCAAGCTCAAAATGTTTTGAACTAAAATGTACATAGGAGTTAAGCTCACTATCATTACCTACACACGCACACACCACACACACACAAGTAAAATCATTACCTACACACACACACACACACACACACACACACACACACAAGTAAAATCATTACCTACACACACATACACACAAGTAAAATCATTACCTACACACACACACACACACATATACACACACAAGTAAAATCATTACCTACACACATACACAAGTAAAATCTTAACATAAACAGAAATTGTTTGGATTCCCTTACTATACCTTCCTCTTTAGACTTTTAGTATTTTGGTATTAAAGTAAGAATTGAGGATTGGATGCTTTATGGGTTGCTGTGTCTTCAGGACAAACCAAGATGTGCATAAAATAACAATGTCTTCTCTCTCACATGTCTGGAAACCTGTTCTGTGCCTTGGCTTTGGAGACTGGTCAACTCTCACAGCCACAGCGTCCTGGCTGTGATCCTGAGATCCATTTTACTGATGAAACAAACACTTTTTTTTTTTCTTTGCGGGGGGCGGGGGAGGTATGGTGTTTTGTTTTTAGGTTTTTCAAGACAGGGTTTCTCTGTGTATCCCTGGCTGTCCTGGACTCACTTAATAGACCAGGCCGGCCTTGAACTCACAGAGATCCACCTGCCTCTGCCTCCTGGGTGCTGGGATTAAAGGTATGTGTACCACCACATCCAGCAATTACAGACAGCTGTGAATTACCATGTGGGTGCTGGGACTTGAACCCAGGTCCTTTGGAAGAGCAGCCAGTGCTCTTAACTGCTGAGCCATCTCTCCAGCCATGGGAAGTTTTTTTGGGTTTTTTAAAATATCTTTTAGATAAGATCTTGCTATGTGTCTTCTAACTTATGTACCTGTCTCTGCTTCCCAAGTGCTGGGATTACAGGTAAGCACTGCTCTGGCTGGTAAGCCTGTAATGAAGACACCAAGTCTTTAAGGATAATTGGGATGCCCTTTTCCCTAGCTGGCTGTTATCTTTTTTTTTAAAATACTTTATTATTTTTTTCTTCAAGTTACATCTCAGTCACAAACCCTTCCCTATTCCCCCTTCCTATCCCGCCCTTCCACCCTCTTCCCCCCAGAAGTTTCCCCTTTCAGTCCAACAGATGGTTCCTTCTCTTATAACAGTAAATACTATACAAAACAACAGATATAAATATGCCACATTTATGAGAGTTAAATGGCCCAGTATACCTTCCCAATGTCCAGGTTATACATATTTGGCCCCTGACTCTAACATTCTACTATCTAACCATCTCCATGAGTTTAAAGGTCTATATCTGACTCAACATTCATACTAACTTGCAACACACTTTTAAGAGTATCTTCTTTGCCGGGCGGTGGTGGCGCACGCCTTTAATCCCAGCACTTGGGAGGCAGAGGCAGGCGGATCTTTGTGAGTTCGAGGCCAGCCTGGTCTACAAAGTGAGTCCAGGACAGCCAAGGATACACAGAGAAACCCTGTCTCGAAAAAACCAAAAAAAAAAAAAAAAAAGAGTATCTTCTTAGATCTATAACACCCTCTTGATCTATAACATCCTCTTGTGGTACATAGGCAAATGCAGACAAAATACCCATTTTTTTTTTTTACAGAGTAGTCAAGCAAGAATACATATTGCAAAAATGTGTACCCCATAATGAAGAGATTCCCCATTTAGAAGCACATTGTTCCAGTATCCTGTCAGTGCTCAACCTGACAGTAAACTCTTGAGTTGCTTATTCTTGTTTTATAGATAAGACTTCTGCTCAGAGGAGCTCGGTAGTAAGGCAGACTCTACAATAAATATAAGAGCTTGCATTTGGCCTGCCAGGGCTCGCTTTTCTGCTTTAAGCCCGGGTCCCTAATCATTACCTATGTCATCAGGATAGTTGGCACTATATGTTACCTTTCAGATGACCTGGTACCTCCTTTACCAAAGGCAGTTTACCATATTCATTATTTGGCACTGCCAAATGTTTGTGTTATGTGAGAAAATGATTTTTTTTCCTTAGTATTACTCAAAAGACTCTTTAATCTGCCTTCTCATTAGAGAGCTCATTTATCCAGCAAGAAGCTCATCCTAACCTGAGACATCTCTGAAAGGAATCCTGACCTTCTGAAAACAGTGGGATTTTCAACCCGGTCCAATCATGCTTTTTGATCATGTTCTGAAGTAGCAACTATTTACTTCTAAATTTATTAACTGGTGTGAGAAGGGACAGAAAGACATCCTGCAGACGCTGAAGTGTTTGATCACATTAACAGATTGAAGCGGAAATATCTGCATGAGAACAAAATAATTAGCATACGCAGTTTCTAATATGAAGTCAGCAAGGGCACTCATTCCCCCTGAAGGAACAGCGCTGCTCAGTGACAATGCCTGCTTGTAAATAAGGCATCTCCACCCAGAGAATTTCACCGGATCTGAGGGAAGGTAGGGTGCTTATGCTTCTAAAGGACTTTCATATGCCACCACTGCCCCCTCAGGTTCCATCACTGTATTTATTTTACAATCATTTGTGTGGGAGTTCAGCCTTATGAAGGTTAATGAACTATAAGTAATTCCACCCTTAGCAACAGGTGAGAGGCAGGTGAGGGGCCATCCCTGAGCTCCTCAATCAGCCTCTCACCCTCCACCATCCTGCGAGAAATAAGCCTCTGTAAAGGTGACTGGGAGCACTGTTTATCTTCCACGTCTCCATGGTAACTTGCTCCCAGGCCCCTTCTAAGAAACAACTTCCCCTGACAGTGAATTGAAAGTATCTTCCTGATGTGTGAAATTCTGCTTATTAGGAGAAAGACTGGAAGACTTCAAAGGCGGTCATAAAGGATAAACATCTCTCGTTTTCTTTTTGTTGTCCTCAGATCAATCAATACTATTTAAAGTAAAAATCAATCAGTGCCCATTACAGTATTCAACTAGACTCTTACACACTGTTCTCGGTATATGGTTATGTCACATCTCAAAACAGACTAGACTCTAGTGATTGAGTGCATAAGGCTTTTCTGAGAAGCTTTTAGAAAAGCTGTAAATACACAGCTTGTTCAGGTTACCAGAACCAAACACACACAACAGAAGCTCTTCCAGCACTGTTCTTAAACAAATTAGTGTCTATGGGAACGTTTAGATGAATTTAGATGGTGCAGGGAATTGTCATCCCAAGGCCACTGTGAATGAAGGCTTTGTCACTAGTCCACCGCGCTCCTGGGAGGTGGTAGAACCTTAGGAGGTTGGAGCCCAGGGCAAGGAAAGAGATCATTAGGGGCATGTCCTTGAAGGGACCTCTGACCTCTTTCTTTTCCTCGCCTGTGATGAAGCAAACATACCTCCTAAGCTAGTGTTCCCCGTTCATGCACTGAGCCACCACCTACTTAGCCATGGACTATAACTTCCTTTACCACTGGCCAGAATAAACCATGTCTCCTTTGAAGTCGCTCATCTCAAGTACTCTGTCAGAGCAGCGGGAGCTGAATAAACAAGTATCTCTGGGTTTTCAAGAAATAACTAGAATATGGCCCTTGCAGTTTGGATCAGAATGGCTCCAGTAGGCTCATATCTTTGAATACTTGGTCTCCAGTTGGCTATTTGGAGAGGATTAGGAGGTACATGTACACTTGCTGGAGGAAGTATGTTGCTGGGACAGGCCTGGAGGTTTCAAAAGACTTGTGCCATTTTGATAAATTCTCTCTGTCTTCTGTACTACTGTGAGCTCTTAGCTGTTCCTGTTGCTGTGTCTTTTCTCTGCCATCATGGACTCTAACCCCGTGAGACTAAATCAAGTTGGATGTTTTCTTTTACTATTGTCTTGGTCATGATGCTTTGTCACAGCAAACTTGAACACCATTCGAGAACAAGTGAGCATCAGGACAGCAGAGCCAACACCTCAGCTCCTAGAGTACAAGATCCAAGAACCAAGCACATTCACCAGAACTCACAGTCAGGTCTAGAACCATTTGACACAGACACAGGGCTAATTCTATGAGAAACAAGATGTTCAGTCTTAAAATTTTGCCAGTGGTTACCATCCCCTTCCTCACTGAAACAAGGATTGTTGTGTTTTTATTTTTAAAACCTTGCTATGTTGTTTTGTTATCACACATAAAACAACAGGAGCTCCACAGTCCTATAGTAATAATAATCTCCTTTTGTTGTTTTGTTGTTGCTTTATTTTGTTTTGTTTTCAAGACAGAGTTTTTCTGTAGAGTCCTGGAACTCTCTGTAGACCAGGCTGGCCTTGAACTCACAGAGATCCACCTGCCTCTGCCTCCTCAATGCTTGGACTAAAGGCATGCACCACCACCACCCAGCTAAAAACCTCATTTTAAAAAAAGATTTTACTTTTAATCATGTGTGTGTTTCTGTGTGGAGAAATGTCCAGGTGAGCATGGGTATCTGGGAGGCCAGGAACAAAATGTCAGATCCTGTGGAACTCAGAGCTGTTCTGAGCCACCTGACTTGGGTGCTAGAAACTGAAGTCAGGTCTTTGGTAAGAACAGCCCATGCTCTTAACTCTGATCCATCTCTCCAGCCCTTGTTTTATCATTTTTTTTTACAGCTTGTTTGAAGCAAAACCCAAGTAAATTTATCACATCACACATGGTTGATATTCTCATTGTTTTACTGTATTAAAAGATGTTTTATTTTAAATTGAAAAATTATAACTATGATGTTCTGAAATACAAGAGATGTTTTTATTACATTTATCTAGGGTGTTTGTGTTACAGGATATTTGATCACATTGTGACCCTGAGATTTTGTTATTTACTAGAAAAATCTGTTTCTAGTTGTGGGATGGCTCAGCCTTTAATCCTAGAGCTTTCTGTTTACTGTAAACAAGTGCTTGTGGTGTGGCTTGGCCCTAGCACACACCTTTAATCCAAGAGCTTTCTGTTTGAATATTGTAAACAGGATTAAATAAAGTCAACCATAGGTCAAGAGGGAGAGCAAGCAACCAGTTGATAGGAAGTGGACATAGAATTTTTTAAGGAAAAAAAAAAACAGAGAAGAAGAGGAAGGTTGGAAGATGGAGAGACACACAGGAAGTAGAAAGGAGGAACATTCAGTTTGAGGGGCTGTTTTAAGACAGCATGGGAGAAGGAGGATGACTTCTGGGATGTCAGCTGAGGAGGAAGGTCAGCTGGTGCTTTCTCTGCCTCTCTGAGCTAGCAGGTTTTCACTCCAGTATCTGGTTCTTTATTGATAAAATTGAATGATTGAGATTTTGTCAAAAACAACATGTGCAAATGTCTGTTGTATGAGTGTGCCCTCGTGCACATACATGCAGCGGTGAGCATGTGGAAGCCCAGACAACTTGTTGGAGTCAGTTCTTTTCTTCCAACATGCGGGATCCAGGGATTGGACTCGGTTGGCCTGGTTTATCAGCAGGCTCATTTAACAGTAGGCCATCTCAATGCCCCAGCGAGATGTTCTAATCCAGTTTTACATGATTAGGTTTACATACAAGCCAATAAGTCTGCCACCTACTGACTTTAGTGCTATAGATTATCTGAACATACGTCTAGGAATCTAATAATGTTACTGATAAAAATTTAGAGTATTTTATGATTTATGCAGGAGGCAAAACAACAACAACAAAGGTAGTAAAATGAACCCTGCAGTGAAATCACAGGACTACCCTGTGAAGCTCATGGCACACTCACTGAGAGGTCTGTGGCCAGTCACTCTGCCTCAGCATTTTGGTCTGTACAGTGGACACTGGCGTCTCAGCCCATTTCACAGGGACATTGTGAAGATCAAGTGAGTCTACATTTAACAACTTCCCAAGCATCCAAAAGGATTAGCAGAATATGTTTACAAAAAGGCCAGAATCCTTAGGAACGTTTAAAAATTGCATATGTAGTAAAAATTAATCTGGAAAATTCTTATCAGAATTTTTTTCTCAGTAGAATAAGTTTTCAGATGTCTTACCAGAGATGGATTTATGAATTCTTCTAGATACACCCGGCATAGTTTACGATCCCAGGCGTCTGTGATGTGGCCCCCATACATGATCTCCCCAAAGAGGTAACGGAGGTCTTCCCATGGGACCTGGAGAAAAGTAAATGTCTTAGAGTTTCCTTTAGAAACTGTGAGAGAAAACCTAGACAGAAGCAGCTTGATGAGGAAGGGCTGCTCTGGCTCAGAGTTTCAAGTTAGTTGTCATTTTGGGTAAGTCAAAGTGGCAGGAACTTGAAGCACATTGAGATCAGAGGTGAACAGTGTTAACGTGGCTGTGCCATGCTCAGTTCTCTTTCTCCACCCCTTATACAGTCCAGGGCCTGGCCCGTGGAACAGTGTTGCTGCCCACAGGCAGGGAAGTCTTCCTACCTCATTAGCCCAATTGAGACATTTGTCCCCACAGACACACTCACTGGCCAACCTAATCTAAAAGCTCCTCATTGAGATTCCCACCCCAGCTGATTCTAGACTGTGCCAAGTTGACAATTCAAACTCACCATCACACCACACAAATGTTCACATCCAGGCCTAGAATATCTGTCCAAGCTTAGCTGGCCAGGGGCTTAAGCCCATCTGTCCCAGCAGCGCTACTATGACTTTGTCAGCCATGGCTGAAAATAGTGTGGACATGTCTTAAGTTTTTGTATGCAACTTCTTGGGAAACTTATTTTCAGTATATTCTAACAAAGTGAACAAAAGCTCAGCAACACTAAACTTCAGATTTTTAGAGGAAATGGAGTCGTCTTTGGAACAGGTTATATGGGAGAGTTGTATATTGGAATATCACCCTAAACTCCTGACATGTTGTTTCCCAGTGCCTTCAAATCTTGCCTGCTCTCATTACCTGCTGTTCTACTTTACTTTTAATTGCTGTAATGAAACACTGAACAAAACCAATTTGGGAGGAAGAAAGGGTTTTGTTAAGCCTACAAGTTTCTGTCTATCATGGAGGGAAGCCAGGGCAGGAACTGAAGCAGCAATCATGGAGGAAGGCTGCTTACTGGGTTCCTCAGGTAGCTTTTGTATGTAGTCCAGGCCTGCCTGCCTAGGGGTGGCTCCACCCACAGTAGGCTGAGTCCCCACCCCATCAATTAGCATTTAAGAAGATGCCTCCCAGGCACACCCACGGTTCCACCTGAAGGAGGCTCTTCCCTCTTCTCAGATGTGTGCAGTTGATGACCCTCCCCACAAGACCCATCATACTTCATCTAAAGTCGTCATTATGCGACTCAGAAAAACAAGGCATCAGGTATACAATTTGTATTTGAGTCAATTTGATTTACACTACTTTCTCAAAGACTGGGAGATAAATCCCTTCTCCACATTGACTCAGGTTCAGCTGAGGCCTGACTGGGCATAGGACTGTTCCAAGGGCAGTAACTTCCATAAGATGTTTTATTCGAGAAATCACTGTATCTCCTTCTTTGCTGGCTTCACAGAGTTCTAACCTCTCTCTGCTACCCCTTCACTTCCTCTGGGTTTGTAAAACATGCCAGTTTGTGATGAAGCCTTTCTAGACAGGAACCTCTGTGTCCCCAGTGGCAGTCTATTGCTTCCTGACAGTTCAGGTAAAACTGTAATTATAGCCTTCCTTGAGGCATGATGTGACACACGAGTCAAGCTGTTGAAGCCATTCCAGTGTACTCACCACCAGTTCATATGAATTCGAAGAAATGAACCTAAAATGTATCTTTCTCTTAAGCTGGTTTGGTATGAGTGAGAAATGAAAGTAGACACTCTACAGGGCACTCACTCCCACTCCACAGATACCTTCTACGGACAGAATCAGATACGAGCAGACTTAACTGTATTTCCCATTCGGACTGAACTAATGCCCTACATGGCAGTAGTCAGTATGCATTTTCCTCATAATTTTAATCAGCTAGGTCTGTTCTTTTCAATTATTGATTCTTTCTCCTGAGCTTTGATTCTTTTTCCTAAGCCTAATCTTTGTTTTTTAAAAACCTCATCTATAGGGTGTGTTTGTTGTACATAGGTGTGTGTGTGTGTGTGTGTGTGTGTGTGTGGGTGTTTGTGTGTGTGTGCGCGCATGTGGTTTGCATGCACACATATGGAGAGCAGAGTTTGACATCAGGCATCCCCAATCACTTACCATGATGATGATGTGTGTGTGTGTTTGTTTGTTTAAAGCCAGAGGCTCTCACTTACCTTGGAGCTCCCTGCTTCATGCTCATGGTGAGATGTGGTCTCTCAGCTTCCTGCCCCTGAAGCAATGCCTGAACTTTCTACCACACTGTCTGTGACACTGGGGACTCTAAGCTTGTGGAACCATAAGCCAAAATAATCTCTTTTTCTATAAGTTGTCTAGTTCATGGAGTTTTATTTCAGCAACAGAAAAGTACCTAATACAAGAGCATTTTGTACAAGCAAATAGGATGTACATGTTAAATTAATTCCAAATCTTGATAAATTGCTTTGTAATGTGTTTCAAATGACTTTGGTCAAGACATCTGACAGACAGACTTAAACACCTAAAGTTGTATTGACCCTGGAGCCCACAGAAAGAACACAGGTCACAGGCAGCTGACCTGACCACTACGGTGCTGACGTGAAGGCTGGAGACAGGCACAGGCAACTGTCCCCTTCTCCCCTCCATGTCTACAGATCCTTCTTGAATCCAAACTCGTGGACAGTTACAAAGTGTTAACTGGTCTGTTTCTTCCTTCAGAACTGTTAGAATAGTTTTATGTGTAATAGTTTACAGAAGACATCCTGAGATCAGCTGGGCCTGGTGGTGTGGGCCCTGTAATCTTAGCTAGCCAGGAGCCCGAGACAAGAGAATCTCAAATGCAAACCAGCTCTGGCTACAGAGTAAGTTCCAGGCACGTCTAGACAACATACGGAAATCCTACCTCAAACAAACAAACAAAAACAACCCAAAAACTTTTCGAGTAGGGCTGAGGATGTATCTTGGGGGTAGTATACTTGCCTAGCATGCATGGAGCCTTAATTTCAATCTCTAGTACTGAAAAAAACAAACAAAAACCAAGCTAGACAAACAATGAAACAAGGAAAAATGATAGGGACTACTGATCACAAACCATATAAAACTCATTTACTTTGAAATAACACATTGAGAGTCTGTCTCTAGGGAGAAAGCACCCCTGATGTATATGGTGTCTGCATGCTGTTGCAGCAGCCAGATACCACCAAAACTTGAGAAAACCTGTAACGACGGTCACCAAAAGAACAATAAACCACCGTTTCCTTGGAAACATGGATAGGAAGTCTGTAGAGGCCCTCTATAGACGGCCTCTGATTGCTTTGACAAATATACCTACAGATGCCACTTATGGGGAAAGTTGCACCCATGGAAATGACGCTCGCCCGACTTTCCTGAGGAACTACTTACTGTTCCTTCTCTTCTACAGCCCAATCGTTTGGTTTGAGAGTTTACACAGCTGCTCTTGACGAGGCTTTCCTATTCCCAACTGCAAAATGAGTTTTAGCTTCTAGATACAATCACTTCAAGTCAAGGTGAACACTACCGAGAAAGTCACAGCAAGGTGGCGTTTCTAATACATAATAATGACATATGCAGGAAATGCACCATTATTTATACATGTGACGCACTGTAAATTGCTTCCATCATCAAAGCTAATTGTGGTGATTATTAATGCAGTTTTATGAACTGTCAGAACTGCTGTATGTAATTACATTTGTGCAAATGCTTCATTACCTGCCTAATGAATCTGGCATAGATGCACATGTAAACCACTGTTTTTGTTAACATAATGAAGGACATTTTTTTTTTTTTTTAGAAGCTACTGATGTAGAACTGGTTTGACCTATCTTATGAAAACCTTTAATCTGGCTTATTTTCACATCTGGAAGAAAATGCTTATATAGTGTTGGCTATTTCAATAATAGCTTCAAAAAGGAAATGATGGTCTCTTCTTTTAGCACCCAAAGGCTGACTGCATGCACTCCTTGGAAGGGGTTATCTGACCACAGCACTTACATTAGCGTTTGCCTCTAAGTAGTTGTAAAGGACATTGGCGCAGATGGTCAGGTCTCCCGGACTGAAAGGATAGCTTCGGCTCCAGCCCTGGGGGCCAAACCTCAGTCTGCCCGCCACACAGGCGTGGAAGTAGCACAGCGAGAAGAGGATACTTTTAAACTCCTGATCCTTGGAGCACATCTCAAGGGTATCCTGAGAGTAAAGACAGGAAGATATGTTTGATTAACCTTCTGTACAGCATGTATGGGCAAGGGGCTAGACTCCCATTACCCTTGTGGCTGGCCTCAGAATGGTCAGCTGTTTGTCCAAGGTTTTTGCCAGTGTGCTAAAGGCTTTGTTTTGTTTTTTTTCTTTTTTGAGACAGAGTCTCATGTATCCCAGGCTAGCCAGAACCTTAGTATGTAGGCATGGATAGCCTTGAACTCTGGGCCCTCCTGCCTCCAGAGAGCCTGTACCATAGCACCTTGTTTGTGAGATATGGGGATCACACTCAGGCTTTTGTGCACTCTCCCAACCACACAATGCCCCCAGGTTGCATTTTCCTCAGTGTCTCTAAGTTCTCTAGAACATGGGACCATTCATTTTAAGGGTGCTAATACTTCTGATCTCCTTTTCCCTGTAGAACAGCAGACTTTGGATGACACGATCTTAGGACCATCATTAGAAGAATGCCAGCTAGTCCCAGCTTCCCATTTTCCCCAGTTCCATGGTGACTAAGATCATCTGTGCACATGGTCACACACCAAAAGACTGTTCCCAGGCCCATTCTGAAGTCACATCGCCAAGGTTTTGCTGATAGAGTTTGAGCAGAAGTAGTTGCTTATAATTTCCCTTTCTTGTCTTTTGCTTAAAACCAAATGGCTTGTCCACATCACCACTGCTTTTCTGTGGGCTAGAAATAATGATTACCAAACAACCCTGGCACCATTGAGTCAGGTATGGTGGAGGGGTAATGTGTCAGACCAGCCTGACACCTGTTCGAGAGCACCCTGCCACCCTGTTGTAGCCACTATACTCTGATTCTTCTTCATGTGTTTATTATGCGCTACTAGGGTTTGAACTTAGTACCTCACTCATGAATGCCGGAACTCCAGCACTCTGCCTGATCGCCAGTAATGCTTCTCTGTCATGGCAGTTAATCGGTACCTTAGTTAATCCACCACATGTGGTCATCCAGTGAACTAAGGAAGAACGATTGTTGAGATGACTGAGTGGCATGTGGAGCTCAGGAGCTAGGTGGACTAGATCTGCAGGATTTCTGTACATGGTGGGGTGGGGGAGGCTGGGTCCTAGTGAGCCACATTGACATGTCTAAGGCCCCAACAGCCATCAAATACAGAGGCAGAAAACATCTGCTCCATTGCTGAAAAGTAGTTTAGCCATTCTCAAATTCATCAAACAAGAAAAAGAAGTCAAGGATACTCTTTGGGCAAGTGTGAGGGAACAGCAGGGCCCAGGCCAAACCTCTCTGCCTACTCCTTCCAAATGCTAAACCACAGCCGGTTCACATTTAAAATGTCTCTGACTACTTTGGCCACATGCCAAGGCTATTTAGGAACCTTTGAGAAGTCCATGTCTGGCCTCCCAGGGGACTTGTGGGTTAGGTTTACTGCTATGGGCCATCACCAGGGAAGTATTCCATTTGTGCTGATAATACTTACAGCAGAATTGGCTTTGCTATATATAGTTTTATAATTGTCTGGCTACATGCAATTCAGAGCCAAGAGAATCTCTAAGTTGCACTAAATTAGGCTATTTTTAGGTGACTCATGGGGATCAGAGCTGTATGATGTCAAACAAACAAAAAAACCCTTTTCCACAACTAAACATCAAATAAAAGGCAATATGGTAAAAGAAGATAAACCACATAATTTTTAAGGCTGTAAAAAATATTACCTTTAACTGTATATTTCTAAGAAACAAACTATTTGAAATTTCTTACCAGAACTATAATCTAATGAGATACTAAGTAACCACTTGTATTAATCACATAAAATCCAAGGTACTATATCAAGTACAATAATTCAATCTTTTACCATATGCATAAGCGTTGTAAGAAGAAAATGCGAACCATGTATTTCTGACAGTGTAACTCTATCCACTGCATAGTTTGTACATCAACTGATGATGAAATGAGTCTCAGAAAACAGACAGCCAGGCTGGGTGCGGCTCAGTTGGCCAGGCTGGGTGCGGCTCATTTGGTACAATGCTTGCCTATTCTGCACAAAGCCAGAGGTCTAATTCCCAGGCACAGTGTAAACAGGCTTGGTGGGGCAGCCTGTCATCCTGGCATGTGAGTTGCAGGGGCAGGAAGATGAGAAATCAACACTGCCGCAGCTACACAGGAAGTTAAGGCAAGGCTACACAAAACCATATTAAGAAGACACAAAGTAGGCCTGGTGTGGTGCCACACGCCTTTTATTCCAGCACTTGGTGGGCAGAGGCAGGCGGATCTCTGTGAGTTTGATATCAGCAAACCTTGTCTCAAAAAGCAAAAACAAAACAAAAAAACAAACAAACATAAAGACACAAAGTAGAAATAAAAAGGGAAGGAAGGAAGAAGGAAAGGAAGGAAGGCATCATACTGACTTGTCATATAGTATAACTGGTATTTATCTTCTGACGGTAGGTACATGAAGTTTCCCAGAAAAAGGAATCTGTACTTTCACTCAAAAAAATATGGTTAGTTTGTATGAAAAGAACCCCAAATGGCAGTCCTTTATGACATTGTCAAAGTCAGGTACCTTGACCTAAAAGAGGCGTAGGTGGACAGCATCCTGCAAGAAATAGTTCTCTGGGTGTCTCCGTCTCTTGATCAGATTTTCAGAAGCATCCTGGGATGCTTCAGGAGGGGGAGAAGAACACTAACAGGAAAGAAACTGCTCATTCTCAGTGTGTATGCCAAAGCTGGGATGTAAATTCTAATTTAAGAAGAAAGATTACAAAGATAGATCAAGGGGACAGGGAGATGGTTGTGTGGACGAGGAATCCAACTCGCCTTGTTAGAGTAGCTGTGGCCTTGTTGGGGGAAGTGCATCACTGTGTAATCAGGCTTTGAGGTCTCCTATGCTCAAGTTATTCCGAGTGTGGCACACAGTTTCCTTCTGCCACCTTTGGATCAAGATGTAGCACTGTCAGCTCCTTCCCCAGCATCCTGTCTACCTGCGTGCTGCCATGATGAAAATGGAGTAAACCCAGTCCCAGTTGAATGTTTTCCTTTAAAAAGTTGCTATGGTCATAATGTATCTTCACAGCAATAGAATCCCTAACTTAGACACATCCTTTTAACCAAAAAGATAAAGGATAACTGAACAGAAGCATAGTATTTCATGAAAGGTTCATTGTTATAAATAAGGACAAGAGTCTCAGGAATGTATAAACTTCTCACTACATCAAGGGAAAAAGATCTCTTGAAAATTGAGACATTCAGAAAGTAATGAGGGAATGGTTATGATCAATGTACATCAAATTCCTATTGTGTATGTGTGTTTTTAGAAAATTCTTAATGGCTGTTCATAAATAGCCAGAAATTGTGAGATGATAAAAAATACACACCTGCCACAGTACACATGAAGGGCACATTGCAAATATTAAAGAGATTTAACAAGATTTTTTGAGTGCCTATTGTTTACACAGTTTTCTTTATAATTGACTATATATTACTTATTTAAGTACATAATAACTGTATTCAAAGAACAGCAATGCAGGACAATATCAGTAAAGGAAACCTAAAGACTGGATTATGATCCACTGAGAAAAAACAATTTGGGTGAAGAAAATGATTGTAATTGAATTAGTAGTAATTTGCATATCCTATTATTTGGGAAGAAAACAAAAATGGAAGAATTCCAGACTTTCTATGTGAAATGTATTCTGGGGTAATGGATAGAGCCCTGGTCACCATGGCTTCCCAATACTGTGGATGGTATCACCTTAAACCGTGAGCCAGGATAAATCCTTAACCGTTCAATTGTTTCTTGTCAGGTATTTGGTCACAGTGACAAGTCCCCATTGTAGAATTTATCTTGGATTATGACATCAAATCCAAGTCTGCAGCATCCTGCTGACCCTGTACCAATGCAATCACTATTATCATCAATAGCTCCCCTTTCTGTGCTGAGACACTATTCATTAGATACACATTTCAGAAGCAGGGTCTCAAAGTTACCTAGGGTATGCTGTATTTTCTTAATTTTAGGTGAAACAGAGATATATTCCTAGTCATTAAAATAGCAACAGGGAAAATTTCTTCCAAAGCGTAACACACATGAAAATAGAATGCAGGACTATTTGGGATGAATGTTTGGGAAGAAGAAAGATTCAAGCAAGAGGGAGCACAAGAGAGAGTAAAGAGGGAATGGATATGATCAATGTACATTGTATTAATGCATGAATATAGGCATGCCTTGACACTATCAATACCTCTAAATACTTTCCAACCAGTCAACCCTAGGCACATTAGAAAGGATACTTCTCAGGCATAAGTCCTTGGGACAACTCACCAGCAGTCCGTCCAGAGCAGCCAATGCCAAAGGGACACAGCCATCAGCAGCAGCCCAGTGGTTACCCAGCTCTGGTATCTTCATGGGAGTTGCTGAACCCCCTCTTACTACCATGGTCTCTTCAGCCCATCTGGTTTTTCTGAACCTCCTCTGGACAGGTCCCGCGCCATGGCCTCTCCTGCCCCTTTGTTTGTCAAACCTTCACAGGGCAGTTGCTGCCCTCCACACCCCTGGCTGGGGTCATAGTCTCTTCCAGTGTTCCTTGCGGCCTTGGCCCCATGACTTTTCACCTGGGCCATGACCAACCTGGGCTCGGCCCAACCTCAGCTGCGAGTCTTGGTTGCAACAACCTTTTTCTAGAGTCTTTCAAGTGAAGCAGTGATGAGCCTCGTTGAGAAGCAGCATCAAGCAAAAAGCTCTCTGGAATTTTCAGGCCTACCTTTATATATTCTCTTTAATTATGCACCAGGATGTTTTCTCAATGGCCAGCCTTAGGCCTCCTCACAAGGTTTCCCCTGTTGACCAGGGCTATGATCACTCCTAGGTGTTTTCCACAGGTGCTAGTCCTCAAGCAGAGTTGCATGCCCTTTTTATGAGTCTATTTTTCAGGGGTAGATCAAACACAACCCTTTCATATTCTTTCATTGCAACTGTGTTTCCAAAGAAATCCAAACTCCACCACACATGAACATGTCACAATGAAACCCATGGGGGGTAAGGCAAAGACACTGTCATTCTAACAAAATGGCAACCTACAGATTGGGAAAAGATCTTCACCAACCCCACATCTGACAGAGGGCTAATATCCATAATTTACAAAGAAGTCAAGAAATTAAATGCCAAGAAACCAAATAATCCAATCAAAAAAGGAGGAACAGAGCTAAACAGAGAATTCACAAAGGGGGAATCCCTAATGGCCAAGAGACACTTGAAGAAATGCTCAGGATCCTTAATCATCAGAGAAATGCAACTCAAGACGACTCTGAGATTCCATCTCATACCTGTCAGAATGGCTAAGATCAAAAACTCAAATGACAGCACATGCTGGCAAGGGTGTGGAGAAAGGGGAACCCTCCTCCATTGCTGGTGGGAGTGCAGTGCAGGCTTATGCAACCACTATGGAGGTCAGTCTGGCGATATCTTAGAAAACTTGGAATAGCTCAGCCTCAGGACCCAGCCATACCACTTCTGGGTATACATCCAAATGATTCCTCACCAAATCACAAGGACGTTTCCTCATCTATGTTCATAGCAGCCTTATTTGTAATAGCTAGAAACTGGAAACAACCCAGATGTCCCTCAACCAAGGAATGGATACAAAAAACTGTGGTACATCTACACAGTGGAATACTACTCAGCCATCAGAAACAATGAAATTATGCAGTTTGCAGCCAAATAGATGGAACTAGAGAAGCTCATCCTGAGTGAGCTAACACAGACTCAAAAGGATCACATGGCATCTATTCACTTATAGTTGGATTTTAGCCATGTAGTACAGGATAACTCTACTACAACCAATGCACCAAAGGGAACAGGAACATAGACTGTGTTACCTGTCAATGAGACACTTTTCACTAGTGGTACTGACTTGTAGGCCCCCAGTGAATGAGGAGACTCTTGGCCCTCATATGACTGCTGAACTGGGGTGGGGAATGTTATGTAGGGACACTCCACTCCAGAGGAAGGTGATGGAAGGGATAGGGGGTAGAGGGTGGGAGGGTGGGACTGAGAGGGGTGGAAAGAGGACACTGTGATGGAAATGTAACCTGAAGTAATAAATAAACATAAAGAAGGGAAGATAAAGTAATGCCCATGAACACACGTGGTACACACATGCACATACATGTGTGCATATGCATATGCACACATTCACACATGCACACACACAGATATTTAACTTCATCAGTCTGAATAAGATACATGAATTGACAAAGGCCCTGCAGTCTCTCGAGAAGACACCAACTTTTTGTTGTTAGACCAGCTGGATCTTTCTTACCTGGTCAAAGTTGTATAGAGCAGCATGTAAGTTGGCCAGCATTCCTGTGGGGGGCTCATTAGTGATCTTAATAGAATTTTCCAGGAGGCCTTGAGGGATGGTGTGCTCATGGGGGGAACGTGCAGCCTCAGCACTCATGAACACCCTGTAATTTCTGTGGCTCCCTTGGCTGAATTTTTCAAGGAGTTTCTCCAGAGTTCCCAGCCATGTGGGTAGAAGGTGGACATTCTGCAAGACAGCAGGGTACGTGACTCCTGTGGCATTCAGGGTTCGACTTGAGTTACAGCATTAGAACATTTTCCTATAAATAAATACGTTGACAACTCAGAGAACCATGACATGTTTCTGGCCTTGAATTCAAAGAGATCTGTCTGCCCCTGCTTCTCCAGTGGTAGAATTAAAAGTATGTGCCATCATGCCTTGCTTCTTTGTTTTTATAAAGAAAAAGAAAAACCAACACTCAGATACAATGAAACACTGTACATACCGAATCCTATAAAATCACTGTAGGTCATTGGTAAGCCAAGCCAGTCCATGTGACCCATTTCAAACAGTGAGCCACTAATCACTTCTGAGATGGAGTTTCCTACAATTTTGCTTTGGTAGAGTTCAAACCCAGCTGATGAGACATATCTTGGTAAGTTTAATTAAGTATAAACACTAACAGGCATAAATGTACCTGATCCCTTACTTCATTTGGAAGTTCCTCTATTCAAACTCCTTATTAGCATATAGACTCAAAAGATGTAAGGAAAGGCTAGCTAAAAAGACAGCTACCACTCATTTTATAAGATGCTCTGTAGAATCCTAACATACTCCATTCCTTAAATTCCAGTGTAGTCAATAAATTTACTCCTTCCTCAAAGACACATTACATTCTCACCTCTCTCTCTTTCTCTCTCATCATATTTTTTTATTTCAGCTTCATGAATCACAAATTTGATCTTCCAGTGCCTTTTAATTTATTAGTGTGTGTCTGCACATGTGTGTGTGTGTGTGTGTGTGTGTGTGTGTGTGTGTGTGTGAGAGAGAGAGAGAGAGATGACTGAAAGTTCACTCTTTTCCTTCCATGGTAGGTTGTCGATACTGAAATCACATTGTCAGCCTGGCTCAGCAAGCTCTTTTACCCATTGCCTCTCCCCACTGGCCCTGAGGAAACTTCAATATGGAGATTGAAAGATCATACCTACATAGTTTTTCCAAAAGGAAAAAAAAACCAGTCAAACAATGGTAACAGCTACAAAAATGGTGATCAGATGCAGAAGGAAATAGCACAGGCATTCTTTGACATCTGTGTGCAGAAAGATCTATGCCAGTCTGGTCATTCCATTGTTCACTTTCATCCCAGTGCTAGACACTGAGCAGTGGGCATTCTGGGCTGAACTGTGACCAGATTTAGATATAGGTTTCTTTCAAAGGATAATTGAGGCTAAATACAGCTAAGTAAATCAGTACAACAGTGTCTAGGATTAGGTACTGGAAACCCAAAAGGAAAATCATCTTGAGCCGGCCACCCTACTTCAGGGCCGGAGAACTCAGACTTCCATCTCAGACTTCAGCCACTCCAGCTGTGAGGAATTAAGCCTGTGTTAATTAAGCGAGACAGCCTGGGCTACTCAGCCGGGCTGGAACGTTAATCTAGGAGGAGTAAGAACTCAGTTTCTTCTGCATGCTTACTTCTAGCTTATGAGGACAGAACATCTCACACTCAGTTGTGCCACTCATGAAAGAGAGTTACACAAGCAGAAATGAAATCTACTTTGCTATTTCATTTATTTCCCATATGCTACCTAACTTGAAAAGTTTGCCTGAAACAATGAAAGGATATTCTAGGAAATGACTTTGAAGTTGGGTGCTGAAAAGCCTGTGCAATTATTAGATAACCCTCAAATCTGTAATACCACCCATTGTGTTTGTGAGAAATGATTTTATTATTTTTAGGTTCATTCACAAGTCATCTGGTGTACATGTAAGTACATAGTTGCCACCCTGCCACATTTGTAATTGTCTTTCTTGATTGTGGACTCCAGGAAAATGCTAAATAAATAGTCCAATGGAGGTTGTGTTTACTTAGAGTAACAAGCATTTTAGGATTTGGGTAGACATTAGTTGACATGCACATCCATGTTGGACTGCAGATATAATATATGAGTCTAGTCCTCCTTCAAAGTCTTGCATTTTGTTTTCTTTTATCTAACCAGGGGATTTTAGAACCCTTAGAAATCAGAATGGCTGAAGGCCTGACATGGTCTCTCCTCTCCAGCTACTGTTTGAATGGTTAGAAAGGTGGACAGTAGGCACGGATAGCCAAACAGACCCTACTTTGTGCCGTCAGGTCTGGAATAGAAATCTCAAAGCAGGCACACGACATAACAAAGTCTTACAAGATTTCTCTTTAACAATTAACTTTCAACTTGAATTTTAGGTGCCGACTAGAAGCTGACCCAGGTGTCAAAACAGGAGAAATCATTTACTTTGAGCAAAGGTTCTCTGGAGGATGACCGTATCCTCGGAGCTCCCTTTGCATCCTGAGCCTTTTGGATGCCTGAGGACTTAGAGTGGACTCTGCCTTCTCTACAAGACTGACGAACCCATCATGTCTGAGCAACAGTTGTGCTTCTGAGAACCAACCCCTTTACTGGACCCAGTTGAGTCTGAGCCCCAAAAAGGAACACACAGCTCCACAGCCTCAAGAAAAGTCTTCACGAGACCTTGTATATGCATAGACTATCACCAACCCATAATGGTACTTCCCTTCAGACAGAATTCTGCTTGAGGTTTGGGAGCAGTTTCTGCATGAATCCAGGTTCATGCCAAGCAGAAATGTGCATCAGATCTCTATACTGGAGACACTAGGGAGAGCCAATGCTGGGCCTTTGGGAGAGAATGGCCATGCGGCTAGCTTAAAGAAAGGTTGGTACTAACAGTGACTATGTCAATACCATCTCTGTGCTAATCCAACACTCGCTTTCCTCACCTCTACAGAGAACAACACTAACCTTAGAGCTTTGCCCTAGTGACTGGAGACAGTATTTCATGAATTGCCTCCTCAAGAACATTTTGGCTGATGGTATCACACCAAATATCCATCATGCTTACAGCTAGCAGGGCTTGCTGTAGGAACCAGCCCAGCTCCCTGGACCCCCAGACTTGACCTGAGTTCCAGGGTCTCTGGGGGCTCTTATTTGAGTCTTAGGCAAAAAAGATTACCCCAGAGGACACTGGGTTATAGAATCTTGGACCTGTGTGTTCCTGCTCTAGAAAGGACTGTAGTGGCTGTCTACTCCAGTTCTCTGTGTAGCCCTGACTGTCCTGGACTCTCTGTAGACCAGGCTGGCCTCGAATTTACAGAGATCTGCCTGCCTTACTTCCCGAGTGCTGGGATTAAAAACGTGTGCCACCACACCCGGCTTACTCCGGTTTCTTAATTTACAAACAAACAGAAGTCTTTGTGACTACTTATAGGGAGAGTAGAATTGTAGAAGTATATACATAATTTATATATTATATGTGCATTGTGTATATATATATATATATATTACATAGATGCATGTG
Source organism: Lophiomys imhausi (assembly GCA_907164525.1). Classification (NCBI taxonomy): domain Eukaryota; kingdom Metazoa; phylum Chordata; class Mammalia; order Rodentia; family Muridae; genus Lophiomys; species Lophiomys imhausi. The sequence continues at coordinate 1,826,531 of CAJQZJ010033695.1, read as the reverse complement.
CATGTATACAATGATCTAGGACCTTTGAGGTGACACACAGCTTCCAACACTATGTCATTACTGTTAGCAATCAGGCATTTCCACTGGCCTGCCCTACAAGTAGCTTTATGTCATCATCTGCCCCCGCCAGGTGCACCAGATGCTACACACAAAAGGGCCCCCAGCCACCGGAGATCTCTTTAGCTCTCTCTCTCTGTCTTCCTTCCTGTCTGCCTCTATCTCTCCGTCATGTCCCTCCTCCGGGACGCCTTTCAATCTTCCTTCCCCCAATAACCTCTTACACTAAATATGTTACTTGGTGTAATTTCTTAGCAGCACAGCATACCTCGGGGTGGCCCGCCCTTCACCACATTTATCCTGTCAATTAGCACGGGCCATCTCCATTAACCTGCTCATTCACATCTCTTTCTCACCTATAAACATTGTGAATGTGGATGATCGTGGCCTAGAACAAGGCCCCCCCTCTCTGCTCAGCAGGGGAGCTGAGCACGGCCCATCCTATGGGTTCACACCCAGTGTTTTCCATGAAAGCTTCATACGCACCTGAAGGATGACCCAGTGTCCTCCAATGGCAGCTTTCTCCAGTGCCATTTCTGCCACCAGCTCCTGACCTTGCCCTAGAGACACATTGTGGAATTTTCCAGAGTCGATTGTAAACCCGAGTCTTTTGCCTGTTGGAGAATACATTTGGGGGGGGGGGACGAATGTTAACTTGAGAGGAGAGTCTGGAATTCTGTGGTCACAGCTGCCACCTGATAGGTCACCTTCCTAGGGAATCCTAATGACCTCTATTGTTTCCACTGGCATTATTTTGAGCTCTCTCTAGATGCCACCCCACAGGCATGTTGAAAAGCCTGTGGAACTCCTTTCCTTTGGTTTTATGATAATGAAGCTTTTTGACATTTTGATAGATGGCAGCATTGTTAGCGAGCTTTTTCAACTCCTGCAGGAGTAGGAATTTTTCCCTCAGAAAAAGGAGCAACATGTGGTAGAAATCACATCCGTTTTGAAGAGATTGGCTCATTGGGTAAATGCACTGGCTCTCACCTTGTGGGGGTGCCTTTAAATGGAGCCCAGGCAGGTCATAGCTACATTAACCTGATATTCCTGGAGGAGGCTGTGGGGAGTAGTAATCCGAAGCACAGGGCGACGGTGCCTCACACAATTGAATAGACTTGCCCTAATGACCATTATTTAGTCACAGGGGGTACAAGATTACATGAGCACGGAGAAAATTGCCCTCTGGCCCTCGTATAGTCAAAAGGTGGAAAACAGTACAAAAGAACCTTGCATTATGCCAACCAGATGAATGTTCTGTTGGAGAAATGCTCCCGACTACAATGTTATTAGTTTTGCATTTTCCACACACCCAATCTCCCACAAATGAAAAAAATAAAAAAATAACTGAACAGAAAGTGTGGGCAGGGGCTGCAGATGAGAGGGAAGGAAGGGAGGCCAGTGGGCCTCCTGGTTACTCACCAAGCACCTCTAGGTCCTTAAGGGCGTCAACACCCGGAGACAGGATGAAGAAGACAGGTGTGCTGGGGCTGCTTTCTTCAAATGCTTTACCCAGATCCACCCTAGTCCTCTCCACATACTTCGCGCCTAGCTTCTCTTCTACAAAATTTCTATTTAAGAAAAGAACATGCAAAAACAGAACAGAACACAGTAGCAGTAACTCCCTCCCAACGAAATAAAACCAAAAACCTGTACGCCCGACTTTCAACTTGAAAAGTGTCACTGCTTGGGTAAACTTATTCCAGGAACAAGAAAGAAACAAGCCATGTTTACAATGTCTTTTTCAGAGATCTACAGGAATCCAAGTAGACAGACTCATGCAGATGGAGCATCCCTAAAACTGCCTCTCACTTGAAACGCTAAAAATCCAAAGGCTACATTGCATTTTGGGGTCCCCTTCTGATTACCATCAGCTGTCCACATATGGCTTTGTAGCCCCCAAACCTCCTGCCAGATTCCCCCATTATTTATTAACAGTTCATTAGATTTGCCACAGTGTAATTTTCCAGCCTACTGGGCTTCTCATGAATATACAAATGCTTTTTGGGGTGTTTCTAACAGGAAAGTGCAATTAAGCAGGGATTATTTTCTAGCACCCTGAGACTTAGCATGTAATGTGAAGCAGAAGCAGAATGAACTTGTAAACTGGGGTCCACAGAAGCCTCTGCAAGGAGAGAATTGGCCAAACTAGACAAAGGAAAGGAAAAGACCCGAGGCACACAGATACTGTGGAAGAAAAACAGCACAAGGGCACACAGTTGAGAACGCTTCGGTTGGCGAATTCAAATTAAAAGAAGACCGGTGTGAATTAAGCAGCACATTACCATTTAGAGGCGAAGGGGCCAGAGAAAAAGGCCACTGAAACTGCCCTCTAGATTGTGGTTTCCGCTTTTAACGTGTGATGGCTGTAAAGTTACAGGGCCATGAGGGGCTCCATGAAGAGAGCTTGCTTTCTGTTTGACATATGGAACCTTCAGAGCTAGCATTCAGTGAGTAAATAAAGGGGAAGGAATTGGGCAAGGCATCCTCCGACCTCACTGCTCCCTGATACCTACACCTTCCATGAGTGTCACCACCATTTACTCAAGCTCAGTTCAGAATCAAGCTTTGTGGAGGGACGTGCTGAGTCTGCATATAAATAAACCTGCTCACTGTTTCGTGTTTATCAAAGTTTAACTGTAACTATAGACGTGAAGTCTTAGCAGAATTCCCCCTCAGCCCTAGGATCCAGTTTCTTCTGTGTCGATCTGCATTGCCAAAAAGGTCCAGCGCTCACCTCAGGGCGTATGCCATCCTGTCAGGTCGCACCGCTCTCAAAATAATCAGTTTCTGTATTAGACTTTTCTTCTTCCATTCTTGTGGTAACTTCTCTCTTTCTGGACACTCTGATTCTACCCACTTCCTCCACTGCTTGGCAGATCCTTCCACATCTCGGTCTAGGCCTCGGAATTCTTCCATGAGGGCAACTGCCTGCAATAAAACATGAAAAAATAATCTCCGCTTAGTTGCAGGGAATGCCGTGAGCACAGCCCACAGCTGAGACAGCACAGGCGGCCCAAGGCTCAGTGACGACCGCCAGGTCTCCGGCCCTGTTGAATCTGGGCAAGGAGAGGCCATGGCAGGAGATGGACGAGTGTGTCAGTGGTGCCGGCAGATGGAGAACAACTTCTTCCCCAGCTCTTTCCTAACTGGGACAAGTTGTCTGCAACTATGTTCCTCTGCTAACTGCTCCTGCTGGCTGGCCTCTTTCATTGCCTCACTTCTCAGTAACTTTAGTAAATGTTTTTTTTTTTTCTTGTGTATTCTTGGTTGACTCTCTTCTCATTAACTTTAGTAAATGTTTTTTTTTCTTGTGTATTCTTGGTTGACTCTCTTATTGTCTTCTTTATTCTGTCTGTTTTGTAGTGAGACCCTGCGTTATGGCAAATTCATAATTCTAAAGTGATAACTGATTTAAAAATACAAATTTCTAAACCTACTCTCTAGGGAAGTGGTTTTCAACCTTCCTAATTCTACGACCCTTTCATACAGTTCCTTATTTTATGGTGACCCCCTCAACCATAAAATTATTCTGTGGCTACTTCATAACTGTAATTTTGCTACTGTTATGAATTGTGATATAAAAATCTGATATGCAGGATATCTGATATACGACCCCCAAAGGGTTTGCAACCCACAGGTTGAGAACTCCTGATCTAGAGGCTGGACAGATGGCTAGTGGTCAAGAGGATACTGTTTAGCATAATACCTGAGTTAAATCCCCAGTAACCACATTGGGCCCTTTAAAGTCACCTGTAAGGCAAAGTTCAGGGGATCCAATGTCCTTTCTGAACTCACTGGGCACCTGCCCTAATAACTGTATACACACACACACACACACACACACACACACACACATACACACACACACCATTTTTTAAAAATCTTAAAAAGAACTGAATATACCATTAAAAATAAAGCATAAGCTATTTTCAGTGCATGGGGAACATTTTTGACTTAGAACAAAAAACAGAGCAGAGCTTAGCACGTTCTGATCCTTATCCAGAGCTTTGGAGACGAGAGACTCTCATCAATAAGATCTTCCAGCAGAGAAATAGAGTAAGGATAACTGGCGCTGAGATATGAGTAATCAGTTTAGCTTTGCTTAAACACTTTATTAGTTGTGTATGTACAAATATGCATATGTATATGTATGTGTGTGTGCACATATATACATGTGAACATATGGAAGCCACAGGTGGGTGCTGGGTGTCTTCCTCAGTCACTATATCATCATCATCATCATCATCACTACTATTGGGTTCGGGTTCAAGACAGTGTTTCTCTGTGTAGTCCTGGCTGCCGCTCTGTAGACCAAGTGGGCCTTGAACTCAGATCTGCTTGCATCTGCCTCCTGAGGGCTGGGATTAAGGGTATGTGCCACTATCAACTGGGTAGTCAACCTTAATTCTTGAGACGGGGTCTCTTGTTGAATCTTCAGTTTACTAATTCAGCTTTCCCTGTTGGCCTGCCATCCAGGAAATTCCCCTGTCCCTGCCTCCCCAATGCGGGGTTGCAGATGCATCAACAGCCAGCTCCAGGAATTCCCCTGTCCCTGCCTCCCCAATGCGGGGTTACAGATGCATTGCCCCCACACCTGAGTTATGTGGGTGCTCTTTACCAATGAACCACCTCTTTAAAACTGGGCTTAACCACTTTATAGTAAGAATAAACCAATACATTGTGATATTTCAAAACTTATTGAGAAAAGGTGGAGAACTATAATAAAAACGAAACAGAACAAAAAAACTAGATTTACCTAAATTAAAAAATGATCTTTTATATCCCTTGATTTTTATCAAAGGTTATGACAGACTGTACATAATTACTAATAACTTTACCCCCATACATAGACCAAAGTCTCCTTTATCTTTAGATAAGAAAACAGCCAATCAGATAATGCAAAGTATATACCATGTTCCTACAATGTAAGTGATGTCTGTCTATATCATCTTTTGAATTGTCTTTCTACATTAAAGAAAACTATTGTTTGAAAATAAAAAGATTTAAGAATTGAGAAAGCAAATTCCTCATGTACCTTAACAGCACTCCATGACTGAGCAGTAAGAAAATCAACAGGGCTGGAGTAAGTGTGCTCAACTGTGAACCGAAGCAGGAAGTCCAACTCAAGGGGGTCGATCTCATTCCTTCTCAACAAAATCTTGAGAGAACACATGTATGCAAAAGACAAATAGGTTTCCATGAAGATTATAACACAAGAAGCTGCCACCATTAAGCAGGTATGACTGTTGAGAATTCTAGCAGGGTCTGCTCTGTATTTGAAACAGACTCTTTACATTATGCAGATGATCTCAAAACCCAAACCAGCAATGAATAGAAAATGCTGGTGAGGGATCATTTTTTTTCCAGTCCCAACACCTGCAGCAATAAACAGCATATATGAAATGTGCTTTCTTGTCTACCACGTGGGCTAGCCACTAACAGCATGCTTATTCCATCAGAACTGGGTGTCATTTTCCCTCCTTGTCACCGAGCCCTTTATTTAAGCGAATCCACAGTTAAAGTTTATGTGAGAAGGAGAAAAGACAAGCAGGATTCACCAAAAACTGGGGCATGAGGCTTGGATGGGGCTTCTTATTTACTGTGCTAGAGAATTTTAAATTGCAATGTAATTGACAAATTATATATGTATGTATACACACACATATGGAACAAAATGTGATGTCTTGATACATGGTTACATTGTAAGATGATTAAATTAAGCGAAATAATTTATTACATCATATATTAATCATTTTTGAAATTTACTTTCTTTTAGAAAAACATCTTTACACAAAGGGATACTATGCAGCCTAAAGTATAAATTCTGTTCTTAGCAACATAGATGAGCCCATGTGTGTTGTTGTTGGGTTTTTTGTTTGTTTGTTTGTTTTGTTTTTTTAAAGTACTTTGAGAAACTCAGATCTGGACTCATAACCCTGAATTCAAAGAACATTTTTGGTGGGATGTAGAAGGTTTGTTTATAGGACCTGAGAAGATGAACAAAGCAATGACTTTTCTTAGAGTAATGGTTGTCAGCTCCCCAAACTGAAGCACCCTAGGCTAAAGCCATTACATACTCAAGTTCCTTGTCATCCAAAGATCCTGAAAAGGCATTTCTGTTTCCCTTTGGCAGGAGAAAGAAGTTGAGGTGTCAGCCTGAGTTTCAGTGGAGGTTTTAGTGACTGATGTCCTCACCTGAAAGGCCATCTGGGAAAGGAATGCCAGCTTGTCCTTCTCAAACAGGGCTTGGCTGGCGTACAGGAAGGTGGCGTGGGTCACGCTCTCGATTAGGATACAGATGCGCTCCTGAGTATCCTCCACCTTGTCAGCCTGCTCAATGGCTCTGTGGAACAGCGCACTGAAAGCCTGGAAGAGTTAACGTGACTATTGAAGGGTAAAGTAACACTTGATAGCCTAGCTAGCCTTAGATACACGAGGGTCAGGTTTACACTCTATCTATGGGAGAGAGAACAAGGTAGGATTTTTTTGAGGCTTATATCAGCTGCTAAAACAGTCTGAGAGTTTGTGCCAGGCAGAAAGTGTCCATTCTAGGTTTGATGCCATGATATATGCATGTGTGTATGTGTGTGTGTGTAAGCACGTGTGCATGTGTTCACGCGTGTGCATGTGTTCACGCGTGTGCATGTGTTCACGCGTGTGCATGTGTTTGCGTGTGTACATGTGTGTATGTGTGTGTTCACATGTGTGCATGTGTTCACGTGTGTGCATGTGTTCACGTGTGTGCATCATATTTGACAGAGGCTTCTGCTATTTTCTCTGGCTGGCCTGGAGTTACTCGCTTTGTAAACAAGGATGCCTTGAACTGATGTCAGTGCCATTGCCTTTGCCTCTCACGTGCCAGGATTATAGATGCGCGTCACTATGCCTAGTTCATGACTGTTACTAAAATGATTCTACAAAATCTATTTCATTTCATTCTTAGCAATCAGACCACCCTCTCTTCTTCCATACATATACTTCAATTTTATTAATTTCAAATTATATTTAAAATACCTATAAATTTCAACCACTGTTACTATTTTAAATATATAGTAGAATAAAACTAAGTCACCAACTTCAAAACCCTTTTCAACCTGCAAAACTGAGTTTCTGTGCCTTTCTTAACTATTCATCCCTCCCTCCCCTGCCTAGTCCTTGGCAACCACATTTCTGTTTTGTGTTCACGAGTTTGAGCACTCTAGGTATGTCATGTGAATGGATAAAGTGTTTATCTTTGTGACTGGTTTATTTCCCTCAGGATGACGGCTTCCATTTTTTACCATGTCATAATATGCCTCAGGATTTCCTTCCTTTTAAAGGCTACCTGGTGTTCCACTGCATGCATAGGCCACTTGGTAACACACTCATTGACAGACGTTCGGACGGCCTCCGTCGTGTTCTTACTACAATATTACTGCTAGGAAGACAGGTCCTGGGCTATCTCTTCAAGGGCTCTCTCTGTTATTTTGGACATGCAGCCAGAAGTGGGGCTGCTGCTGGCTGACATTGCCATTCCATTTTTAATTTTTGAGGAAATGCTATCCTGGTCTCCATGGATGCAGAACTGTTCTACATCCTGAGGCAGTGTGTGAGGGAACTGCAGCCTCTGCATATTCTCACCGTTGTTCCTTTCATAGTCATCACCCTGATGTCGACAAGATGACATCTGTTATAGTTTTGACTTGAATCTTCCCAGTTAGTGATATTGCATATTGTTCTTGACCATTTTCATCCCTTCTCTAGTGGACCATCTATTCAAGTCCTTAGCATGTTTTTATCAGGCCTTTTGCTCTTTGATTCCATCTGATACTTTTGGGATGTCCTGTGATTATTGCTTCTTTGTTTTAAAATTACTTTTAGTATTTACTACTTTATTTCATGTCTGGTCACAATGAGGATGGATGGATTTGTACACATCTGTGTCTCTACATGAATGTATTTTAAGTATTAGAGCACAGAATGACTTGCTTTGTAGTATATACATGTGGAAGTAAAATCCTATTGTGTCATATACACAAAATAAATAGTGGCCTCACATATGTTCAGTAAGTGCTCTACTACTGAGCTATAGCCTCAGCTCTCTTTTATTTGCTGTTACTGACTTTAGTGTTCATGCACATGTGTTTGGAAGCTAGAGGTGAACCACAGAAATTACTGACATGGCATTTTGAGTGTTTTCAACAACACTTACTCCTTATGGAGGAATAAAAATACAAACCAGAAATTTTTACATGAAATACACTCGAGTAAAGCTGACTAATGATTGCACATGGTTGTGCGGTAGCTTTTCAAACGCTTTCACTGAGAAGTCTTCATGGTGAGCACACATGGCTTTACTTTATGGTGTTTTGAACAAAGTGTACTTTAGTAGATTCTCTTTTCCTTAGTCTCTCTTTTCTCTTCCTTCCCTGGAAATCTCCCCTCAAGATTCTCTTCTTTTCCAATGTCCCATGTGTCCTTTGCCTACCTCTAAGGTCTTATTAAAAACAAAATAAAACACTTAGGCAGCGGTGACACACCCCAGTAATTCCAGCACCTGAGAGGCAGAGCCAGGTGGATCTCTGAGTTCCAGGCCAGCCTGGTCTACAGAGTGAATTTCAGGACAGCTAGGGCTACACAGAGAACCCCTGTCTCAAAAACAAAACAAAACAAAAAACAAAAAACCTAAACCAAACCAAACAAAACCAACCTGTATATCCAGTGACAAGCTCCCTGCATGAGGATTGATTTCATTAAGTGTTTGTTTCAAAACTGACAGCAAGAATCAAAGAAGCCTTCCCAAAGGCAGAGCGGCATGGCAAGAGAGCCTGGCCTTCGGAGCTAAACAGAGGCACAGGCTGAATTCCTGGCTCCTATAGTCACAAAATGTGAATTTTGGGGCAGTTTTTTTGAAATCTGAAAATGTTCCCTTTTTTGATGATGAGAAAACTTATGTGCTTTCTTGGAATGTTTTGGGGTATCTGATAAGTGCAATAGTTGCTTAAAATGTTTTGCCCTGTTCTTTCTCCCTTTCTACCAGGACCGCTTAGAAATAAATCCCTAATTTCCAGGGGGGGAAATGGTCGGACTTTCTGGAGTTGTGTATTTTCCTTGGCCTGTCCAGCATTACCTTCAGAGAGAACTGATAGATGGGGTTGATTTTCCGGAGGTCGTTGATGACAAAGTATAGAAGAGCGGCTCTCGCTGCCACTGGTCTGTAGCAATCCCGGGTCTCGTTGATTTTCCCTTCATTTTCCCTGACTTCTATCACCTGTGGTGAGATCAAATGACAGCCCTAACTTATTTTTGTGTTTTCTAAACAAATTCCAGCAATGGGAGGGCTCTCAGGAATATTTGTAATGAGCAACAATTACTAGTTGACCCTGACATTGTGATCGTGTTTGTAATCCCAGTACTTGGGAAGCTGAGCCAGGAGCATTGCTGGAAGTCTGAGCCTGGTCTGTGATATACCATAGCTTGTTGAAGAATAGCCTGCTAAGAGAGTGAGACCCCAGGCTCAGAAAAACAAAACAAGCAAAAGAAGTAAAGTGTGTAACGTGTCTGACCTCTGTGGACTTGAGGTTTGATGAAATTACTAAGTCTGTGCAGTGAGATAACCCTCAGGGCTTGCCACACAAGTCCAGGGACTTAAGTAAGAACCTGGGATCTCCTGGTGAGAGGTAGAAAGCCAACTCTGAAGGGTTGTCCTCTGACACCCATACCGTGTGGTACTTAGGAGCCCATAACACACACACACACACACACACACACACACACACACACACACACACACGTCCAAGAAACAAACAACAATTTTAAAAGAAATTCTTAAATTCCTATTTTTAAAATAACTATTTTCCATGAACTGCATTCCCATGGGAAGGGGTATAGCCCTAGCCGCTTCCTAACGACCTTAATTGTCTCACCCGCCTCTGCAGAATCTGCTTCTGAGCAATGTCACCTTCCTGCCTCCCTTCTCCCATTCAGGCCCCAGCTATATCACCTCCCAGGGATGGCTCTTAAAAGTCTGCTGGGTCAACTCAGTGCCAGTGATTTTACTGGGTAACAAGGTCTGCAAATGCAGCCAAGGCCAACAACAGCAGATACTAAACAGCCTCTATGTGCGGCTCTCTCAGCCACCAAATTCCACCAGCACCAGCTAGCTCTTCCATAGCTCTCCATATACTCAGACATTCCCATTTACTCTTACTTGTCAGTTTCTGGGCACATTTTCTGAGACAATGTATATATATATACTATATATATATAAAATATATATATGATCATCAGCTAATAGATTTGTTTTTATTCAAGGATCAAACAATACCTATTTCTAAAGACAAACAAAAGCCTATTTATTGTTTCTCTGAGAAAAAATGCTGCTGGCCCACTTCAGCTTCAAGTGACACAATTTTTCCCCCTAAACACTTCTGTGGTCTTGACTCATAACGTTTGTGAGAGAAGTGCAGGGCGGAGGGAAGTGGCTTCGTGGTGATATATTAAGAAGAGAGGAAGCAACATTTTAAGAGACAATCAGAAGTTAATCTCAAAGCTAAGTCTTAATTTACTTAATTGCCCTACTCTTTACTATCTCAGGAACCACCTAGAAGCCACTTACTTGAAAGGAGAAAATAATTTGGGATTCTGTTTCTTTGCTTAACTTAAGGCACATACATTGGATGTATGGCCGACACAGCTCCTGCTGGGTAATTACTGAATTATTTAGTAATGAGGATACACCGCAAAGCAAATAAGAGTCTAATTCTGATCCAAACTATGCAATGTTAACAGTTTGTGGCCACTTGTGAAAATCCAAAGTGCACACACCACACATGGCCCATTGTGATCCATGCCGCTCAGTTCCCAGGAAGCTTCTCCGTTACCTGCCACCAGAGGCCTGTAAACAAAACTTCAGCTTCAAAGATTTCTTTAAACACTGGAATATTATTTATTGGAGCTGAGCTTTGCGCTTCCTCTAGTTTCTGTCATATAGACCCGCAGGCTCCAACATTGGTCACAAAAGAAAAATAATTTGAACGATTGCACCTGTGTGGAACCATTTTTACTCTTAACCCCATACCACTAATCCAAGTATTGAGGGCTTTTTATTAAGTGGCCTGAGTTATATAACAAACCATCTCCTCAGAGGAATTGCTAGAACCTGATTAAATTTTGTGTGCCAAGAGCGACACCCATGTTAAGAGTCACACCCTTCTCCAAGGCCCAACGATAGAACTTCCTGATTATGGAGAATTAAAATGTTACATACCACAGCCAAATTATCTTCTGTTATTTGTAGTCCCTTGAAAGCCATTCACGGCCCATATACCCATGTCTGACCTATTATCAAACACCAGGTTTTGTGGCTATCAAAAACCTTTGAAACGATTCTTAGCAGGCCACTAGCTTCTACCAACTTCAAAACAAAGAATGTCAGTTGATGACATTAAGCCTACTTCCCTGTTTGGCAGTAACACATCCACCTAATGCTTCTACCCCTACACTATAAGTGCCTTAGTTTATAGTTTTCTTTTTATGTGTTACTATGTTTTTACAGTATAGAATCTGTTGCCACATTGGGTTATAGTATTTGGGGCAACCTGAATCTGTGTTCCCAGGCCGTGGTCACCCTGTGAGCCGAGAGCTGTTTCCGGGTTGACAGCTGTCATTCATTTTACCCCAGCAGAGCTCGGAGCCTCCCAGGTGCTCTCTGCTGCTCTCACCTTTCGCTCTATCTCTGCTGCGGTGGCCTTCGTCGTCTCCAGGCGCTCCACCAGGTGGGTGTCGTCCAGGAAACTCCCCTCTGCAGCAGAGAGGTGCAGGAGAAGCTCGTCTTCAAGCTGCCTCAGCTCGATCTTAAAGCCATTTTGGTGCTTGGTCAGTAGCAGCTAATAGGGAATGTTAGGAGTGATGGTCAAGTCCTGCTTTGCTCAGGATGGTTCCCACAATCGTAGGAGTCACAGGGGTTTGTACACGCATGATAAGAAACATACGGTAAAACCATACTGTTCACATGAAAAATTCGTTTAAAGAATTCAGACAGTGTGTTAGCATTTGGTTATAATCCAAGGTTTAGAGGGTGGGTAGTTATTTAACATCAAGAACCTCCAGGAAGATTCTGTTTAAGAAAATAATAGAACATGCTATGCAATCACCTCTCACCAAGATCAGAGGTCCTGGGCCAACTGCCACCAGAAAAAAAGGACAGGCAAGTATAGAAGTCACTATCAGGATACTTCTACACTGTCCATTGAAAGAGATTGAAAACCTCTGTGGGCACCCAGGCACAGGGAGCCCTCCACATGGATGTTTTACCTCCATGAGGCAGGGCACATTCTCACAGAAAGACTAAAGAGTAAGCAGTCGTTGCCTTGGGCAGGAGTGAACCCAAGGGAAGTGTGTGATCACTGAACAGGTGCTGTGCCCAGAGCCTTCTCCTGCCCTTGTGAATCCCACCGGGGAAATTTTGCCAAAGCTAAGCTGACCTTGGTGAAGGGCATTGAGATAACTCCAAGACTTCCAGTCTCATATAGAAGGGGTTTGAAGAGGCTAAGAGAGTCCTTGATGGTCAGAGACCAGTGGCTTAGGCCTCGTAACGGCACTCTGAGGTGTAATCCCAACACTGTCCTTCAGAACCACATCGGCCAGATCCGGAATAATGAGAATGGGCCAAAGTGAGAAAGTTGCAAGATGAAGGTTTTATTGAAGAAAGGAGGTGTTTGTTTCTGAGAAAAATCTGAAATAACAGAAAGAAAACAGACAAAAAAAGAGTACTGGTGGAAACTGAAACTTATGAGTCCAGTGCTACAGCAAACATGTGAAGGTCCCAGCCCTACGGACATTAGTGTGCACCCGGAGAACAGAGCACGCTCATGGACAAAGGCTTGTTCTCAAAGGACAACACGAATCTCAGAGTAAGACTTGAGTATGGCTTTGTGTTGCCTCCAATCTACACAAATATTTTCTGCCAGGGACCAGTGTTCATACTAGCCTGGGACTCAGAATCACTCTAGACAAGGGACCCCGACAGCCACCCCACTTGCCTAGAATCCAGAGAGGACAACAGCAAGCAAAGAACACAACACCCACGCACCAAAGACAAGATCAGCCGTCAAGCTAAGAAACACTTCAAACATCATTACTTCAGATCCCAGCATAAAACCACAAACATGAATAGCCAAGACAATATGCTTCCATCAGAACCCAGTAACTCTATTACTGTAGGCTATGAGAAATTCAGTATACCTCAAGCACAAGATAAGGACTTCAAAACAGGAATTATGAATATGTTCAAGGATCTTAGAATTTGAACAAATCCCTTAATAAAGTCTGTGAAATACAAACAGTTGAACAAAATAATGAAAACAATTCAAGACATGGAAGTAGAATTGATCAAAGAAATAGAATCAATAAACAAAATCCAAACTGAAATAAAACTGGAAATGCAAAATTTAGGGTGTCAAACAAACCCCCTAGAAATCAGTGCCTTGCTTGGCCATTCATTGTCAGGGAAGCTGCCCCTCACCATAGACAGAAACCAACAGACAGACCCCCAAGTGTGCCATGTGCGGAGAGTGGGAGACTTTGGAGCTCTCAGTCTCAACTGGGATGTCTTCTTCAAAGCATCCCAGTAACTATGTAGAAGAGGAGGCTGACAAATTGTAAGAGCCAGGGATGATGATGATTCCAGGAAACAGTGTCTTCCACATAAAACGGGACTGGTGCACAAATACATACAGTGGTGGCACACACAAGGGCTGCATGGCTTCAAGCCAGCCTGGATCTCAGCACTGAGAGGAGAGTAGACACAGGGTCCCACTCCTGACCAAGAAGCCATCTTTAGTGGGCGTCCACTGGCAAAGGAAAACCACCAGTGTTTTCCAGTAGAATTTTCTGGGCTGGCTCACAGCAGGCAGGATGCTCTTACGCCAGTTAGAAACCAGGAAAATGACAGCTGACGCGATTTCTGACCAGCTCCAGGCCTGAGACCTCGTCCATCTCCACGTGAGACCCAGCTCTAATTTCCTGCCATTCCTCAGGAAGAATTTCCTATTAACTTCTCACGTGTGTGTAGTGAGAAGTTTGGTGTCTTTAAAAATCAGTTATGTTATGTAAACATATTTTTGTTTTAGTCCCAGGTGTGGGATATGGAGCTGCTTCAGACTGTTCACAGCAGCTGACTGTTTGCCTTGTGTGTGCTCTGGCAGGTGTGTGATTCTGCCAGCTGTAGATAGTTCAATTCTGGGGACTCTAGAGAGGTTATAAAAAGACCAGACCCCAAGAGAGAAGGCACAGGCGGCTGTTCCTCCTGCTGGTTCCTCAAGTGGTTGAGAGAAAAGAGACAAGAAGTTGTTGGAGATATCCTGACAAGATGAAGACTGGACTTGCCCCAAGGAACTCAACTCCCCTAATCAGCAGGAAACAATCTAAAAAGAACTCAACACCTCTTTCCCCCCTTTCTGTATCTCCTACCTGGTGTTGGGGTGTTAGAAGGGATGTTGTGGAGAAGGGTTGTAGACATAAGAACCCCAATCCATGTGTCCATACTTTCCTCAGTTATAGAACCCCACTTCACAGGCCAGCATTAGGCATTGTCATCTGTGCAGAGGGGTGACAAATAAATTTGGGGGTGATGCAGTGATATTTACCTTTAGTCTCTCCAAATCTGGCCTTTCAACACTGACCACCTCTGCCAGCAGCTGGGCTTCGAGACCGTCTTCTGTGACTGTGAAGTTGAGGAGAGTTGTCTGGGCTTGCACTTCTGGTTTGTAGTGCGGGTTTGCCAGTTTTGTGTGTAGGATGAGGCGAAAGTTCTTGTTAAATTCGCATTCTTTATCGCCAATTCTGATGTACCTATGGGGGCCACAACACAGACACTCAAGAGATCCCTGGAGACCATGAGAATGGGAGGGTGACATTCCATTCCTTGATTCTGGTAATGCCCCTTAGTCAGCAGGCCAGGTCTAGGGGTTCCCTGTTACTCCCAGTTTCCCTAAGACACAGGATGGACAAAGGATGCCACTAGGCCGGTGTCTGCCTCTTCATGTGTGAACTGTGACAGTGTGAGCACTCACCTTACAATGTTGGTCTGACGATCACCAAGTGGGGGCATTTACTGTGCTTTCTGGGCTAAATTTATATCAGACATTGCTATTTCCTACAGTTATATTAGTTTCAAAGCATTTTCATGTGAAATCATAGGGAAGCACTGTTCTATATGGAGTGAAAATTTACATAAGATTGGAGTGCATGCAAAGCGAAGAACATCTTCTTGCTCTCATTTAATGTTATTAATTAAAATTCTGGGCTGTTCACTATTAAGTCTGTGAAATTTTATTTCTTGTGGTCTCAGGGCCTGAACCTAGAGCCTCATCTAGAGCCTCACGCACTCTAGTCAGGCGTTCTACTGCTGAAAGTGTCTCTACCCTTCTTTTTACTTTTCATTTTGTAACAAGTGTCACTAGGTTGCTCAGGCTGGCCTTGAACTTGTGATTTTCTGCCTCAGCCTCCCAAGTAGAGGGGCTGCATGGTCAGCACTGCTTGGTGACACATTCTCACTGCTGACAAGTTGTAATGATCGGTGTCATGCAAAGCCCATGTTGCTGTTAATCTAAAGACAGAATGGCATATAACCCACAAGAGAAAACTATTTACTGCCTGTCTTGATGACTTGCAGGTGCAAGGGTATTTTACTCAGCTTATTAACTTTGGAAATTGAGCACATTCAAAAGAAATGGCAGTGTGTGACATCTAGCATCTGTTTCTAAGAATTAAAACAAAAAATGAGCAGAGCTACCCAAAAATGCTACATTGTGGCAACATCTGGGCGGTTGGCCCCCGCTCTGCTACAGTTATGTCTTACTGAGTGACTATCACACGCAGATGAGGAGGAGAGTAGTTCTCATCCACTCACCACTGTGTGGAGAAAGTTTTGAGACAGTTTGCTCTAATGTGCAAAGATGATAAAAATGACCATTTTCTTACGTCATTCGAGCTTTAATTACCTGGCTATGAATTGTCAGCCCCACCGACTGATTAGATTAGTAATCCAGTTCAAATTCTGTTTCCACTGAAAAGTGTTCTTCCATGTGGTAAAAAGCATGGCTCAGCCTCAAAGCTGGACACAGGGCAGCCAGCAACCCACTTTAGAGGCCGACTGTGAACCTGGGAGGTGACATCATTCACTGTGCCTGGTTTCCGTTTGTTTTTGCTTTGTCAGTCCTTTTTCAGGAGGAAAAAGAGCCAGTTTTCCAACAACCCACTTGACTGATCCAGTGTATACTTGGGGTGTGTTCCTCCCCTTTTCAAACAAAGACAAGAACTGTTTTTGAACGGCATCCCTGTTAGAATACGGAGAACAGTATCGGGGTTGCTACTCTGTGAACTATTTTCTCTCTTCCACCCTTCTCCACCCATTTATTTCTTCCCTTTCGGCCCCTAGCACTAGATAGGGGAGAAAAAAGGATGGAGGGAAAGGGGGCGTCGTTATCGTTAGACTAGTCCCTGCTGATTAAGGGCTTTGAGTTCCTTGAGACATGTTTGATCTTCACCGTCAGGATATCTAATTTCTTCTCATTTCTTCTTTGTGCACAACTACTTGACAAACTGCAACCAACAGCATCCAACCACCAACCAGCCACACACCTATGAGGCCCTAGCATTTATGTACCCTCTGAAAAGTCCCCAGAATTCCATACTTCACACACTCGCAGAAACTATCTGCAGCTGGCAAAACCACACCCCTGCTAGAGCACGAGATAAATCAGAGTCATCTGCTGCGAAACAGCCCCATATCCCAGGCTGGGATTAAAATGAAAACATATTCTTACCATATTTCTGTGTTAAAAAAAAAAACCAAAAAACAAAATTTCAAAATTCTCTTACAGAGAACCTACACAAGTGGATGGACCAAGGATACCGGGTTAGCTGATGATCATGGCTGCCTGAGCTCTTGTTTTATAGGCTAGGGCCAGACACCACATGTTCACACTGGAGGTCTCCAGGGGATGCCATGCTTGTGAAGCATTTTGGCTCTTTCTTTCTCTCTTTCTCTCTCTTTCTTTCTTTCTTTCTTTCTTTCTTTCTTTCTTTCTTTCTTTCTTTCT
>CAJQZJ010033695.1:1791923-1802058 GCA_907164525.1 Lophiomys imhausi | reverse complement strand
TGTGTGTGTGTGTGTCAGTGTGTGCATTTGTGTGTGTGTGTGTTTGCATGTGTGTATGTGTGTGTGTTTGCATGTGTGTGTTTGTATGTGTGTGGGTGTGTGTGTTCTCATGCACACATACATGTGCTCATGTAGAGGCCAGAAGTCAACCTGTCTTCCTCAATAGCTTCCCCCCCCATATTTTTTGAGCCAGAGTCTCTCAGCGACTGTGTCGCCAACAAGCCCTGAGCCTCTTACGTGGCCTCCCAGCACTGGGGTTGTGGGCATTTGCTGCTATACCTGGCTCTCATGGGTTCTGGAGATTGAATTCAGGCCCTTTTTCTTGCCCAGCAAACACTTGACTGACTACGCCATCTCCCCCAGCCCCATGGTACTAGCTTTTAAAGCTGACATACATATACTTTGCAACACAACCATTCCATTCCTAGGAACAAACTCAGAAGATCCTTTCAGTGTAATGTAGGCAACATGTGTATAGGAATAATCTATAATATTTGGAATTGTGTGAATTCTATTATAAAAATACTTCCTTAAATGCCCAACAATAAGAACTTCAGATTAATACAGGAAAAAAAATCACATTGAATATTGCAACAGTGAAATGGGAAGGCAATGCCTAGCCCAGTGGTAGAATATTTGCTTAATATGCACAAGGTCCTGGGCTGAATCTTCAGCCCTAAAAAAGAAGATGAAGGAGAAGAGATAAAATAATATCATGGAGCTAAAAGCAATAAGTAAATCTTAGAATACCGTATCAAGCAAAAAAAAAAAAAATTAAGTCACATTTAAACTGCATATAGCACGATGGACTTTTCATAAAGTCCCAGATCTAACAAAGCTAAACAGTGTATGATTTAAGATCATACACATATATGACAACATTATTGTAAATAAAATAATGTATTGTCAGGAAAATGCAAACTTCTTGATGGAAGAGGAGACAAAATGGGAAAGGAGGGGTCCAAAGCAGCTTGAGGGGGATCTGTGATAATACAAATGGCAAATGCATACTGATGTTATGCCTTAAACATACTACAGATTCTGAATTTATACACGTACACACACACACACACACACACACACACACACAAGCATGTGTGTGTGCATGTGCGTGCGTTCATGTGTGTGTGTGTGTGTGTGTGTGTGTGTGTGTGTGTAGGGGTTTTGCCTCCATCTATGTATGTGCACCATGTACATGTGTAGTGCCCATGGTGGAAGCCAGAAGAGGGTGTCAGAAGTGGAGTTACAGATCGCTGTGAGCCGCTCTGTGGGTGCTGAGAATTGAGTATGTCCCCCTGATGGAGCAGCCAGTGCTCTTAGCCACTGAGTCATCTCTCCAGCTCATATGCTCCAGAGTCTGTAGTATCAGCTTTAAGTACTAAAACTTAAACACAAACAAAATCAAACTTTCTCTCTTTTCTGGGAAGAGATTAGAGTATCATGGAACATAAAGGTCGTCCCCATCCCATCCTTTCCCTGATCTGCCTCACAGCTTTGTCTGTGGTTAGTTTACATTTCTGACATCAGAAGACAATGTCCCACTCAGGAGCTCTGTCTCAGCAACAGTTCATGCTCACAATCAGACACACATTCCTGTCATTATTAAGTAAAAGGGAAGAATATGTGTTAAATGTGGATGTTGAGGCCAGGCTAGGTCAGTGATTTTTCAGGCTGTGCCATGCCCTAGAAGACTCCATTACAGGGGCAGCTCTTGACCCCATTCTGAGAGAGAAGGTTGACCACAGACAGCCCCCGGGTGACCTCAGAAACTAGGACTATCTGGTAAGGTAACACCCAAGACAGACTGAGAAAAGAATCCTGTAAGTTTATTGGGGTGTATTGAGAACGTAGGGGCACATGAGTGTGTTGAAATCACACCAGGAAGGTTTAACTCCCTCACCTGAACCCCGAAGGGATGGAGATCTAATACTGTTATGGCATGGCCCCCCAGCAACCTACCATCTGTCACCTGGTATGTAGGTCACATGGCAAGGACTCCCAGACTGCTCTGCTTGGGTCCCCGTGTTGACACAACTGCCTGCCTGACAATTACCTATTTTCCCATTAGCCCTCCCGGAGCCGGAGCCGGCATGAACTGTTGTTTCCTATTTGTAACCCGTTTCCCGCTCAGTACCCAGTTCTGCCCTCCACCGAGCAGCTGAATTCTGCAGCTTCAATCTGAACCCTGTGTCCGGCAGGCCCAGCAGCAGCCCCTCCCAGCAGTGTCTGCTCCGTTGTCTCACCAGTGGACTCTCAGCCCACTTCTGAAGCCTCTCGGACTCTGCTACAGCCATTTAGACTTGCATTTGCCCAGCAGCACACGTGGATGGACACAGCTACATTCACTGCGTACTGTGCCGTGTGTGTGTGTGTGTGTGTGTGTGTGTGTGTGTGTGTGTGTGTGTGTGTGTTAGTATTAGTAAATAAGACTAGAACAAAGAGCCTGCATTCCCTCAGCCAAGCTGTCAAGGGAGGCTGAGCATATGACAAGCTGATGTCCTGGAAGCTGCTACATCTTGTGCATTTACTGTTTCTGAATAAATTCTGACATCATGGTAAGACACAAACATGGTAACCTATGTTTCTGGCATAGTGCATGATCTTTTTCCCCCCAGATTTAAAAACAAAACAAAACAAAAACCCCAAAAATCAAACACCAAAAAAAAAAAAACAACCAACCAACCCAACAAACAAACAAAAAACCATTAACACAGTAAAGCAGGCTAGACAGCTCACTCCCAATCAGCAACCTAGAAGATGATCTGAAGCACTTCTAGTCCAGTGCTAGATTCCAACCATAAGCTGGTGCCCATGCCTCAAAGCCTCCTGGCACTGTTGGCATACCCAGCTGATGGCCCTGCATTAACTTCCTTCCCTTTGCCAAGCCCATGATGGAGAGGTACACGCAGACACAGCAAACCCAATTCATGTTGCCAAGCAACACAAAGTATTCCTGAAGCAGGATTAAAAAAGAGTAAGCAACAATGCTAAGAAATATAATGGAAAACAGTAGAGAAAGTTAACAGTACACAGCCCATGACATGGGAGGGACTCTAAATGACCAATAAGCGTATTTTTATGAAAAGAAAATGCAGAACTCTTAAATTTCAATGAGATGAAGATTCTCTCAGCTCCCGGTCATTTATTTCAGTGTTTTTGAGTCTTAGGCTGTTTGCTTAAGAGTTAATGTCCCTGAGAGCCATGCCTCCGACAGCTCACTGAAATCTAGCTTTCCCATTCCAGTTGGAAGCTCTGTTCGCTCTGACATCACTGCGGCACGATTCACACAGAACACCTTTAACAGAATAAGGCTTTTAGGCCAGACCCATAAATGCAAGGCTCCTATCTGTGTCAAAGTTTTTTTTTTCTATAACATTGATTTTTAATACTTTAAAACAAGTTTAACCTTAAACAGAAGGTGTGGCTCACAGCATTATACAGGAATCTCTTAGCCTCCCAATGACCCTAAATATCTGGGACATCTCAACACTGTACATCCATCAAAAGAGTCAAGCTGTATCAAGCATTCACAGGCAGCAAACTTCCCCTCTTCTGTTCTGGTTATGCTTCTTTTCTTACTGAGTGATACATTGAAAAGGAAATTGTTTAATTGATAAGTTTTGCTTGTTTCCAGTGTTCATATACCTAGACTGCCGCAGTTCCAGAAATAGAGTTCTACTTCGCTGTTCCATTTTTGCCCTGGCTAACCATTTTTTGGGGGGCACAAAGAACACTGCTCCTATCTGCAGAAATCTTACAGGGAGTTCAGAAGTGCAAAAAGTAAACCTATTTAACTGGAAAAAAAAAGAAATAAAAAAAAGAAGAAAGAAAGGAAAGAAAGGCAGAATGATGCAGGACGTGCTGAGTAGGAGGCATTAAATATTAAAACACCTACGTTGGTGGCTTCACCACTTCTGCACGTGGCTGTTCTGTCTTCCGGTTAGCCAGCATCTGGTGAAGTCCACATTCACACAGCCAACTGTGACTTCTCTTTGGGGAATGTATATTTAAAAAGAGCCTCTATCTTTCAATGTCTGCTAAAGAAGCCATTATCTCTCTCCTCACATTTATCCCCACAACAAGTCTCTCCATAAATCATACTACCGTTTACTTGGCCAAAGACTGGAAATGACTCTGGTCCTTCCTTTTCTCTCACCAGTAATGTTCAAGCAATAATCATGGCTGATACTAACTTCTCCTCTCTCTCTCTCTCTCTCTCTCTCTCTCTGTTGATTGTCCTTCTCTAACTTGCTGTCACTGTGCCAACAGTGTGGCTTTTCAGAAATGCAAATCTCACCTGATTCTTCCCATGTATCTAAAAATTCTCATCAGCTTACCACTCACCCTGCTCAGGGTTCTCAGAGGTCAGGTGACAGTTGCTATTGCCAACTAGAATTGACAGGAATTGGCCCCATGACTGTGGTTGTGGTTGAGGGAAGAGTAAAACACCTACAGGGAGAAGCCAACTTGTGCTACAACCATGGAAGCCTATGTTCAGGGCCCCGCTTACCTCCCTAAGCCCATCTCTCCTTGTACATTGCCCTCCTTGCCTGCCCATCACAGACTCTCCACCCAGCCCAGTTCCATATGCAGGGTTCAAGAACTACTGGATGGTTTGGGTGCTCTGATATTTGGGACTAGGGCTCTCTGTCTCTGCCTGTCCATCTGATAAATGCCCACTCATCTTTTGAGAGCTGCACTAGCTATGAACATAATTGACGGTAACTTTTCCCATAAAGTCCTGTCACGTTTCCACTGTGGGAGCAAGGGCTCAGTCTACTCTTCACCCTTTACTGTTTATAAGTTGGCTTTCCCCCATGGCTATGTACTGGGGTGTCCTTGTGAACAGGGCACCTCATCACACTGAGTCTGCAGTCCCCCATGTTATGTCTGACATACAGCAGTAGCCAGGGGTTTGCTCTGTACCAAAAGGATATACACACTCCTCGAGTACTGTAGTATCTGAAGAACCATTAAACCTTCTGCATGTGAGAAGGAAACAGGCAAAACTAGAGACACAGAGTTAATATTCCCGTGAAGTGAGTGGTTCTCACACAGATTTAGCAGCCAGTATTGCTAACGTAACAAGTTCATGTGGAAAACATCATTTGCTACACAAATTTTTAAGATTTATTTTTAGTTTATATGTATTCCACATGTGTGTGGGTGCTGGTGGAGGCCAGAAGAGGGTGTCAGATCCCCTGGAACTTGAGTTACAGGTGGTTGTGAACTGCCTGATGTGGGTGCTGGGGACCAAATTCAGGTTGTCTGGAAGAGCAGCAAGCCCTCAAGTGCTGGCTCTCCGGTCTCCACGTGTTGGGATCTTCTGGAGCACATTATATTTTCTTGGTTTAAAAACTCCAAAATGATGTAAGGCATTACAAAAGATATATACTTAATAAATGTTACTTTGGTTTTTAAATATTTTTTAGTTACCATTTATTATTTAGAGTGTGTGTTGGCATGCATGCAAATGTGGATGTCAGGGTGTACATGTGGAAATATGAGGACAATTTGCAGAGGTTGGTTTATCTCCTTCCACCTTGTGGGTACCAAGGACGGAATTAGATTGTCAGGGATGGTGGCAGGTGCCTTTACCTGCTGAACCATCCTGCTGGCCTCAATACTCCTTTGGAATAAATTGTTTTGGGTTGACATTGTGAGGAAACCTAATGATCTCTGTAAGTCTTGTTTCTAAGCTGGAGTCTGTTTCTAAGTCTTCTGGAGCCCTCTTTAGGCCATCACTTCATCCACCTTCAGGAGAAGTTATGTCTTAAATTTATCAGTGTTGAGCAATTTCAGATTATCCAAACACATATATGATGGAGAACCATAGAAAAATTTTATACATAAATTGTGCTGGTGCAAGTTGATGTTAAAGCTCAGAGAATACATTTTTTTTTTTAAAGATTTATTTATTATGTATACAGTGTTCTGTCTGCAGGTATATCTGCAGGCCAGAAGAGGGCACCAGATTTCATTATGGATGGTTGTGAGCCATCATGTGGTTGCTGGGAATTGAACTCATGACCTCTGGAAGAGCAGCCAGTGCTCTTAACCGCTGAGCCATCTCTCCAGCCCCAGAGAATACATATTTTACTGACAAAAAATTTAGGTCTTCATAATAGAGTCAGAATCTTAATAACAAGGATTTCACTTCAACGACATCTGAGATTTTGCACTGTACTTTTAACACATCACGCAAAGCTACAATTATATTTGTGTTAGGGTTACAGTTTGTCAGGTAGCTTATTAGATTTTTCTAAACGCAAGTCTGGGTAAATTTTGGCTTATTAAACAATTATAAGTTGTCAGTCACTCTAAATTGATTTACTTGGGAAGCTGTATAATAAATACCATAGTAATTGACTGGAGACTAAGAGTTAGTCACCCTTAAATCTGCCTACTTCCACTTTCGGGAGACTCAGTGACAGAAAAGGAGACAGGCACCTCAGTCACAGAGTGGGAGGCAAAGGAGAATGAGTTTGGGGAAGGTTTAAAATTATACTCCAGTGAAGAAAAACAAGTGAAAATGAAAAAAAAAGTTATTCAATGAAGTAAGTTTAGTAATGATTCTTGGGTATATCTGTACACATGCATGTGTGTGCATGTGAGTCAGGCACTGTCAGTACATATGTGTGCATGTGCGTGTATGCATGTGTGTGTGTGTGTGTGTGTGTGTGTGTGTGTGTGTGTGAGTCAGGCACTGTCTGCCAGTATACATGTGTGCGTGTACGTGTGTGTGTGTGTGTGTGTGTGCGTGTGCATATGAGAGAGGCCCTGTCTCACTGTCAGTTCATGTGTATGTGTATGTGTGCATGTGAGTGAAGGGCTGTCTCACTGTCGTGGTGCATATATGGAGGTCAGAGGCAGGTGCCTGTCCTTGCCTTCCACTTCGTTAGAGATGAGCACATTGTTATATTTACCACACACCCCAGGCTGTCTGGCCCTAGAGCCCCTGTGAGTTCTCCTTCCTCCATCTCCCGCCTCACAGTAGGAGGTCTGACATTATAGACAAACGCCACCACATCCAGCTCTATGTGTTATATAAACTCAGACCCCGGGCTAGCACTGCCATGTCCCCGCCCTCCAGGGTGGCTTCTCCACTAATGAGCCCAGCTTCCTGCCCCAGCCAGGCTTGATGGCTTAGAAAAGAGACACCGTGACTCCCTGCAAGCGGCTTTGATGCCCCTGGGAGAGTGTTCATGTGATGTCCCAAGGGGATGAAGCCATTTGGACAGTTACATGCATGACTAGGAGGGAGGCAGAGTTCAGTCCCCTTTGTTGATAACCTACCACTAGTGATGTGGGGCTGGCTTCAGGGATATTGAGATAAACTCTCTCTCTCTCTCTCTCTCTCTCTCTCGTGTATGTGTGTGTGTGTGTGTGTGTATGTGTGTGTGTGTGTGTGTGTGATATGTATATGTTAAATATACTAGAAAAGAGTTGTCACAGTGAATATATGACTTTCTTAGATGCTGTTCCTAGATGCTGTTTAGAAAATTGACCACTTAAAGCCTATTTTGAGAAAATACAAAGTAAATAGAAGTGATATGCGGAAATGGCAGACATGGAGTTGTTTTGCGAATTGCTGAAGTTAGAGAGTAAGATGTGTGAACTGAGCACGGAAGACTATTCTCAGACTGGTAGTATATTCTCAGTCTGTGATTCAGGAAGTAAATATACAAGGGAAAATTTGCCAAGTGGAATGAGGAGTGAGTTTGAGCCGTCTGAGGTCGGTTTGCTGTAGGGTACAGGTGTCATAGAATGGAGTTCAGAAACATCACTAAGTAGAGGCCAGTGCCTGTGGATGAGGCCAAGAACCAGAGATAACAGTAAACTTGAAAAACACAAGGCACAGCTTAAAAAAACAGAAGCAATAATACTTACTTTCCTTTCTTAGTGGTGTTCCTGCCAAGCAGAGGATCAAGGACTGGATCCAACATTTCCTTGAGGTTTTCAATTAGGATGACATCACCAAAGGTCAGGGCTGCCTCAATGGTATTTAAAAACCTTGAAGTGCAGTCAGAACGGAGACAGTAAGTAAGGTGGTGTAAAGAAGCAAGGAAAGTGTTCAAAACGATACTATTAAATTATATTTTATGTAGATATTTCAAACAAACTTAAAGGAAATTTTAAAGCAGAGCATAAAGGTAACTTGTATAAAAAAGTGTGCCTGGTCCCCTCTCTACCAATGAGTAGGATTACACCAGAAATTAGAAGTCACATCTTGAGAAAAATTTTGTAGTCAAATATAAATTAATTGTTTCTGATAATAATCAGTGTTTGATATAACTACAAAAGATCTAAGTATTATAAATTTAAATTGACACCCTTTGCCCATTTAGAGTTCAAATGAAACTGGGGACTGGAGAGATGGCTCAGTGGTTAAGAGCACTGGCTGCTCTTCTAGAGGTCCTGAGTTCAATTCCCAGCAACCACATGGTAGCTTACAACCATCCACAATGTGATCTGATGCCCTCTTCTGTCATGCAGGCATACATGCAAATAGAGCACTCATACACATAAAATATGTAAGTAAATCTTAAAAAAAGAATAAATGGAATTAATGACTATGGTTTTACAAGTTTTAGTTTTTAAACCTGTGTGTGTGTGTAGGACACAGGCCAGCTTTCAGTATTGTTTCTCAGGAGCTATCCACCTTACTGTTTGTGACAGAGTCTCTCACTGATGCTGTCCAGCAGCCCCATAGATAGGCGTGCCTCAGTCTCCCCAGTGTTGGGATTGCAATCCATATCTAGCTTGTCCTCATGGTTTCAGGGAAAATACTGTACTAACTGAGCCATCTCTGCAGCCCTGAGTTTTTATACCTTTAAGTCCCATAAAGTGGTACACGATCATCTTACTTTATGCCCACTCTCCAAAAAGAATCTCTTCCTAACCAAAGTGATTTTTCATAATAGCAAGGTCTGTGTCTCACAGCAACAGAATCTCACTAGTTCACTATGTGTGAAAGGACAGGAGAGGGCTCGAGGCAGTGTTAATAGCAAGGCAGTATTAGTAGGTCCTCAACGATCCATTCAACACTGAATGAAGGTCAGCTGTGAGCTCACAGCTTCCTGCTGTTGAGAACTCACAGCTACAGGACACAGTCACATGGCATCTAAGCAGACTAAGCTTTCAAAAATGATCAATAAAACTAATCTAGGAGATTGGGCATCCAGTGTGGAAACCTGCAGCCATGTTAGCATCCTCCCTAGGCAAAGAACACATTCAGGGATGTGACTGTAACTGTCATTAGCCTACAGGTGTAATTCTTATGTTGCTATAACCAACACCCCAGAGAAAGAATATGTCACATTTCCATTCTTAGCCTAGGAAATTAATGCATTTTCAATCTCAGATACATTGTTTTTTATTTCTCCTTCAACTGATTGGATACTGCCTAACATGAATGCCTTCCAACAGAAACACTTTATAAGAAATATGAGCTAGAAAATCGACAAGTGGGACCAAACTATAATGCTGTAAAGTGGTAGAAAGGCCAAGGCTTTATCCAGATCATACGCACTTCTGAGCAGGTAATACCCACATACCCTTTCTGGCCTAAGTGTGTGACTTTCAGGTCAGCCCCATACTTATTCTTGATCCACTTAATTCCCTGTTGCTGAGGATCTATCATCAAGGGCCAGCGCTGGCAGTGTGTCAGAATGGTGGCATTTTCAGTTGACATCCTGTCACTGGGTAGCCCTTCGTTGTTCCAGGTGGCAATTGTAGCTTCATCTGTCAACATGGCAATCAAGTCCAGGCCTTCTGCTACTGGGATGGAAACCTTTGAAATCAAAGTTGAATGGGATCAGCTAGCAGCATGGCAGAGGAGACATTGTGGTAGACAAGAAAATGAGCCCAAAGTAAAGAGAAAATGAAGTCAAAGGAACACATCTGGATTCTCTGCACACTGCTCAAAGTCAAATGCAACTTGCATTGTGAGACTGATCAAACACAGACCTTTCAGAATCCTGTGGGCTGTGGATGTAGGATCTAGTTTGTTAACTGTGTCCACTTTGCTTCCCTTTCTGGAGTGGGTTAATCAGGTGCAGTTTGCTGAGCTGTGGATGTAGGATCTAGTTTGTTAACTGGGTCCACTTTGCTTCCCTTTCTGGAGTGGGTTAAT
>CAJQZJ010033695.1:1745864-1778610 GCA_907164525.1 Lophiomys imhausi | reverse complement strand
AGTGTGTGTGAGTGCGAGTGTGAGTGTGAGTGTGTGAGTGTGAGTGCAAGTGTGAGTGCGAGTGTGAGTGCGAGTGTGAGTGTGAGTGTGTGAGTGTGAGTGTGAGTGCGAGTGTGAGGAGTGTGAGCTTGGGCGGGCACGCTGAGGACACTGAGACACCAGGATCTGAGGGAGCCATATGCTGACTGGGGCTTTTCGCAAAGAACGAGGCGTAATATGGAGCCATGTAGGCCCTGTGGAAGAAAAGAGCAAAAGCCACAGATAGACTCTCTGAGGAGGACCAAGAAGGGCATGAAAATGCAGCAAGGGGGACATGGAAGCACCAGGGGGTCAGGTTACTCAAAGCCTTTGGACCATGTTTTGTTCAGGTGATTAGTTATTAGAGAGCTCAGGCAACATGGTTCAAGGAGAGAAGCAGACCTCAGTGAGTAATGGAGGGCGAGGACTATTCCAGGGACCACCTAGGAAGGTGAGAAGCGGAGAATCTGAATTGACTTGCACAGCAGAACCACAGGCTGTGCAATGAACGGGCCAAGGCCAATCTGGAGACGTGAAGCTTTTGATCAGAAGCCCAAGAGGAGAGCTCTGGGACTGAGGGTGAAGACAGACAAGCCCTGTGCTCACACTGTAACATCAGCATCAGAAGCATGGTGGAGTGAAGTTGTAGCAAGCTTAAATTGGATTTTAGAAAACAGTATAAACCTGGTGTGGTGGTTCATGCTTTTAAATCAGTACTTAGGAAGCTAAGACAAGAGGATCACCATGAACCATGAACCAGAAGCCAGTCTCAGTTACACTGAAAGGATCAGGCTAGCCTGGGCTATAAAGATAGACTATGTCAAAAATGAGTGTGTGTGTGTGTTTAGCTAGTCTAATGTAGTCATAAGAAACAAGGCTACCATGTACTCCCCCCTCCCTCACATCTCCCTTTTCATGCTAAAAACCTGATTTTTCAATAAGATGACTAAGTGTTCAGCCCCTCATGATACAGACTGTGAATGGGTGAGCCATCTCCCAGCTTTCCAGCCTATTTTCAGAGTTAGGAGTGGTCAGTCTTGTTCTATAAATACTTTAAAGTGGGAGTCTGCCAGACTGCTTTCCAGGGAAGCCAGGTGTTTTATAAGACAAAATCCCAGATACCTACTTCTCTCCTCTGTGGAGAACTCTGAAATTATAGGGTACATCTTAGACAAAAAGGGGAGTGTCCAGGAGAGTATTACCCAAATAAGGGACAAGGAAACAAAGTAAAAAGAGCTTCAAAGATTTGTCTCAAACCATTTAATGAGACATGGTGGAAAAATAAAATTTGTTATCAGACATGAAGAACATGTCTTGAGGTCATGTTCTTCAACTGTGCACGTTCATGCAAGGGAGGGTTAGTGAGAATCATTCTAAGACTTTCACCTGATAGAAAACGGTTCGTGTTAGTATACCAGTGACCCATAAAGAGTGAACACCACAAACATAACCAGTCAGTTTTGGTATGAAAGTATGACCTCCTGGTGGAAGTTGGTGGCAAATTGCCAAGTAGCTGTCCTGAGCTCTATATTATATCTTAGAGAACACCATCAAAGAGATTAAAAAGGGAGAAAAAAATGAGTAGATAATCTTCCAGCCAGCACACTTCATCAACTCAAAATTGAGGCTACAAAACAACTAAATCCTGACAAAATTGGTATTTTTTTAATTAAAACTTTATTATAAAGAACTTACAAATAAAATAAAAAATAAAATAAACACACACACACACACACACACACACACACACTGAAATTAACCAGACATGACAACACCCCCCATTGAGTTTCTCTAGGGTTAGAACAGCCATTGCAAGGATGTGGGGCTCACGTTGCATTTAATGGATGATGAAAAGTCATGAAAGAAGATATGAAGATAATTGTTCAGTTCTAATGCTGTCACAGGTCTCTCTCTCTTTTTGGTGGTAGAAAAGTGTATAAATACAGTAAGTAGTGAAAGTGTAAAAAGCAGTGTCTGTTTTGAATGAAAACTATACAAATGTCACGTGGAATACACTGGACATACACACACGCACGCACACACACGCACGCACGCACACACACACACAAACATGAAACTGATTGGTCTTTTTTTCCTGTTTTTGTTTGTTTGTTTGTTTGTTTTTTTTGAGGCAGAGTCTTGTATTAGTCACTCTGACCTTGATCTTGCATTGTGGGTGAGGAAAACCTTGAACTCCTGCCTCAGAGTCCCAAGTGCTAAGATTATAGGCGCACACCTCCATGTTTGGGCTTATGGTTGCTGGCTTCCTCCTTCTGGTAACTTGGATCTTTAAGTTTGAGTAATGATTAAATATTGTCCAATACCATCAATTCCATGTGTAGACAACAAATGATCATCAAATCTGAAAACATCAGCCTAAATATTTCACTGAGAGTTTCGAAGAAAAGATAACTTGCCTCAAGCTCGCTGACAAGTCTGTTGGCGAGGTCAATTGTCTTGTTGGTTTGATTCACTTCTTCCTGACACCGGACCTTCTCAGCTGTTGCCTTTTCAAAGGAAGCTTTAAGTATGCTCAGATTCTGATCCAGATCCTAGAAAAGGAGTCAAAATTAACTTCAGAGATGTTTTTAGTTAAGATCAACATTGCAGCCTCAAGAAGATACCTGTTGACACAGAATGAGTGTCCCTTCTTTCCACTGGCCTTTCCCCACACACGTCAGGGAAGAAAGGAAGCTGTGATGAAGACCAGTGTGCCAGAGCCACCCTGGGCATAGCGTGCTGCATGGCTTTCCTGCTTCCCATGCCTGGCCATTGACAGCCGTGTCAATGGCGTGGTTTGCTTGTACTTTTCCACCTTCTGACTCTATTCATTTGGTACAGAACTGAGACAAGGAAGGAAGATGTCAGATACTGAACCCCTTCAGACCTCATCAATCTGACTCAACTTGGATTTTCTTTTCTGGAAACTGGGTGTCGAGACTCAGACATAATCTGCCACCTTATCAAAAAACTTAGATGGGCCAATTTGGTTGTTGGGGGTCTGCTTCATTTATAGGGAGACCATCTTCAACCATGGATGCAGAACAGAAAACTAAATAGTGACAGGATCAAAGACTCGTGTAAGAAGCAAGATGAGCCACTGCCAGTTCTTGAGGGTTTCCAAGAGACGTTCTGGGAGCTTTCCCATTTCTTGAGAATCTTGAGGTTCAACCACACTTTTTCCTGCCAGTCCTGTGATTTTCTTTTTTAACTTAAGACATTTTAAAAGAGTTTATATAAAGCCAAAAAGTGTCAACTAAGATATCAGACTCACTTCTAATTTTTTTATTGTACAAGCTGAAATGAATCTATATTTTTTTCCATCTTGTTTTCCAGTAGATCATGGATATCTCCAATTCTTATAAATTTGACCTTACTCACTCATGTATATTTTGTGGTGCAATAGCAATGTAAGTCATTAAATGACTACATCAATACAAGCAGCTACATTGTGAGACTCTGTCTCAAAAACAAACAATAAACTAGCTTTATAAAATGCTGAAGCCCGGCTCATGGCACTTCCTGTTAAGCTTACTGAGTATTGGGATCAACTACCAGATCTGTGACTCCATCTGAACAGGGGTCAGAGAATCTGTATTTCTAAACCAGTTCCCAGGTGACACATGCTCCTACTAGTCTGGGAGCACACTCTGAGAGACACTACCCTAAAGAGCCTGGGTTGAAGTTCCCTTTATGGTCATCCTTAAGCCTTGTCTAAGTACATGGTACACATGGCTGAGGAGATGACTCAGCAGTTAAAGTGCTTGTGAGGAGGTGTGAGGACCCAGTTTACATCCCCAGCTCCCTGGTAAAGCCTGGTGCAACAACATGCTTTTGTAATCTCACTCCTCCTCAGGATGGGAGGCAGAGAGTGGAGAATCTGTGGAAGTTGGTGGGCCATCCATGCATCAGCAAACAAGAGATCCTGTGTCAAACAAGGTAAAAAGTGAGGGCTGACACCTGGGATTATCCTGTGACCTCCAGACATGTATGCACCAGGACATGCGCGCGCGTGTGCGCACGCACCCCCAAATGATGATGATGATAGATAGATAGATAGATAGATAGATAGATAGATAGATAGATAGACAGATAGATAGAGCATGACAACCTTTCTTCCACTGAACTTAGCAATTTCTTTCACTCAGTGTTCACTATAAAGCTGCCTTTTATTCTAAAACTAGAAACAGACACAGAGATAACACACTGGTCTGAATGGATTTGCAGGGCAGCCTGTATGGGACCATCTGTCAGAAAATCCCTACTGCTCTAAGCAAAACACTTGGCTTAAGACCAGGAGCAAGTAAAACCCAGAAGGGAGGAACATCGAGATGGTAGAGACCATGAAAGACAGAAGAGGTTAGAATTTTGGATTTGGATCTTCTTTACTATGTGTCACTGGCTGAAACTATGCAAAGATACTTTGTTCCTACCATGTGGCCCTGGGAGGGAAGTGAACCTTAGAGCAACTTGTAGCTTTCTGGAAATCCATCCTTGCTGAGGGGTTGAGGGAAATTCATTTTTCATGAGCGTTTCAGCTTTTCTCTGTTGAGTGTTTATTGGCTTGGAGGCTTATCAATATGTGTGCTCTCTGTGAAAACTGCCAGTCTGAACACCTTCCAGCTATCTGTAGCCTGTGTCCAAAAGATTATTAGTTTTATGAACACAGAGAGTCTTTGCATGATCACGGTCAGCTCCGTGGTCTTTTTGAGCCCCATCACTTTTTCTACGAACATTGAATTGCTTCAAATGGCTACAGAGCCATTCAGAATAGGTAGCATTTCCCAAGTTTTTGTCAGGTTGGTGGTGGAAATTATTTTTATACATGTTTACCCCAATCTTCTCTAAATCAGCTGACTTTGCCATTGGCCTGGTTCTATTCCACCAGCCCTTGGGTATGATAGACCAGTATGTCATCTGGGCAGGAGGAGGGTGTGGTCAAGTCACCTGGGAGAGGAGGGGCAGTGAAGGTCTATTGACTGGGTTCCCCAGAACAGAGGAGGGCGTGGATTACTAAGAGAGTTGCCAGAGGAGAAACCTTCAGGGATTACTGGCCATTTTATTCAAACCATTGCCAGAAAGAAGCCTTGTAAACTGAATAATAAGACGAGGGAAGGCTCAGTACATTCCTGGGACATTCAAGGAGCCATGGCTTTGGTCTCTACCTTGGAAAGTTAACTCACTCTGATTTTTATAACTTGCCTTGTAGTTTTTAGAGATAGATAGATAAATAAATAAATAAATGCCTCACCCCTTTTCACCAAGTTGACCACTAGTGGCCAACAAAACAGCAAGCTTAGCTTAAGTCTGCTTACGGCCTGCAGGGTCATGGGGACACACTAAGGGGTTCTAGAAAGCAGGGCCTGAAATGTACTCTCAGCCTTCATTGCTCTGTCTCATATATTCACACGGCAAGCCTGCTACAAACATGCTCTTCACCCTGAGCACTCTAATGTGTTCTCAAAAGAAACTTCTCCAAGTCCTAATGATTATCACATGAGCTTTCTATAGGAAAATAAGGGGATTAGGTTTATGAAATATCCCATTTGCTGTATACCAAAGGGTCTCTCAATCTAGCAGACAGAAGGACAGAACCCTGTTAGCCACCTTCAATGGAATGCCCTAGAAAGAAGTGGCAGGGTCCTCATGGCAGGAGAACGTCTCATGCATGCAGAGCTCAACAGGGTCATGGAAGCAGGTGCTGCTAAACCTGGACCTCGCTCGGCTCTTGGACATCAACACACAGTCTTTGACCGCCCTGCTTCAGGCCTTCTTTCCTCCACTCATATTCAAATTTAAGAAATGGGGGATAAATTTAGTGACTCTTGGAACAAATATGTATCTAGGCGTTGGATAGGAACTCATTCCGGCTAAAAAAGCATTACATGAGGAGGGAGAATGCCTCATAGATAAAGGAGTCTGGTTCTGCTGGCAGGAGGCAGACTGGGTGTGAGGTCACACCAGCACTCCTCTGTACCCTGAGAGGCTGTGGTTTTCATCACAAATGACAGATGAGAAGCTGGAGGCTGGAGGGCTGCTGTGAGCTGTCAGCCTGTGGAGCTTCTCTGGGCAGCCCTGCTGCCCACCTCTTCCTCCTCCTGCATCTGTCATCTAGCTGTGACTCCACCTTGGCCCTCTGCCACAACTGCTCCTGCCCTGGCTGAGGCCCCACAGAGCCCTCTCTGTTGCCTTTGAACTTGTCTTTCTGCCTTTAGACATCTTTCTCTCCAGCATCCTCTCAGTTGTTGAGGAGCTATTTGATGGTGCCATTAACCTATTAAGATCTTCCCCAGTCAGATCTAGCTCTTTAACAGTCACATAAAATGGAACTTCTGTCGCATGAAAGGCTAAGAAAACCTCTGCTCGTCTTTGCGAATGCCTTTCATCCTTCCCTGCGAATGCCTTTCATCCTTCCCTGCCTTCACCCTTTCCTGCTGTCAGCATTTCCTGCAATATCCCACATGGTGCCCTTACCTATTGTGATTCTTCAAGAGTCCCACTGCCTCCTTCCCTATTCCTCCATCTCCGCAGGAACGCCTTTCCTGTCACTGTGACTCCCAAGCAGCTTTCAAAGGGCACGTCAAGTCCACCTTCACTAACCAGCACTCTAATTTCCCTGGCTCATAGTCCTTGGTTCCACAGTTGCATTTGGATATGTCACACCTCAAGAGCAGTGGGTGTGTTTCTAAAGCTAGTAATGATGATGACATTCATAGCTATAGATATTCCCCAAGCATTGAGTTTGTAAACTCGACCCCATGCCAAAAATCTTAATAGATTAATATAAATTATACATTTAATCATTTCAGTCTACTTAACAAGATGCTAGTATTATACAGGTTGAGAGTCTCTATAAGATCTGGGGACATTTCAGGTTTTTGAATACTTATATAGATTTTACAGGTTGAACATTCCTAATTTAAAACTTTAGATATCCAAAAGGCTCCATTTAGGGCATCATGGTAGCACCAAAAAGTGTTGTACTTTGAAGAAATTTGGATTTTGAATAAGGAGTAGTCAATTTGTACCTAGTCATAGATGAGGAAACCTTAGTTATCAGAAACTAACCAACTTGTACAGGTGGAACTGTGAGCAGTGGGCCCAACTCAGTAAATCTAGCTCTAGGGGCCCCTTTGCTCCTCCTACTAGGCTGGGGAACCTAGTAAAGTACAGAAACAAATGATGCTAGTATGAGCCCAGCACCCAGCAAATAAGAAATATCTATAAAGTTAGTATGTTGATGAATGCATTCATGAAACACCAAGTTATTTTCTGTGTGCTGGAGCACAGGTGTGTGGCAATGTCTATAGGTGGGATCCTAAGGCTGGTACAGGAACCTCCTCATGGGAATGTTGGTCTTCTAGGTGATACATACCACAAGTTTCCTCCTGATGGCCTCTAGCTTTTCAGTTGCTGCAGCCAGGTCTAAGTTTGTTTGGGCCAATGCCTGGCGTTTGGGCTCCACATCGCAGTAAACCTGAAAATGCACATGGGGCTCATTCAGAAGGCAATGCAGATGGAAAGTGGACAAGGACCCTCCACTCCCACCCTCCAGAGTGGAGAGCAATGAGCTCTGTGTTTCTTTGCCATTCATTATCTCAGCAGACACAGGCTTCAGTGTGCTCTCTGCTTTTCCATTACTCATTTATTCTGGACTTTACAGCGATAAGTACTTGCATAAATTTATATCAGTCAAACACCACCAAAATATTAAAATTCATTTGTCCTGAAATGATTAACCCCCACTAGAACTATCTAACCAAGCAGAGGTGAGGTCTTGCCTGAGAGGGAGAGAGCCGAGGGTAGAGAAATTCTCTGACTGAAAGGGGAGCGGTAGATACCCCATACCCTATCAGCCCCACATTCACCTTCTGTTTTGAGTTCCTGACTAGCTCAAGTATACATTGCTTGAATGGGTGGTTGGAGAGTCAGGGCGGATCAAATCCTATTTTCTATTCTATACAGAAACAGTACAATGCAGCCACAGGATAGCTTTATATTCATTGTCCCCAGTGTCCTCCGGGAACGAACTGAATTCAGCAGTCAGGCACTGGACTGTAGAGAGAGGCCATAAATCTACTGCAATCTGTTTAAACCCTCTGTGAAAGTTTCTGTGTGGGGAGACAGACAGAGGAATGGGGACATGCTCTATAGGTCCTACCTACACTGTAAAAGGCAAAGCCAGATGTTAGGACGATAATCTGGGGAATGACCATAAGATTAGTTTTTGCCGTAATCTGGAATCTGAACATGACACGTAACTTTCTACAACAAAATGGATCAGTTCTTCAAAGACCAGGCCACACATAGTTCCTTTTATGTACCTGATATTGTGAGAAGGATTGGAGACACGGTTGGCAGGAGATAAATATTGGATGAATAAATGACTGAATGAAATGATTATGTAGTTTTACATTTTTCCCAGAGTAAAAAAGGCAAACTTAATATTATTTAAATGCTAAACCAAATAGTTATTTTTTTCATCTCACTATGCCTGTAATAAAGACAGTAATAAAATGTTTACTCTAACAGTAGGGCTTCATTTAATTCAATATGAATCTAGACTTGCAGATCTCTCAGGTCAACACATAAAATGAGTATTTTAGTGTTAACATAGTTTACGTGAACCAGTTTTTACTTTTTAAAAACTGCTTTAAAGTATTGGAACTAGGTAGCCATCCTCCCTACAAAAACAATGCTCCTCAACATATCTAGTATTTTCCTGTTCAGAGTAATTTTATCTGATATACTATGTCTCCTTATTAGAATTATATACCTTTCTTCCAAAAATTAAATAGCAAATAACTTTACATTTTTTTTGCCAACCTAGAAATTAATCTGATAGCAGAGATGGTCTCCTGCTGTGGATTCTGCATTGTACAATCCTGACCTGTCAGACAACATGTACCCACTGGTGCAGTTACAGCCGGGACTCAGGAGGAAGCAATCACTTTCTGATTGGTCTTATGACTCACTCTACAGGAGGAAACATATGCTGGGACTGTAAAATCCTATGGCTAGGGAGATGCCAGGCCTACAGGGAAACTATTGCTCTTGTTTTGCTATGGACAGAGAACTAAACAGTCTTCTAAACAGTCATGGGTATGCCTATGTACTAGCTCTTCTCAGCCTAGATCAGAGAAAGTTGTTTACAGTGAAATGGTGATTGCAGAGATTTGTAACAGTACTGAGAATAAGTGACTAGCTTATCTATAAACAAAAAGTCCATCTTACCCCCTCTAGGACCTAGGGGACTGTAGAAGTAATTTAAAGCTAGAGGATGGGAAGAATGCTATGCATGATCTCTTCTGATAGGGCATGGCCACTGCACTCTTGAACTCCTGAACAGTTGTGGATCCTGCACAGGACAGGCACAAGGTTGGGCCATTCAGGATTCCCTCATGGTGGAGGAATGGGTCATTAGGCTCCATCTCTTCTAGATAAGCTATTGAGAGTTAATGGGTGCCAGGTAAGGGGGTGTCACTTTAGTAATGTAGCAACTGGTTCATGCTTTAGTAAGTAGCTCCACCATTTATGATCATATAAGAAACCCCCTGTTAAACTCAGTGAATCATATTTTTTGAAGATCTGAAGGAGGAGACTAGCTGGGAAGGAAAGGAGATCAACAGGATTGAAGAAGGGAAAAGAGAGTTAGGTAATGGGGGTTGAAAAGGGTCATAATACATTGCACATATGGATGAAGTTGCCAAAAAAAGAGGAAACAACTTTAGAAATCAATCTTCATAGCCTTTGGACAGCACCTGAAACCATCATATAAAGACTGATACCTCATAAAACTTAATGATGTTGATGACCCAGGCACAGAGACCAGCTGCTGCAAAGGATTTGGTCCGAATCAGGCTTGGATTAAACTCTGGATCTTTCAAATATTGTTCGTTCACTACTTTTAGACAGTTCTCTGGAATGTGCTCTTTATCGTAGTTAATTAATGCTTGCAGGAAATCATCAACCTGCAAAGCAAAGGACTTACTGCAATGAGCCCATTCTGGCTGCAGAGAAAATTCCAAGATCAAAAGTTAAAATCAGCTTTTAGGACTTGAATCACAAAGGCACAATTGGCAAGCTGCATTTATCCCACAGCTTGGCTTTTTCAGCCTTTACAGTATGAAGTTAGAATTAGCAATGGACACTTTTAAAACCTCTTCTATCCCAGGGTAAAACGTTCTGTGCCAGCACAGGAGGTGCTCATGGTTTGAAGAAAAGAAAGAAAAAGCAAAACACACAGCCTGAAGGCCCTCAGTTTCACCTTCTTGTGCATTAGCAGAATTTTTTTTCAAGCCTAAGAAATCCATGTAATTTTCTCCCTCCTACACTTAGCCACTTTTGTAATTTTGCAAATAATTAGCAACCTTCCACCTGCTGCTGGCATTGACTCAGGTACCCCACCACCCGATGCTAACCTCCAATTTGACCAGCAAAAGCTAGGTAAGTCTCAGTAACAGTGGCTGTTGACATTGACCAGCTGTGGAGACAGTACCTCTTGACTTAAAATTCATTTAAACATCTTTTGCTGTCAAATGAGAACAGTGTGGAAGTTGTTGAGATTTTCTTCCTGCCACTGTGGCTGATGATACCTTTCCCATGAAGATTTTCGCTGCTTTCCAGCTTCTGTCCTTAGGCACTCTGCCCCAGGGGGCCAGAAGAACCATCACAGCTGCAGTTACATTGGTTACGGCATTTGGGGGATTGGGGAAGGTTTTCAGCTCCGTGAGGTTCACCTGAAACAAAGCAGCCATTGAGACCCTGAAGATGAGAGCCTCTGGGGGTGGGGCACTCAGTTTACAGGCTGGCTTTCAGCTCCCCACCTTCTAACAGTTTCTTGTTGGCTAGGATCTCTACCTTGGGGTGACAGGGCCCCCAGTTCTGCCTGGACACTTCTCTGATATTCTGGAAACATCCCTGCAATTTTGTTGCTTCCAAAAAAAAATACAAGTCCTGCAGAGGCCCAGGTACAGAAGCCAGGAGATTCTGTGTATGCAGAGGTTATGTATGGAATCTATACCACTGTAATGTACTTGCATTTTAACCATGTCCTCCATTTAAATATCTTTCTTTAGGTCAGTGTGTCTAAATTCTGTTTTTCTGCTTTAAATGAGTGTAACTAGACACCTCTTCCTTAAACCACAGTGAATCTCAACTGGGTGGAGCCCATGGATGCTGAAATGTGTTCCCTACTGTTTCATTCCCTCAGTGTAGAGCACTGATTCATCAACAGTGGAATTGGTGGTTAAATTATAATGAGAGCAAGGGGAGGTACTCTGGGGTAGGGATTAGAACCTATTAGAAGTACATGTAGTTCCACAATCAATGATCTAAAAGCAAAACCAAACGCAATTCTGCTATCTATTTATACAGAGAATAGAATGGGCACAAAAGCCAGGGCAGAATGCTAATGAATGCTGAGATCAGGTTAACTGGGATTTTTC
Source organism: Lophiomys imhausi (assembly GCA_907164525.1). Taxonomy (NCBI): domain Eukaryota; kingdom Metazoa; phylum Chordata; class Mammalia; order Rodentia; family Muridae; genus Lophiomys; species Lophiomys imhausi. The sequence continues at coordinate 1,767,145 of CAJQZJ010033695.1, read as the reverse complement.
ATCACTTAGACACGCCCCACTTCTACACTGCAAGTGATACTGGATTGTTTGTTTGATTAAAGAATGTAGGGTCTCAGAGTGTCCAAATATCTAGAAATGAGCTCAAACTGGACTATTGCAGGATTTCCGGCAGTTAAATAAAAGCCAGTATCCTCAGGAACTTATGAAACTGGTTTCCATCTGCCAAAGGGAATCATTTCTCTTACCTCTGTCAGAAGGGACATATGACCCCGTTGACATATACCTGTGGCTGCACACCAAAGCCCCTGCTGGCTTCCAGGCCTCCTCAGTATCACAAGACCTGCTACACATCCCAAAGCCTCCACCCTAGCATGCTGGCTTCTCACCTCCCCGATACCTGTTCTGTTCTCTTTATAAACACAAGATCTCCCCCTGCCCCTGCTGTCCTCACTAGGCTCTCTCTATCCTCTGTCTCTGGTGATTCTCTCTTGTCTTACAGATAGCCCTGGCCACACTCAGTCCACTTCTTTCTCTCTCTGTTCTGAACTCTTCCAGATGCCTCTGGCTGTTCTCTCTCTCTCATATCTACAATAAAAACCTTAGCCACATCATGGAGTGGTCATGTGGGCAGTTTCTTTACTGTGTCCTCTCACATACAAAGAGTAAATATATTTAAAGAAAAGTTTGCAAATTTAGGGAAACACAGAAAGAATAAACATTCTATAAGTCAGAAGAAATCAGTTGCTTTTCTATTTTTACTTTATTTTATAATTTCTATCAATGTATGTGAGTGTTCTGTTCAAATACATGAGTCAAGGGTGTTTCATTTTACAGTATGGTCTACTTACTTTGAACATTTTCTATTTTGCTCACTAATATTTAACAAATCATTTAGGGCAGTAGAATAAGAATGCACGAACCTCTCCTGGTACTTGTACATTCCTAACAATATGATGACACTATAAAACTCTTACAGGCCCTTGTTCTTGCTCAGAATTACCCCCCCTCCCAGACTCCAAAAGGAGCTAAGGATTTTCTTGGAAAGGCAGTGAATTCTAGGTTCCTTTACCTTTAGAGTTGAATCTTAAATTCAGGCCTAGCAATTTCCCAGGATTCTCTGTGGTGGCCTGCAACACCTCAGGCCAAGGTTATCTACAGGCTTCAAAACGAACCCTGCCCGCAGTCTGCCTTGCTGTGGTGAACACAGACCCTTTCCCTCGCAGGAATCAGTGGGTCTCACTCTACCGGGAAAGCTAGGGAAATGGTGGGGATCAGAATCTTTGCTTCCTCGGCTGATACTATGAAGGCATCTTAACCAATTTTAAGCATATTTTTTTGTATTTGAGAGGAAATAGAGAACCCCTTAGCTAGTTCTCGGTAGCACATGATGTGAAAGACTGGGTTAGCCACCATTACTCATCAGACTTCCGCTTAGAAGGTAGCCGTCAGGCTCTGCAGTGCTAGCAACATTTAGGAAGATATTCTTGTGGGGTGTGGCAGGACAGCAGGTGCTAGTAGGTGCTTTGAACAGGGACTAATCCCTGCTCTGGAGTATCTTCCCTCACTCTCATCAGAATTTAACCACTAATTTCATTGTGGATTAGTCAGTGCTCTTCACTGAGGGAATGAAGCGGTAGAAAAGACAGTTCGGCAGCCATGGATCCCTCCCCTCCCAGTTGAGATTCACAGTGGTTTACAGATTTAAGGCTTAAGGATAAACTTATGCATTTAAAGCAGAAAAACAGAATTAAGAGACACTGACTTGGAGAATGATATGGGTAAGGAAAAGAGGTGGACGATAAGGATGACCTCAACAGTTTTTTTTTTTTTTACTTTGATATGCCCTGTCTCTTTGTAAGCTTTTGTGACTGCATGAGTGGCCCACTCTGTCCCATCCCTCACTCTCATAAACTTTGTCTGTTTAAAAAGATCCCACCAGCCAAGAGAATGGTTTACCCTGTTGAGTGTATTAAGCGCATCCCTAGCAGCCACCAGTGCCGGCTCAGCCTTGAGTAAATCAGCCTCACACTCTTTCTGCTTCCTGGAAACTTCTGTTTTAATGGCAGCCACCTAATGAGAGAGGATAATTAGAGAGCAACCCCCCCCTCCATTATCATCTCCAGCACAAAGCACACACTGATTTGGATGTGTTATTAGGCAACAGGCCTATAGTTCAAACAGGTGAGGAACTTCCCATCAGCACAATTTGTTCAGAGCTTTGTAGAGCAATCATATGATCATTAAACCCTCAAACAAACAGATTTAATACCAAAGTGCTCCAAAAAGGGCTTAGAGACATTTGATTATAAGTTGCCACTAATAATTAAAAAAAATAATAATAAAACGAGAGTAGGCATCCATTTTTCTGTTTCCTACTTTTCTTTTTACATTTCCCCTAACCTTAGTGCTCCTTGCATTACGAGGTAATCCAGTCGGACCAGGAAGCTAGTCCACAGAGTATTTTAGAATTATCCAACTAATTGCTACTAATATTCACTTAGCAGTCCTGCTGGCCATCAAGACCATATGCAAGACCTATGGAGATGGTCAGTTAGTGCAACGCTTGCTGGTAAACATACAGTCCTGAGTTTGATCCTCAGAACCCACATAGAAGAGCCAAACAGGTGGTATATGTTTACAATCCCATCATTTGGGAGCTCGGAACATGACTCCATGGTTCACCTGCCAGCCATGCTGGCTGACCAGGGAGCTAGGAGACAATGACCAGAACCTGTTTCAAAGGCCAAGGTGATGACTCCTGAGATCTGACACACGAGGATGGCCTCTGGCCTCTAATACATATGCATGTTCACACTAGTATACACACACTTACCTGACATATGTAAACATACACACACACACACACACACACACACACACACACACATACACACACGTGTGTGTGAAGCTCTTTTGTTCAAAAGAAAAGATCTTTGTTCTGCAGTCATGGGCTGCATGCTTCACCACAGACAGAATTTTTATATAAATAGATTAGCTAGTGGCTTCTCCAAGGACTGGTAAGAAGCCACTGGTGCACTAAGTGTTTCACGGTAATAAATACCCTGATACCTACTCTCCTGTTGCCTGTGCTCTTGAGAGGGGTCTCCGTCAGCTTCCCCACATAAGCTACCCCACCTTCCTGTGGGAGCTGTGCTGGTAAACTTGAGCTAACCCAGTATGCGCAATAGAGTTCTATCTTGCTCCTTGTAGAATGCTACAGAATTTTAATGCCAAGTAGTACATTTTTATCCCCAGTAGGTTTGCATTTCATGCTGTGGCACTGGGCACCAGGATCAAGTCCTGGTGGGACAGTTCTTGGGGTGAAGTTGACTGTGGGGAATAAGCTGAAACAAAAGTGCATTTCTTCAGATGTGTCTGGAATGAACAGGTTCAACCACACCATCAAATTAAACAGGGCTCACAACAAATTATGTTGTCTGCTGCAGCTTTATTAGTAGTAATTAGTCTTCTCCTGATTAACTGTTATTTTGCTGTGCACTGTACCTTTCGTGAACGTAACTGGTTCGGGGTAGATATGTGATCTCCTGCTAACACACACACAGCCACTGCTAATGTAAACAAGTAAACTCTATATGCCTACTAAGAACTCCTCCAAAAGTGCATCCCAGAACAGGGTCCAAAGTGGACCACAGAGATTCTGAACACAGGAGTGACTGTGTGTTTCAGAACACTATGACAATGAAAGTGCATGAGAGGGGGTTAGTACCTTGGGTGTATTTGTTTCACATAAAGATAGAGTTTGCCAATGTCCCTTATAACATATATAATGGCACCATTTAAAAATCATTTCTCTTTGGTCTTATAATCATAGATCTTTTTTTGGTTCTATGTGAAACTGTGAGCACTTTTTTTTTAATTAATAAATTTATTTGTTTGTTGCTACAGGTTACATCCTTAACATATTGTCCTCTTTTCCTGCTTCCCAGCCCCACCCTCCCATGCTCTACCCCCCTGACCCTTCCGTCTTGATCCTCTGGGGTGGAGTGTCCCTGCATAACAGTCTCTCACCACAGATCAGGAGTCATATGAGGGCCAAGAGCCTCTTCATACACCGGGGGCCTACGAGGCAGTACTGCCAGTTGAAAGGTGTCTCCTTGCTACGGGGGGGAGAACTAAAAAAAAAAGACCAACAGACACACAAACCCACAAAAACAAAGAACAACAACAAAAAAAGAGAGGAAAAAGAAAAAGAAAAAAAGGAAAAGGAAAAAGAAAAAGAAATGAAAAAAAAAGTTTATGTCCATGTTCCTTTTGGTGTGTTGGTTGTAGTACAGATATCTTGTACGATATAGCTAAAATCCTACTATAAGTGAATAGATGCCGTGTGCATCCTTCTGAGTCTGGGTTAGCTCACTCAGGATGAGCTTCTCTAGATCCATCCATTTGGTTGCAAATTGCATGATTTCATTGTTTCTTATAGCTGAGTAATATTCCATCGTATAGATGTACCAGTTTTTTAATCCATTCTTCAGTTGAGGGACATCTGGGTTGTTTCCAGTTTCTAGCTATTACAAATAAGGCTGCTATGAACATAGATGAGGAGACTTCCCTATGTCTCCGTGAGGTATCCTTTGGGTGTATACCCAGAAGTGGTATGGCTGGGTCCTGAGGCAAAGTTATTCCAAGGTTTCTAAGATATCTACAGACAGACCTCCATAGTGGTTGCACAAGCCTGCACTCCCACCAGCAATGGAGTAGGGTTCCCCTTTCTCCACACCCTCGCCAGCATGTGCTGTCATTTGAGCTCTTTATCTTAGCCATTCTGACAGGTGTGAGATGGAATCTCAGGGTCGTCTTGAGTTGCATTTCTCTGATGATTAAGGATGTTGAGCATTTCTTCAGGTGACTCCCGGCCATTAGGGATTCCTCCTTTGTGAATTCTCTATTTAGCTCCGTCTCCCATTTTTGATTGGATTATTTGGTTTCTTGGCATTTAGTTTCTTAAGTTCTTTGTAGATTTTAGATAATAGCCCTCTATCAGATGTGGGGTTGGTGAAGATTTTCTCCCAGTCTGTTGGTTGCCGTTTTGTTCTAATGACTGTGTCTTTTGCCTTACAGAAGCTTTTCAGTTTCATGAGGTCCCATTTATTGATTGTTGATCTCAGGTCCTGAGCTGTTGGTGTTCTGTTCAGGAAGTTGTCACCTGTGCCAATGAGTTCGAGGGTTTCTCCTACTTTTTCTTCTAGTATCTTTAGTGTGGCCGGCCTTATGTTAAGGTCTTTGATCCACTTGGAATTAAGTTTTGTACAAGGTGATAGGTATGGGTCTAATTTCATTCTTTTGCAAGTGGACATCCAGTTGGACCAGCACCATTTGTTGAAGATGCTGTCCTTCTTCCATTGTGCGGTTTTGGCTTCTTTGTCAAAGATTAGTTGGCCATAGGTGTGTGGGTCTTTTAGCTATTATTCTTTGGACTCGACTACTCATAGAGTATTATTCCTTTAGGTAAATTTTATAGACAAAGCAATCTTGAAAATCTCACAAATGAAGAAAATACTCTAGGTTGGTGAATATTCTCATTCTAATACTTTTTGCAACAATATCACAGTGTGAAAAGTTTGTAAATCTAGTGACTCAGTAAGCTTCAGCATGCATTTTCCTCTACCGAATGGCTGCCAGGCAGTGATAAACAAGGTCAGCCTGGAGAAGGCAACAAGCTGTACGTAGATTAGTACGCATGTCTGTTTTCTCTCTACCATGACGCTAAGGCAGGGAACTGGAGAGAGTCCCATCCTCGGTGTTCCTGAACACTCCTGCTGTCGACCATTCAACCAGTCCTTGAAATTTTTCATAAAGTTTTGTGTTGACTACAGAGCCTCCAGAATTCAAGTTAAAAGCTGAGCCTGGGGATGTAAGTTAGTTGGCAGAGTACTGGCATTCCTGAAAGTCTGGCTTTGATCCTCAGCACTTCATACACAAAGCATGATGCCTCATCAGTATAAACAAAGTCATCCTTATCTGTATAGTGAGTCCAAGGCCAGCCTAGCAATACAGGAGACTCAATCCGAACAGGGAAAGAAGTAGAATTGTACCTACCCAGGATCCTTTTGTCAGCACCTTCAGCCCCGCATCCCAGCACATGGGTACATTTGGAGACAGGACTTGCACAGAGGTAAAGTTAGAAAGGGCTCTAAGCCAGTCTTACTAGATCCCGTAGAGAAGAAGAAGAATATTCCAACAAATCAAAGGCCACCAGACACCAGAACTCACAAAGGAAAGGCCCAGTGAGGGCACAATGAAAAGGCAGCCATTGACAAGTCCAGGAGAGGCCTCAGGAGAATGAAACCCAGTCAATGCCTGGGTCCTGATATCAGCTTCCAGAACTTGAAAAAAAAAAAAAAAACCCCAAACCCTGATACTTAAGCCTCTCAGTCTGGTCCAGTAAAACAACACCCATTGCAATGTCCTTGATTGTCAAATATTCCTAAGATTCTAGGACACCACCTCCCAACCAAAACAATGAAATAAATGCAGGTACACACACACATATATACACATACACACACACACACATACACACACACATATACATACACACACACATACACACATATACAAACTAAAGTAATCCAATAAAATTGAACTCTACCGACAATTGAAAATATAAACATTATTTATACTTCTTGCTATATATTGTGTATAAAATAGTATATTTCTTTTTTATGTCTAATAAACCTGATGAAATAACCTACCAGATGTGTTTAGTCTACTAAAATATTTTTCTTACTTTATGTTGGTAATTTTACCTTAGGAATTTACATGCAAAAAAATGTGTGTGTGGGGGGGGAAACCTCTCAATCTCTGCTGAATTTCAAGACTTCCAAGAGGTATCTATGGAGGCGGGTTAATGATTAGTAGTAATTATAATTACTGGAATATCACACATCTATGTAAACAGGTCCCCTAGGTGGGATTAGCTTCTGGTAATCATAGCATCTACAAAACCTGATTGCTTAATTTCATAATATATCTTTAAAGACATTCTGCACATCTCTGAAATTTGGTGGAAATATCTGTTACCAAAATTAGGAATTATACGCTTATTGACTGAGTCAAAAGCATTTATTATTTGCTTCAAGAATGGTGTGTCATGGTTTTTAATTGTTTATAGAGTTTTTTTAATGTACTTTTCAAATCTTTGGTCGCTCAAAACAAAGTTTGCTCAGTGTACCTCAGAAAAGAGGAAAACTGGGTTGGAGAGATGGCTCAGAGGTTAAGAGTACTGACTGCTCTCCCAGAGGCCCCGAGTTCAATTCCCAGTAAACACATGGTGACTAATAACCATCTATAGTAAGATCTGGTGCCCTCTTCAAGTGGTATGCAGGCATTAATAATGTATACATAATAAACAAATCTTTTTTTAGAAATCACAATTATTATGGACTGGAGAGATGGCTCAGAGGTTAAGAGCACTGGCAGCTCTTCCAGAGGACCTGAGTTCAATTCCCAGCAACCACATGGTGGCTCATAACCATCTATAATGAGATCTGGTGCCCTCTTCTGACCTGCAAGCATACATGCAGACAGAACACTGTATACATAATAATAAATAAATCTTTAACAAAAAATAAAAAAAGAGGAAAACTACTAATTGTGTGAGAACGAGTGGTATTTACCACCAGGAAAACTCAGATTTTTTTGGTGCACTGAAATGCAAAACAATAGCATAATGGCTACTGACTCGTGGTTATGAGAGCATAAGAAATTTTGCAAAAAAAAAGAGGCTAAGTTATTTTATTTACTAGTATTCAAATTTTATTTCATTGGTTGGTGGCTGTTAATTCTTAACCCTCCATTATAAATGAGCACACAGGCACCACATGGATTTTAACAAGCCTTGGCCTGAATTGTGGAATCTTAGCCCATCTAAGCTAGCTCATAATTCTATTTCCAAATACTACCCCATATATATATATATATATATATATATGTGTCCCCTTGGACTGCTATTCTCCACATTATGCTGATGTTCTAGGCCACATGGAAAGATGTTCTTTTCTCTAACCCATGGCATATGTCTTCCTTCCTGTTCCTGGATTCTTCTTCCCATCCACCTCTGTGTGTCAGAAGCCTGAGCACCTTAATCCTGCCTATCTCAGTCTTTGCCCAATCTCAGGCCTCAGCACTTATTCAACCAATCAGAGACAATGTAAGTAACAGACAACGAGCAGGACCAATTAATTAACATGTAGAATGCTTAACACAACCCCATCACAACTTCCAGCTTTTAATTAACTAGCCTTGATTATAATCTTTTGCCCCAAATAACAAAGTATTTACTAATTTTAAGGAATAAAATGAATGATTTTAATAAAATGAATGAATATTTATTAATTATCTATGTTTCCTGTTCTGAATCTTTTGGGAAATAAGATACACAAGAATATATCCCATTTGCCTGAATGAAGATCCTGAAGTTTTATTTATTTTGGAGATGCTAGAAACTCAAATTCAAAGAAAGCAGCATCCAGGTAACCTGGAAAGCTATTGTTTCCAACAGCAAGCCATCACACAGAATGCCAGGGCCCTGGTCCAGTCAAAAAGAATACAGTTAGCCTAGGACTCCATAATGAACAGTAGTTGTATTATTAAAATGCAAAACTTGAAAACCATCTAGCAAAGTGACAGAAAGGGCTTTGTTAACAATTGAGTTGTTCAATTTGCCTAAAAACTGGGAACCTTTAGAAACCTCTGAGGTGACTCCCTGACCTTTACTGTATTACAAATAGGCCTGATGTGCTAGATCCACATCCATTATATGCTTGAATGAGCTCAGTATTTATTGTTCTTTCATATCATTAAAGAGCTAAAAGGTTGGGAAAATGCATAATGTAAAGAAAGGTCAAGTGGTAATCATGGTGTGAAATGCTGTTACATGTGTAACTATAATAATTCCTTAGACTTCATGCTCCCTGGAGAGGAAGTTGTTCAAAATTGTTCACCTACAAAGGTTTATTTTGTGCTAAATATAGCTCAGCACTCTAAATGGTGGAATGAGCCTGACCTTTCGCTCCTCCGCGTCCGCGATGGCCTTTTCCCGGCTCACTTTCTCCGTCTGAAGCCCAATCTTTGTGATCAGAGCTTCGGCATCGCGGTTTCTGAGCTGCAGCTCAGCTTCTTGAGAGGCCAGCCTGGCTTTCAGATTTCCCACCTGAAGGAAAAGTCATCACTTGGAACAACTTCTGGGGAGAACACGGCTTAGTCTTCAGCATGGATTGGGGTCCCGGCAGTTCTCACCCCACATCTATTCTACCCTGATTTCAGTTCTTTCATTTGCCAAAATGTAGCTCCATTTGTTTTTCCACATGAGAAGCAGAATACTGCTTCGCAGGACACAGGCCCACTGTGTCAGCACTGAGCAGAAGTTTATCTTGGCTTCCAAACCTGGCACACTCAGTGAGTACCAACAAAGGTGTCTATCAGAGCACTTGCCACCTCGGGACTCCTTCCTTCTTGGCTCTAAATTCAGGCTCAAGATCACAAAGCCCAAGGAACAATGAACTTAGTGACACCCGGAACACCTTCCAGTACTTTCAAAGGGAAGCTGCTGTTAAGTTGGAATGACTTAAAGACATGAGCTGCCATTGACTGCAGAGTAACAGGCTGCATCCTGTAGTGCCATCTGACCGGTCTTTCCTCCTCCCATCCAACACCGAGTGCTTTTCTCCACTTAGTCACCTTCTGGGGTGTTGGTGTGGAGCCACACAGACCATCCAGTACAGAACCTAGCGCTACCGAGAAGGGCGGACTGGGCATGCGCACTCTCTCCCTTGGCTCCCCCCTGAACCGCTGCCCTTAGCCCTTGAAGTACAATCTTTCTGAGACATCAACAAACTTTTCAGCTAAAACGAGGGATTCTGCCCACTTTGGGCTGGGATTAACCTGGGTTCCGCAGCTGCCATTGGGTTTCCAAGCTAGAGGGTTCTGTAAAAGGGCTCGGAAGCAAGTGGAGAATGGCTTTGAAAGACTGGCTCCAGGGGCTGGAGAGATGGCTCAGAGGTTAAGAGCACTGCCTAGTGCTCTTCCAAAGGTCCTGAGTTCAATTCCCAGCAACCACATGGTGGCTTACAACCATCCACAATGTGATCTGGTGCCCTCTTCTGGAATGCCGGTGTATATGCAGATAGAGCACACATATGCATAAAATAAATAAAATAAATCTTTTAAAAAAAAAAAAAAAAAGAAAGACTGGCTCCAGCCTGAAGGGCATATGAAGCTGTGATGGCTGTTCTCTGTTCCACTTTCCCCTGAGTTAAACTCAGACAGACAGTCAGAACTCTTTATTTTGACTCAATTCATAACGACACTTGGGTGGCTTTGCCTGTGGGGCACAGCCCGCTGCACTCCATCCAGGGAAGCTCGTGGTTCTATCCAAACATCTACTCTCTACCCAGGTGGCCCAGCGTGGCGTGCTGCAATGCACTTTAAGCTGGGACCGAGGTTTGGTTTTCGTGTGTATTCACGTTTGCGTCCCTGTTCCTTCAGCCACTGACACTAACCTGTGGGGCCACAGTCATCTGAGAGAACGGGACGGTGAGGAAACTACACAATTTCAAGCCCTACTTTCAGTTTCTAAGGAAGCAGCTGACTTTGAATTACACCAGCCAATCCTGCTTTAGGCAGGCAAATCCAGAGAAAAACGTATTTTGTCTCAAATACAATCTGGTCTTGCAGTTTATCCCCATCCTGGACTCCTCAATTCCTACATGGGGTGATTAAGAAGCCACGGGCTCTTTCCTTTTCCACAGTGGTTGAGACATCACTGCCTCTAGGATCGCCCAAGATGCTATGTTATTTGCCTTTAGCTCAGGTTCTTGGGACGACAACTCTAAGTGTGGTAGAAATGTTATTTTTTCTTTGCCAAAGGCAAGGAAACTGACAGCTCCATTTGGCTGCAACACTATTATTTCCTGGGGCAAAGTCAATAGGTTCAGTGTGGGCATCATTCAAAAGGACCTAAGTGCTGTGATACACAGTGTCTTCCTCCTCTTCTTGGCTCAACAGGGCTCCTAGGAAACCTTTACTGAAGAAAGGGATCTTGACTGAGAGATTTGGAGAAGCAGATCGGGGAAAGAGCGAGAAATGAGAGGCATGTAAACAGGACCAAGACACTCTTGGAGGGGAAGGAGCATGTGAAGAAGCATGGGGCCTTTCCGAAAACTCCCTCCCTCCAGTCTCTCCTTCTCAATCACAACAAGCTACTCACTGACTCCGGTGTTTTATCAAACACAGCTCTTGGCATGTAAAACCAGGTGGGAAAGACTAAGTAGAACTTATACCTAAAAAGATCATGGCCGGAGAGCCCCCGAGGGTTCATGGGCTCTAATGTTTGCTCTCAACCATACCTTGTCTAATTTCTATCCTTGTTACTACTGATGGGCCATCCGGCCCTCTTAGGGAAAACTGTTCCCACACAGTGCTGTCTTTCCGGAAACACATGGGAGGGCCTGATGATGGCTCTTTGACTTCTGCCACCATGTTTAGCTTTGGGATGACCAGCAGCAAAAATTTATGGTAGCTTAGACAAAGTACCGAGGAAGGGCCAGGCTCCTTGCCAATGTCCCGGTCTCTCTCATCTGGCCCTGCAGGAACTGTGTGAGACCAAGTACCAGAATGACACAGGCTGGCTTCAGGTCCCAGCCTGGAGCACCCTCTCTCTTAAATTCTGTAACTCTCCTGCCTGACACTGTAGTAGTGATGCCTTTGTGCCATTTGCTTTTGACTTTAACAATAAAATGAGACTCCCACCCAGTTCTGAGTCTTGATTTACTCTTTAGGTTGGGGTACCATATTCTGACATAAAAAGAGCCAGATGACAGGCTAGGACATCAGAGAAAGCTGGTAGCTAAAACAGGCACAGGGAGAAGCACAGAACCTAGGGCCACACCACAGTCGTCAGCCGGGTCATGGTGGCCTCGCTGCTGTTGAGTGTCCAAGACAACAAGGACTTCTACTTCCACCCTGGCAACATGACAGAATCCCTGACTGTAAGCCAGAGCCCAAGAAGTCAGGGACCACAGAGGAAATGGGAAAGGGCTTCCCTTTAAATCCACACTGCTCTACACAGCTTGAGTCTGGGAAGAGAAGATGCGCCCTCAAACCAGCTGGACAAAAAGTAACCAGTAATCTTTTCCTTACCCAGAAAATCCACGACAGAGTGTCCCTGTGTTCAAACTATCCAAGGCAGAACTAGACATCCTAGATTCACATTGCTTCAAGAGGAAACCTAGTGATTAAACCAGCTTAGTAAAGTAATGGTTGTAGATTCTCCTCCAATACCCATGACTCCTCTAGCACCGAGCAGTAAGTTGGGTTTCCAGTCTCTGGCATGGTATCACTCTTGCTGGGTAGTTCTTAAGTCACTTCAGAGGACTGTTGGTTACTGCCAAGGTGTGTGTGCCACTACTGTATCCTTAGGGTTGCTGTGCCATGCTAGTTGTTAATGTGGTTCACAGGCATCATAGCTAGGGAAGATTGTTGGTTCCTTCTCTTGTGGACACTTGAATTTTGCCTTCTGGTATCATGACATCTAGAGTGTATGAAGGAGGCATTTATAAATCAGTTCCTGCTCAGGGGCTTCTGGGTCCTGTTTCTGAAGTGCATAGTGTCTTCAGCAGGAGAGACTTACCTTCTATCTTTGAAGGGTAATAATCTATAAACAGATGTCCTTATACCCGCAGGTAAGTGTAGTCTCCACTCCAAATAAGGACTTTTCCTTTTGCTACTAAGAAAACCACAACCAATCAAAATGCAGAGTGTGGAGCCCAGTCCTGATAGATACATCTACAAAATACTCCCACACCTATGGCTTCGGGAACAGTGTGCAAATGAGGAAAGAAAGATTGTAAAAGCCAGAGGATCAGGGAAATAGGAATGTCAGAGGCTACATCCATAAAGTCTCACCAGCATGACTGCCTGAATGCAGGCTGAGCAAGAACACCACCAATGGACACAATCAAGTGGATGGGGGAGAAGCCCACAAAGCCTTAATCCTATACACAGAACTATCAGCAACCAAGAAGAGCTGAGAGCAAGAGAGGTGGTCTTCTCCAGAGAAGAGTCCACCGACTGATTGATTGTCCAGTGTGAAGTGATCAACCTTGAAAACATACAATTAAAATTATGTGGACTGAGCAGGTTGTGTTTAGAAATATGCTGTGGATACATGTATGCATGCAATAGCAATTAGTGAAAGAGTAGGCCATGCAGAAAGGATATAGGAAGGGTATGGGGGGAGGAAAGGGAAGGGAGAAATGCTGTATATGATAATCTCCAAAAAAAAAAGTATCCCAAGAAGGAAAAACAAAACAAACACAAAACAACAACAGCAAAAAACAAGAGGAAGCCTCGTTTTGGTGAGCCAGCAGAGGTTTTCCTCAGAAAGACCCACCCGCCCATCACACCTGTGAGGCTGTAGTCTGTAGCTTCTGGATCCCATTCCCTAGGTGTTCCTTCTTCTGGTGAACCTCTTCTCGCTTCTTCCTCAGCAGGCTCTTAAACAGTGAAATTTGTTCTAAGAAGCTCCTGGGTGTAGTATAGTTGTATCTTCTCTCATTCTGGTAGTACCAGGCACTTACTTCCTTTACACTGGTGTGAACGTGTGCCATGAAAAGGCTAATAGCGTCTTTGTGCTGCGGCTGAAACATGGGATATTACATTTCTCATGAAATCTTTCCAAATTGAAAATATAATTTAGAAAATAAAATTTAAAAATAGCATCCAAAATTATACAATATTTTCTTACTAAAAGCCAGGATGAATCATAGTAGAAGCTAGGACATTTTACTTCATCTTTGTGAGAAACCCATAGGATTAGAGGGATCACTGGAAAGCACTTGGCCTTCCTAACTGTCTTCGTAGATAGGACAAAGGATGTTTTTATGTGGTTCTCAACCAAACCCAGAAGCCAAGAGAAAGGACAAAGCCCAGATCTTCACAACTTGATCTTTTCCTATCAAGTGTATAGAACAAGAGAGAAAAGATGCAAGACAATTGAGGGATAATTTTTTGGAGAGGACATGTTACTTTCAAGCTGAGCTTTAGACAAAAAGAATCAATACAAAGTCATGGGGACAAAAACAAGAAGAATCAGAGAAATAGAGTTTTATGGGAAACCACGTCAAATAGAATGGATGGGTTAGCTCCCCAAAACACTCACTCTGAGGGGAAAATATGATGGTCATTTCTGTTCTTATTTGGAGAAGTGAACACCGACAATAGAACACAACACAGAACTGTCCCCAACTCCCCACCCCTGCAGAGCCCCCACAGCGTGCCTGCCATCCCTTAGACCAGTCCATATGTCCTCTGTGACTTCACGAATAGCTAACTTTTTAATTTGTACAGCCACATCTCCCTCATTCTAATGATTATTTATTGCATTCTGTACAAGATGAACCAGGTTCAATTAATCAAGGGAAGCCTAAAAATCAATTAATATGAATTAAATGAGCTACACCAACTCTTTGGAAAGTCACACATAATTTACCAAAGTGTTGTCAATAACGCTCAGGCAGCTTCAGGAAAATCACACACGAGTGGCCGATGATGCAGATAAATGCTTCAACGCTGGACCATCGATTTGTGTGTGTGTGTGAGGAGCAGCCACAAAGCAAACCGCGGACAGTGTCCTTAAACACACCAATTCCTAACCTCACTGAAACCCCAAATGGATGTAAAATCTTCATGTAAGTGCACCATTGGGTGGGTTAAAAATCTGTTTCACTAGTCATGGAAAGAATATGTGTTCAAAGCAAAACTCCACTGCAAAACTGGAATTGTATTGGATTTCAGGGGATCCAAGATGCATGCCTATCAGCAACCAGTGGACTCAGAAAATAAAATTTATGAGCAAGTCTCTATAAATGTCACATGCATCATATTTCTTTGAGGACTTTATTTTCAAAGCAGCTTGACTGCAAAGCAACCATGCACAAGTGTGCTCCTGTCCTGTCCCGCCGGCCTTGACAGGAGCTTTCACACATACTTTCCTACAATACAGACAAATACCTCCTCAGCCAAGTGCCACCTCCTCATAGAGAAAAAAAAAAAAAAAAAAATCTGGCTTCTGCCCAACCATGATCCTTATGAGGAGGCTCCTCAGCAGCCCTGAAAGCTCTTTTAACAACAGTTTCATTTGTAAATCTCCGATGGAAAGAGTGGCTTCCGGGAGAGCTGGAAGTGGCCGACACAACTTGTCTCAATGGAGCAAAATAACTATTGTTATCGGGCTTAACAAACGGCACAGCATGGGAGACTCACGGAGCCAGGGAGCAGCTGGTTGTAATTCACACTGTTTTTCAGAAAACTCTAATCGTTCCAGAACAGACCTCTTTGATGACTGGTCTTCCCTGCATTCTCAATTTGTCACTTTCTCTTATGATAAGGTCAGCAGTGACAGCGCTTCCTGACATTAACAGCTGTGGCTTTTAAAAGGGTCATTGTAGAACTACTAATTGCAGTAATTTCATTAGCATAAATTATTTATTCTGCCATTCACTTATCTCCAGTTTTCTTCTGAGTGGGGAGCGGAGAGGGGCCGCTGAGAGCCTCAGCAGCCACAGTGCTGCAGTTTACACTTCCAGAGACTCTGGCAAGATCATCATTTCTGCCAGATTTGTCCCTACAGGGGAACCAGTCGACACCACTTTGTAGTCATTTTGCAGCCAGTCGTGGTGAAGGCAAAAATAAAAATAAGCAGAGTGCCATTATGAAATGGCTGTAAATCCGTGGCTTTCCTGCTAAGATTGCTTTGGGAAGCCATGCTGTCTGCATTGCAAAATTCAATGCACAGATAAGACTGGGTTTTCCTCTTATGAAGAAAGAAATGTTTATTTTCCAATCTCTCAGCTAGCTTGCTGTAAACACAGAAACATAGACTCTATGGTGCCTGGGAGGATGGCTCTCTGGCCCTGGCTGTCACTGCCATACTGAGTATTTAAGAAGCTGCTTTTCAGCCCAGAGCCCAGTGGCCCTTGTTGAGGGTGCCAGCAGAAGACGAATGCAAATTCTGTGACTTAAAAAAAAAAATTTTATTTCTTTCCAAGAAAGCAAAGCAGAGTATACCAGTTTGAAAAATTAAGTTTGGATTTGCAAGAAGGGCAAATGAAAAACGGAAGAGATGAGAGTTTTGTTGTTGTTTGTTTTAGTTAAACCCAGGACAATCATGTCACATACATTGGATCATGTTACATACATTAAAATACCCTTGTAAGTTGAAATGTTTTCTCAGAAATTATTTGTGTAAACTTCTCAAATGTCAAACTACCAAGTTATAAAATCTATTTATAAGTCACTCTTTTGTGGATTGATAAAAGACTGGATTAGAGAGGCAGACGGATCTCTGTGAGTT
This sequence comes from Lophiomys imhausi, assembly GCA_907164525.1. Taxonomy (NCBI): domain Eukaryota; kingdom Metazoa; phylum Chordata; class Mammalia; order Rodentia; family Muridae; genus Lophiomys; species Lophiomys imhausi. Next base: position 1,750,812 of record CAJQZJ010033695.1, on the reverse strand, counting down.
CGAGGCCAGCCTGGTCTACAAAGCAAGTCCAGGACAGCCAGGGCTGTTACACAGAGAAACCCTGTCTCGAAAAACCAAAAAAAAAAAAAGACTGGATTAGATTTTCAGGGCAAGGTAACTTGTTTAAGAGAATTTAATACTATATAAGAGGAACACTTCTAAGCTCCTCACAGAACTTAGTCACCCTGATATAAAGACCAATGAGGCAGAAACAAGGTTTGAATCCTAGGACCTAGGTTGTATTTCCAGACCTGAAAAAACAAGCAAGCCCCATGTTACCCTTGTTTCCTTCTGCCCATAAAAATGGTTCCTGTTCAACTCTTACAAAATAATTGTGCACTAAGACAGTAAAAGTAAAGTCTGGGCTCTGGGATCCAACGGGGCTGGGGGGAGGTTCCTACCTGTGAGCTGGCTTAAGCACCAGCCTCTCTCTGCCTGTCACTTATGCAAGGATAGGCCCTCCTGGTGAGGCTGGCTGGGATCAGAGAGATGAACATTGCAGGCACCAGAGCCTCACCGTGCTTCAACAAGGGCTGAATGCTGGTCTAAGCAGCTGTCTACCCTGGCGCTTTTTACTTTTTGTCTTTAACTTTGGAATTCATTGATTGGTCGGAGGCAAGACCAAGTCCAGGTGAATGTCTGCCATCAGAAGAGGTGGTTTCGTGAGTCTCTTTCACAACATGGGAACCCTGAAGTGACTGAGAGTTGATGTGATGAGGAGCCCTGAGGAAACCCAGGGAAGCCCAACTACCCTCTTTGCATTTATTTGCTGTTTGTTTGCTTTGTGTGTGCACCAGAAGTCAGTGCTGACGTTTTTCCCTAAGTACTCTCCACCTTGTTATATATTGAGGCAAATTTTTCAGTTGAACCCACAGCTCACTGATTCAACTAGGCTTTGTAGCTGGCTTGCTATGGGGATCCCCTTTCTCTGCCTCTCTAGTGATGAATTTATGTGGGTGCTAGAATCAGAACTCCGGTCCTCACATCTGTGTGGCAGGTGCTTGGTCCCCACCTAGCCACCTCCCCAGCCCCAGCTAACCATTGCTATGGGAGGATAAGGCCAGAGATGGTGTGGCTGCCGAGGCTATCACACCCAGAAAACTACCAACTTTCATGTAGAGCTGGTTCTAGCAGAACAAAAGATTTCTGGGCCACCATAAAAACTGGACCCTGCTTTATAGTGAAAGGATACCTAAACTTTAGGAAGCGGTAAAAACTTTGGAAACAGCATTCTTTTAAAAACTCTATAATTTGATTAATAGGCACAGAGCATCAGATGTGTAATGACATACACACTTGGGCAAAGAAGAAGAATGGGGAGGGTATGAACAGAGGTGGGTCTTTCCGACCCATCTGAAGACAAAAGCTGGAGCTATGATGACGCTTTGGCAGATGTCAGAGTTCTTTTGGTTTTGTCTTGATACTTCAAAATGGCTTTACTGTAACTACCCTGTAGGAGACTAGATATTTTAAGAGGATGTGCGTGCCCCTCTCTTCAGCTATCAGACTGTTGAAACAATGGACCCAAAAGAATTAAACCTGCCCCAGGAATCCTATGCTAGGGAAAGGGTGAGGCTGGAAGCCCTGATGACAGTGAGAAGGAGAAATTCCACACAACTTGTCAGACGCATGGCAGAGGTGAGACATAGAAGGGACACTGATGGCCTGTCCCTTGGCCACGACTCCCTAATTATATAGACCTCATGCCCACTATTTAAGCTGCACCTTATACCAGTACCTTTAAGATAGACTTGGGCTATCACTGGGCTCCTCTCGTTGTTGTTCTCACCAGTGTTGCCACATCAAATAAATTCTCTTTTCTGTTTCCACATTTGGTGTTTTTATCCATTGTATTGAATATTCCTGGCCAAACCTAGTTCACTAGGGCTATCAGCATGGCCCAGAATTTTACTTTAAAAACGATGGCAATGTCTGAACTGTTCCACTGGTATTTTTCCCAAATAGCATTACTATATGGCATGGTCAGCCTTGTACTTTCTTTGTTAACAGTGATACTTGTAACATTTCTGTTACATAAGCTGACATTTCAAAGAAAGAATTGTGGCCTAAATCATCAATATAGCATTAACTATCACTGATGAAATTAGTGTTATGCCCCTCCTGCTTGGCACAACGTGTGTGTGTGTGTGTGTGTGTGTGTGTGTGTGTGTGTGTGCGTTTGCACATGTGTAGGCACACACGTGTGGTACATTGCTTCAGAAAGAATCTGCAGGCACTGAGAAACATCAAGTCTAACTATGGCAGCAAGGTGACCTTTCTGTCTGAGTGGATCACCACCGCTGCAGCCCTGTGCTGCTCTCTCGGGTGTGGGTTACAGACTTGGCTGCAACACTGCAGCAGTGACATGGGGTGGAGCTGAAGCCTCATCACCTCAAGAGGACAGACCTCCCTCCTCCGTCACTCAGCCACCACGACAGGGGCTGCTCCATCTTCAAATCCTCCAACACGGAACTCACCCTCCCCAGACAGATCATGTTTTTAATTTACATTTAATTTGTCCTTTCATATGCTCCGGCCTTACTTTGACTCCTCCCTAAGGCCCACTTTGCCTTAAATCCCCAAACAAAATGCTTCTCTCTTAAGTTCCTATACCGTCTACTTTTTCGCCCCCCCCCACATTCCTACCTGGAGCCTGTGCACTAACAGGAAGGTTTTCACCCTGCTGTACTTGCCGAATGCTTCCCTCTGCACCTTCCACCCCACTCCTAGCGACATGAGGGACTGTCCCTCTCTCCTGCCTTGTATCACCGCTGTCATCGATATTTCCCACTCTCTAGTGAGAGGCAGTGTGTGTTGACACAAGTGTCAGATGAATAACGTAGTCACACTTAAGTGTCAACCTGCTCTGGTCATTTATTTGTCAGCTGTCATTTAGTTCAGTATCAGGTAACAGAAAAAGAAAAAAAAAAAGCATCCCCATTTAGTTAGATGCAGTCAGCCCAGAGCTCTGGGTGCTGAGTGTGTACGATGGGAAATTACACGTCAGCCTATGTAAAATGCCTTGTCGTTAATGAATCTTTTCTCTGTGGCCAAAGGGGCTCACCTTGTATAAGTACCTTCCACTCACCCAATGAGGTCAAATGATTAAGAAGTGCCTAAATTATGCAGATAACTTTCAGTCTTAATGATGGAAATTAAAGCTAAGAAAGCGATCAAATTAGCACTCATCCAAAAAATGTAAAAGCTGTTTCTGACCTGTGCAGAAGACACGCTGCGTGTTTTTAGGGGTTGCGGGCACATTGCACTTTCAGTCCTAGTTGGTGCTAACCGCGGGACAAAACAGGACGGTGGGGAGTTAAATAAGTACCTTATGCTGAAAGGAAATCACCTGGCTAATTCGTTTGCAGGCGTAATTCAGCTTGCTAAAAATGCTGAAGTGCTCGGAAAATATTCCCATTTGACACCGAGGATCCTATAGGAGGCGGCAGGACCCCGTCAGACAGACGCTGCAACACCCAGCGCTGCTCGTGGACTGCAAAGCCCGCCTCAGCCAGCAGGTGTCCATGGTCCCCGGCCGGCCGGCGGGACTGAGGCTCCGCGCCCGCCCGGCGGGAGAAAGCCGACCCCGGGGGCGGCCGCCGAGCTGCTGGCTCGGATCTCCTACCAACAGAGGGAAATCAAAACGGTATCTAGAAACCTGCCCACTTCTTCCCTTTTCAGCCTGATCAAATGAACGAAGCAAACCAGAAACCCACTATTAAAACATGGAATTTGAGGTCGGCAAAGCAAGGGACCTCGCGGTTGCTCAAGTAACTGGTGCTAGTACTTAGTACTCCTTTTATCACAACTAACGGCCCTCTAGATGTGAAGACCTAGCTTTCTCCCTCCAAGCTTCAGCAGACCCCTTTTCTGTTCCGTTTCCTTGTTCGTGGGCTGGTCATGTGACTGGAGAGGAGCGAGAAGGCGGGAGTGCTCCCGCCCCAGGTGTGCCTCCCGTGGTGAGTGCTGCTTCCCCTGGCAGTGCAATGATAACAGTTTCCCGGACATTTTTAGGAAGAAAAACATTAGGTTGGCGTAAAAGCTTGTCACCATCCCTGAGATGTGCGTACACCTATATAACCACAGTCCTCCTTTTTAAAGTAGAAGCAGGGAAGATTGATATGCCAACTAATAAAGCCAACCGCATACTAACTAGTCAACTTTATGGACATACCCAGAGTCTAACCATCTGGTCACCCAAGGGCACAGTATTTGGCAAAGCACTGGGGTGCTACTTTGGGAGGGGTTGGGGAGGAGGGGTTGGGGGTCATGGCTTCTCCAGTTAGGGAGAAGATGAGGACTATTGGAGAAATTACTTCTTTTTTTCTTTTTTTTCCCATAAATTGTTTTTTTTAATAATTTATTTTTTATTTCTTCAAGTTACATCTCAATCACAATCCCCTCCCTACTCGCCCCTCCAGTCCCACCCTTCCACCCTCCTCCCCCTCAGCCCCACCATCCTCTTCCCTTCTTTTTTTTTTTTTTTTTAGTTTAAGGTATTTATTTTTCCCCCCAACAGCTCTCCCTTTCAGTCCAAATAATGGTTCTTTTTCTTATAACTATAAATACAATACAAAACAACAGAAATAAATAGGCCACGATTATAAGAGTTATATGGCTTAGCATACATTCCCAATGTCCAGTCCATATGTATTTGGCACCTGACTTTAACATTCTACTATCTAACCATCTCCATGAGTTTAAAGTTCTATATCTAACTCAGCTTTCATACTAACTTGCCTCATAATTTTAAAAATATCTTCTTAGATCCAGAACACCCTCTTGATTCCTAAACAACTCAAAATTTAACTATGAGACTCTAGCTATCTATTCTTCAACCACCTCAGAGACCTGAGAGGGATAAATATATCTGATTATATAGGAAGTGCAGGGCCTGCAGGTTCCAAAACTAAAAAATGACATACCAGTGGCTGCCTGGACAGTTCCC
>CAJQZJ010033695.1:1716712-1735864 GCA_907164525.1 Lophiomys imhausi | reverse complement strand
TACCAGTGGCTGCCTGGACAGTTCCCATTTTCTCTCCATACATTACATTGGCAACAGTATTCTATGAGGTTTTTCCAAGAGGCCATGCAAATGCTTACAACTATCAGTTACTCTATTTTTTTTTTCTAAAAATGCTCTAACAACTTTACTGATAACCTGTAGTAAACCCACAGGAGTGTTATTTTGTGTTAGAAGACTGATGATCATTCTGAATAGCTTTCTCATTATATTCTCAATAACTTTAGGTAGGACTAACATAAAGAAAGATATTTTAGCCGGGCGTGGTGGCGCATGCCTTTAATCCCAGCACTTGGGAGGCAGAGGCAGGCGGATCTCTGTGAGTTCGAGGCCAGCCTGGTCTACAAAGCAAGTCCAGGACAGCCAGGGCTACACAGAGAAACCCTGTCTCGAAAAACCAAAAAAAAAAAAAAAAAAAGATATTTTCTAAGAAATAAAAAAAAATGATTGAACATTTTGTTGTCTTGTCCATAATTCAATTTCAATATTTCAGGCTATACTAATGTGCATGTGAATGCTCCTTTTATGAACACATCTAAAGGAGTTGTTGATATCTGAGACATCCAACAGGACATACTTGCAGCAGTAGAGAGGCGGGCGGCTGGAATTCTGCAGACTCTCAGAATTCTGCAGGGAACAACAGAAGCCCAGCAAACAACCCGGCTACCTGGAGCTCTTAGATACCTTCCTCACAAACTCAAACTCTTTGTTAGCCATTGTCTTTGAGTTAGACATAATATTTAAAATTAAATTTTATTAATATTGTACATGTATATGGCATGTGTGTGTGCGCGTGTGCTATACCATGCATGTAAAGTCAGAGGACAACTTTGCGGAGTTGGTTCTCTCCTTCCACTTTTACATGGGTTCCAGGGATTTAACTCAGATTGGCAGGCTTACATGGCAAGCACGTTACAGCTGGATGATTTATTATTATTATTATTATTACTGTTGTTGTTGTTGTTGTTAATTGTGAACTAAGATACCCAAATCAAAACAGAAATATCATACATTTATCTCTCCTCATGTATGAGCAAGACAGGAGATGTGGGTACTGAAGGGTCCTAATGAGTGCACTCCCACAACCCTAGCTGGAGACTGTGTAAACAGAACTGTAAACCAGAGAAGGTCAGATACAGAAGCTCTGCCTGGACACACTAGTCAGGTCTCCAAAAGACAAGAATCGGATTGCAGTGAGCCCACAGGCCAGGCTGCAAGTTGTGTTAATCAATAGGCTTTGGGGTGGGAAGCAGGGCTTAGAATTAGACATCCTTGCCTAGAAGTAAAACTTAAGTTCCTGTGTGTTAGAAAAAAGAACCCCTTTTTTTTTTTTTTTTGGTTTTTCGAGACAGGGTTTCTCTGTGTAGCCCTGGCTCTCCTGGACTCAATTTGTAGACCAGGCTGGCCTCGAACTCGCAAAGATCCGCCTGCCTCTGCCTCCCAAGTGCTGGGATTAAAGGCGTGCGCCACCACTGCCCGGCTAAGGAACCATCTGTTGGACTGAAAGGGGAAACTTCTGGGGGGATGAGGGTGGAAGGGCGGGATAGGAAGGGGGAATAGGGAGGGGTTTGTGACTGAGATGTAACTTGAAGAAAAAATATAAAGTATTTATAAAAAAAAAAAAAAAAGAAAAAAGAATCCCATCCGTTACCTGAACTCATGTCGTTTACATTTAAGGAAGTACCTAGATTCATTGAAGCAGTCATCTCCCTTCCAAAAGAGTGCCTGGCAATTGCAAATGAACAACCAGTGGGGACAGGAAGAAACAAGTAGCTAGATGGAAAACAAAGTTTAAAATCCCGCAGGCAGCTGTGCTGTTTCTAAAAGCAAATTCTCCCAAGTACAAAAACAAACCCGGAAATCACAACTGATGCATCTCCTGCAGCTCTAACATTTGGGGGTTTGGTGTCAAGAACTTGCTTTTGGGATCAATACCATAGAATTTTCTATTGCTTTTTCCCTTTCCCCACACAGGTGTTATGATTCATTTGCAATAATCCATATTTCACCACGCTTTGTAACATTTCAATTTTCTGTAGATAGGATACACATTTATTTGTGCTAACAGGACACACATTATTATGTGTGTGAGCACACATTTATTTGTGTATCACTAACAGGACTCAGGCCATTTCATTGCCTAATGGAAACTTGAATTGCCTCAGCCACTGTATTTTTTTCCAGTTGATGTAGTTTATTCTCAGGCAGAAGCAACCCTCCCACATATTATTTCCAAAGCATCTACCCATAACTTATGTTTGCGTTTATCATCCAAAGCTCCAGTATATTTCGAGAATAATAAGCCCTGAGTCTTGGTGAGGCAGCCCCTATGGAATGGAGTTTTATTAAAGAATGCATTTTATGTTTAGAAACTCTCACTTTATCCTTCTCCTCATTTCTTCCTATATATATTATGCCCCATCTAATCAGTTTTCAATTTCAATTCTTTTTAAAAGATCCAACAGCATCTTCAAAGTGTGTACATACAAGACACTTTGATGTGGGCTTCTACTTTTGACACCACACAATAAAATCACCTCAAAATTATGACTGTGAATTTAAGGAAAATTTCAGATTTTCCTTAAAATATTTGGTATCAGAGAATTTCAATTCATTTTTTTCTTTAATTTGTGTGTGTATGTGTATGGGTGTATGAGTGGTATGCAGTGTGTGTGTGTGTGATATGTAGTGTATGGGTGCATGTGTGTGTATATGTGTGGTATGTACTGTGTGTGTATGGTGTGTGTGTATATGTGTGGTAGACAGTGTGTGTGTGGTATGTAGTGTGTGTGTGCATGTGTGGTATGCAGTGTGTTTGTGTGTGCAAGCTTGTAGCACAGTACACACGTCTGTCCTTGACTTCCATCTTATCTGAGACAAGGTCTCCTTTGTGTTGGCTGGCCCCAGAATTTGTTGGGACGCTTGAGTCTGCACGTCCCTTCTCCCTGTAGGAGTGCTGGGATGACAGGCCACAGCTGCTGCACTCAGCCCATATGGGTCCTGGAGATTCAAACTCGGGTCCTCACACGTATGAGGAAAAGGTTTCACCTGTGGGGCCATCTCCTTAGCCCCTATTCCATTTTTTAAAACAAGGAAATGTTTCTACTTGCAAAGAGTGTGCATGCAATCTCCAAAGCAAAGGGCACATCTGATCCCTAGAACAGAGGCAGGAGGAGCTCTGCCTGTCACCTCCGCTTGCAGTGACCATGCACAGCTTTGCAGGCTGATCTGCAGCCCCTTAACTGCACATCCTTCAATTTTGGTTTTCAAACGAAAATCAGTACCTATTTTTCTTGTAAATAGATCAGTATTTGAGACACCTCATGCAGTGTCTGGTGGCTCTGCTGGCAGAGCAGCTGGCACTACGGCACCATGCTCCGCACATGTAAGGGCAGGCCTCGCACTCTGCTGGAAAAACCCAGACCTGAACACTCGCAAAATTCTGTGCACACAACACATTCTGTGTGAGTGACAACTTTGTTCTGAGACTGACCTTTCACTGCTGGTGTTAAGTTCCTGTTAGGGGTTTGTGGGGCAGCTCGGTGACCCAAGTGCTTGCTTTGCATGCAGGAGAACTTTAGTTCGATCCCTAGAAATCACCCATATAAAAAAGTCAGGTGTGGTGGTGGATGTAGCTTTCCTAGTGCTGGGGAGACAGAGATGGGGGGACTTCTGGAACTCTCTGACCAGTCTAATCTACTTAGAGAGCTCCAAGACAGCAAGACCCTGTCTCAAAAAGAAAAGAATGTAGGCAACACCTGAAGAGTGATACCCAAGATTACCCTCTGGTACCCACATTCTTATACATATGCTTCTGCACCCACACACACAAGTTCACCTAAACATACATGAATGCTTATGTACACACACACACACACACACTTTTTAGAGTATAAAATAACAGAAAAACCTTTTACTCTCTAATGATTCCCTCAGTGAAATCTCTGGGCTTTCTGTTATGGCATCTAATCCCCCTCTCATTTCATAGATGTAGGTTCATACTAATTAATGTAGCTATTAGACTGATGTTTGTCCTCCCCACAGTGAGGTGGGCTCCAGGTGGGTTGGGGAAAGGAGAATAAAAGTTACATTTATGTCTGGTGCTCAATGTGGTTGGAAGGAAAATCCAACATGATTTGAGAAGAAGAAAGCCTACCAACATTGTGTAAAACAGAGGACACCTGACAGAAACATCTCAGAAGATAGGAGACACCTGACAGAAAGCTGCAGAGGAGAAATTCATCTGGAATTGTTTCCAGAGGAAGCATCATTCTTCAAGTTGGACTGGACACCCAGAGAGACTCTCAAGTCTCCAAAGTGGTAGGAGCCTCCTGCCCAGAGCAAGGAACTATGCAGGAGACTCTGAGACAGCGAATCACCTCAAAAGACTTTTAATTAGATAGACCGACTTTTCCTGCATTAAAAAATGGGAAACTCCATTTCAGATCCCTTAAGACCAAGGGTAGGACTTGAAGGGACAGAAATGTGACTCGAAAAAGCCACCACAGCACTTATTGCAACTAGACCCACTGGAGAAAACCCCTCCATACTTTCAATTGCAACGTTTATCTATTTCCTATCGAAAAGGGTTGAAAAAATAGCTGTACAACAAGAAAAACTAGCCATGACAGTACAAAGGCTTGAGATTCAAGAGATAGAGGAAGTAAGAGAACAGGTAATGCTTAATTGTGAACCTGTGGTACCTAATGAAACTGAGGATCAAAATAGATAGTCAACTGACTGAGAACCGGTGAGAAACGCAGTTCTCCTGTGTGGAGCTGGGCATGTGATGTGAGTGCCCAATGTCTAGTTCATGTGTGGATTCATAAAGAGATAACTGTACCTTGGCAACAGATAAAAAGGGGGGATAAGATTAGCTGAAAGACACTGGATGGTAGGGAAAAAAACCCCACTGAATTAGATCAACTGTACACTTTAAAGATATTTTAACATCAGAATGGAAGTCAGAGAATGTGTTACATTGGGGAGGAGACTTTGTCTATATTTTCTATAGGTGATGAGAGACTATGGGTTCCAGGAAAATCGATGAAGATCCAATCTGAACAAGAGAAGCTTCCACATGAAAGGCATGACTCAAGGAAGAAATGCAGAAAGACAGAAACCCAGATGGCACAGAAAGCTAATCCCCCTGCATGGAACCAGCTGAAGAAGGAGAAGTCATTCATCAGACTGGCACACTGGAAAACCCTGAAGCTGAAATGGCCTGTTGCTGAAGACAAATGATCAGGACTGAAGTTATGAAGGGTCAGCACATCAACAGAATTTCATAAGGACATTTGGACTGCTAAGTTTCTGAGATTAATAATTGTTTCTATTGTAAAAGTTAAATCATGTACAATTTGTAGTTTAAACATAAAGGGGAAAGATATAGAGAGATTTTAATCTAGCAACATGGCTTCTTTGGATGGAATATAGACACACCATTAGTACACACCTTTAATCCCAAACAATGAAAGTAAAGTGAGTTTGTCGAAGGAAGCACCCATGTTTGAAAGCAATGTCTAATTGAGGGGCAGACAAAGCAACAAATCAGAGCAAGATTTGACATAATGACCCAGATAGGAGACACCTTAGCTCTCCCCAGAAGAGACAGGACAAAGAAGACTTAGGAGAACAGTGCAGAGGGAGAAAGGGAGGAGGTGGCTTTACTGGGACAGTTGTAGAGAGACATGTTACAGAGAGAGAACAAGCTAGACACAGGTGAAGACAGAATGAGCCAGAGAATGAGAACAGATTGCTAGACTTACTTTGAGGCCAAGCAGGACAATTCAGTCAGAAGTTGAGAGAGAAGCCAGATTGAATCAGTCAGCTTGAAGAGGAGTTTGAGCCAGAACAGCTGAGTTGAACCAGCCAGTCAGAGTTCAGAAACAGCAAGAAAGGGTGATCTTATTCAGCATTAAGTCTCAGAGGTTGAAAACATTCTAGACCTAGATGAGATTGTAAAGAGGCTAGAAGCTTCCAGGACTTTGCCTAGGTTAGCAGATGGAGGCAGTAAGCCTCTGAGATGACAATTAAATCAGGAGAATAAAAGCTGCTTTTACAATACTCCGGCCAGTCCCCCCCCCCACCCCGACCGCAGTATCCAGCACATTACAAAACCCAAAAAACACTTGTTGAATGGCAAACGGCTAAATAAAGGGTTAGACAGTTGGCAGTTTAAAACTGCCAACGCTCCATTTGGAGAGGAGTTGGGTAAGTGGGAGGGGGGCCTGGAGGGGAGGAGGGGGCTGTGACTGAGATGTAACTTGAACTAATAAATAAATGTACCAAACAAACAAATGAATAAATGAGTAAGTAAAAAAGAGAAAAGCTCCATTTAGGCAAATAGAATACTAATATTGGTGTCACTTTTTTGAGGTTCTGCTGGCTTATTAAATATCAAAGCTTGTGAAGCTCAGATATACAGCACAAGATAGTGTGGTGACTTGAGTAAGATTGTCCCTCACAGGTTCTTGTATTTGAATACTTGGTCCTCAGTTGGTGGTGATGTTTGGGAAGGTTATGGACCCTTTAGGAGGTGGAGAATAGCAAGAGGAAGTCTCCTGCTGGGGTCAGGCTTTGGGAATGTTTACCCTCATCTCACTTCTATTCTCTCTCTCTCTCTCTCCCCCTGCTTCCTGCTCTGGCTGATTGCTTTCTCTGTCCCAAAGGACTCCATGCCTCTGTAGTCATAAGCCAAAATAAACTACTTTTTTCTCCTCCCTCTAAAGTACTTTTGGATTTGATATTTTATCACTGCAACAGAAAATTAACTGACACAGATAGTACCTTTTGCCTCCTTAATTTCTTTGCAATTTACCAACAATCAGAAAATGGGGAGGGGACCCAGTGCTGTGACAACGAACAAGACTCTGGAAGAACAGAGAGGGTCAAGCCCTAGGTGCCAGCCCTTGGCTTCCTCCTCGTCAATGCAGAGTTAGTCATGCAGGAGGGGTGTGGATAGCGATGGGTGAAGCTGTGCTCCATGATCGATGACCATGCTTGTTGAAGGCTGGCCCCATTACAGAAGCAGGCAGAGCAGGGGCTGCTGGGAAGTGACTGTGTTGTGAGGGCTCTGGTCCATTCAGTCTGATGATATAGTCAAGGACTCTGAGAGATTTTAGGAGGTGTATGCAGTGAGAGGGAGCAGGTCACTGGGTAATTGACCTGGAAGGGTTTGTCTTATCTCCAGGACCTCTACACTCTAGCTTTGATCCCTGGCCACCATGATGTGACTATCTGTGCACCATCATATCCTTCCACCAGGATGTGCTGCCCAGCATGGGCTCAGAAGCAAGGAGCTAAGTAAATATAGATGAAACCCACAAAACTATATATAATACTTTGCTCTTTCGAACTGTTTCCTTGGGTATTTTTGTCATAGTGATGGACAGCTTACGTGTTCATAGGTGAGCAAACCTAAGGAGAGTCTTAGGTATTTTTTCCCATATATTTAGGTATTTAATAATGAGATAGTTAATGCTTCAAAAAACAGTTTCTTACAGGAGAAGCAGCATGGGGAAATTTTTAATGGTAAAAATATGATAAAATCACCTTATACTGTATAAAAAAATTTAAGGGTGAACATTAAAATGTTATAATTTAAAGAAAATTAAGAATGATATTTTTAAATGATACAGTGCAATCTTAACACAAAAGTTACAGAGAAAATATGAGCTAAAAGATATGTATAAATGCAAAATAGAGGACATGATAAAGAAAGCTGGTAGAATTATGATAAAATTAGAGAAAAATAGGCAACATGTAGAACAGGCAAGGATATTACAGATATATACTATTTACTACATAAAAATCTCCTTCAAATATGTAAAAATCATAACAAACTAGTAGGAAATTGAACAAATGGCTAGTTCTAATAAATATAAGTAGTTATTTAGAATAAATCACATTTGTATTAAATAGTTTATTCTGTGCATTAAATTCCTGAACCCTTTTGGTTTTTTTTCTGGAAGGGGCTTCAAACCTAAAAAAAAAAAAAAATTAAATAAAAAACATTAAAGGGAAGAAAAATGTTACCTAAAGCCTTCCTGGATGTATATTCATTACACATAGATATAGATACAATGATTATAAATGGTATACTTGGATGTAATTTATCAGTGAGCTATCCCTAGATTATATACTTAAAGGTAGTTTTATTTTCCTTATGTGATTCTTTATTTTAAAATTCTCTACAATGACTGCATGCTGCTTATATTATCAAAAATGGATTTCTTTATATATATCTAGACAGACAGATCATGAACTAGACAGATATCTAAATCTGGACACAGAGTAGGGGTTGGTAAATAAGCCAAATGCTGTCCTATCACACGGGCAGGAAGGGAAACAATAAAAGAAGGTTTCTTAGGTTAACACAAGTCCACAGGAAGAGATGAAATTGCTGTTCTTCTAGTATGAGAGCCCTTTAGGGAGGGTCATCTGTACACAGGAGGAGGAGAGCAAGCATTTGGCGTGGGTTTATTGGCTCCATTGTAGCAATCCAAGGGAACACATGTGATCACTGGTGACGGGGAACAGCATGCCTGTGTGTGTGCTAGCAGATTCTCTCTGCCCTGTGCCTCTGACAGACCAAGGCTTGGTGGTGAACATGAACAGTGGGTGGCACCAGCGCCCCTGTGGCACAGGGAGCAAAGAAGATATAAGCCCATCAGGAACCCAGTTGGTAGCCTTGAGCTGACAAACTGCATGGTATGTGAAAATAGCCGAGTAATGTCGATGGCTTTTTAAGATTGCAAAGATGAGGGTCATAAACAGAGATTGCAAAGAATGAAGCTGTCATTTAAATAGAAAGCTGGCAGGTGGCCCATTTTTGCATATTCGTTCTCCCTTGAGTGAAGGGGTCAGCAGATTGAGTAAGCGACAAAGCAGAATTCTATCTCAGCAAGCCTTGCTTGTCTGTAGAATGAAAGAAATGCATAAACGAAGACGGGTGGTTGTGAGAATATGAAAATGTAGAACAGCTGGGTGTCAATCTTAAACTCTGGGAATATTAATAAGCCCAAGGAAAAACTATGTAATTATCTCAACAGATACTGAAAAGGAATTCAGTAGAGACCTCCTTGACAAAATGGATGTGTGAAATCAAAAGTCAATTGAAGACATCACTGTGAAGCACCAGAGACTTCCTTCTAAGTCAGAATCCAGAAACAACCATTGGTAGCAGCATTGTTAGGACTGTCCTTCCGTAGTCCTTACCAAGGCACTAGGGATAAGCCAAACAGCTGAAAAGAACTTTTACCTGCAGGCTAGACGCATCAGCCATCTCTTAGAAACTGTTCTAAGTCTAGGTCTAGGCAGGTGATGCAGGCTTGCAATCTAGCACTTGGAAGGCTGAAGCCAGAGGGTTGTAAGTTTGAGACTAGCCCAGGCCACATGATCAGATCCTAAATAACAAAATAAAAGATGGACACTGTGCCAATGCATGCAATCCCAGCAAGGGTGAAGTAGGAGGCAGAGAGACAAATCACTAGAAGCCCTGGTCAGTCAGCCTCGCCTACTGCATGATGGGTACTGAGAGACTCTGTCTCAAATAAAAGGTGGAAGGCACTGGAGGAACAATGGTGAGATTGCTCTCTGATTTCTAACTCATATGCACATATTTGCAGTGTACACCTTTGTACACATGTACCTGCACATACATGTGCCCACATGAACACGCTCATAAACATACATGAAAACCAACAACAAAATCAGTAAGACAGGAGATAGGACAGTCACAAAATTAAAAGGTAATATTTTTCTGATATTAAAATAAGATTCAGTTTATGAGAACATTAGAATACATTACATTATAAAATTACATCTCCCTGTCGGGCAGTGGTGGCGCACGCCTTTAATCCCAGCACTTGGGAGGCAGAGGCAGGCGGATCTTTGCGAGTTCGAGGCCAGCCTGGTCTACAAATTGAGTCCAGGACAGCCAGGGCTACACAGAGAAACCCTGTCTTGAAAAAAAAAATTACATCTCCCTTATAGAAAATAAGCAGTTAGCATGATTTAGTCAGAGTCACATGGTGGCAGAGTGTGACAGTATGACACCAGTGCTTGTTCACACATATGAACACATGAGAATAAGGAAAAGCTTGACCAGAAACAGTAACTAGATACTAGAATATGTAAGAGAGTATTGTTAATTTGAAAAGGGTAGTGTTAGAACCACTGGAAGAAGCTTAGCAAGGAAAGAGAACAGAGAATCTTGTTGGGGGCCACACACGCACGAGGAACAGCAGAACAGCTTTAGAACTCAGGGAATTCGGCCCACCAGCTAGCCCAACCGCGATGGGTGAGCCTCGGAGAGGAGAGGCAGAGCCTGAGGACCACGTGCCCTGAGGACTTAATGCTGGTGTGGAGTTTTGCTCTGCTTGCTGCCCTCACAGCACACATCCCTTACAGTCTATGGGTTGTGTGGAAACTCGCAGGGGCTTCCAGCCCCTCGTGGGCAGTAGCGCTGGCACATAGGAATGCTTGATCTCCTGCTGGCATTGCTGCTGAAGCAGACTGTGAGTCAGCCACCTCACTTGGAAAGAACTTAGAGTGGTAGCAATGACCACCACCTTTAGAAAGAATTGGAAAAACAGATCGTTAGTGAAGTTAGGTTAGCATGTTTTTGTTAGTGGTTCTGATGTAGAAAATCTTAAGGAACAATTTAAAGTTCAGATAGGCACACTCTTCATAGTTGAGCTAGGGACTTTTTATGGTCAGAAAACAAGAACAGCAGCCTGAATGGCACTGGATGACATGCCTCTCTCTTGCTAAACCTGGGTTGATGGTCAGGGTGATGATTGATCCCTTGTACCCATTCTTGCCCTCAACTTCCTGATATGATTTAATAAAATTGTTAATGAGTATATATACACCTTGAGGATTTAAAGTAGAAAAAAGCTGATTATATTTTATAAATATAAGTTTAGATTTGTGATTCTTTTAAGATTTTATAAGACTGCCTTTTAAGATAAATAATGAGATAATTAATCTTTTCTTTGTAACTACAAACTACAGCCTGCCAGTAAGAGGAACTGGCTGAGAAAATTGTTTGCTCACACTCCGTTAATCTATAACAAGTTGCTTATTTATAAATATATGAGGGATCTTGGGAATAATTTGTTTTTCACATTTGATTTTTACCCATAATGTATAAAACTTTTGATCATGTGAGAGTATTGGGGAACATATGTTTTTCTATTTATACTCATTGTAATCATTCGCTTAAGGAAAAATAGAATGTGATCACATTGTGATTTTTGTACTTTTTGAAAGATTTTGCTGGGCTATCTAAGCCGTGAAAGGAAAAAAAAATAAGTGTGCTGTGAGGTTAGAACTTTCCTCCATCCACCAAATGTGTGTATATATGTATATATGCATATATGTGTATATGTGGTGTATATATGCATATATACATATATGTATATATGTGTATATATGTAAATGGGACTTTCGCCCCATTCATGTGAATGAGTATATATCTATATGTCTGTCTATCTGTATGCATGTATGTATGTATGTATCTGAAGCTTGGTGGAACTGAAGTATGTCTCGATTCATCATCTAATTTAAGTGTGTGTGTGTGTGTGTGTGTGTGTGTGTGTGATCATGCATATGATCTCTTTTTTCTTCCTTCTCTTTTCTTTGGACACTTGCCACTATCCATGGAAGCCCCTGCTAGAAGCCACTGGTTTTAGCTCTCCCTTTCCATCATCAGTGAAAAGCCCTCCAAACCGCTCCCCCAAGGGTAGTAACCAGCTACAACCTCAAGAATTAAGTCTTCTACCCTCAGAGAAAGTCTGATGGGTGTTCAGCCAGCTGTTTATCTACACCCTGCTCCTTCACTCTACCCTGACCGGTCGAAGCTGGTCTCTGACAGAATCTGAAGGAGAAACAGTAACCATGGTTACTCTGGATGTAACATAGGTGATGCATGAAACTGTTAAGAAAGAAACATATGGTATTAAAGGCATCTTTGGAGGAAAAATAACCTGATGTCTCTCAGCTTACTCTTCACTACATAGAACAAGAAATACATCCAGAGGTCGCACTCCTTAAAAAGCAAATGGTCCCTAACTTGTGATTGTTGTGACCTCTTCAACTCTGTGATGGAGCATCGTAAGCAGCACACGGTCTGTCCAAATCATACCGAGGATCTTGAACTTTAACCTTTCCTTGGCTGGTGGTCTGCTGTCCTCTGACTATGCTCAGTGGTTCCATCTTGAGGGCCTAGTGCACTGGGAAGCTAGGCTATGACATCCTATAGGTATATGGAATGCGTTGCCAACTTACAATACTTGACCCATGGTAAGCTTATTGGGATATCACCCTGTGGTAAACTGAGGCACACTTGTGTTCCCAGATTCATTTCCCAATGTTACATCATAAAGGAGATGTGTGAAGACCAAATACTCCCCCCCTTGGCCCACTATAGCTGTGACATGCTTATGACCACCAGTAGGACAACAGTTCAGGGTATTATGGGAAGGGTGAATTCTAGTTTCCTGAAAAAGGTAACCAGGTCTTTTTCTTCTTCCTTCTCTCCCTGGTTGGAATATAAATATACTCAATGGTTCTGTGATGAGGAGGAAGGATGTTTCCAGAGGATGCTGGTAGAAAGAAAAGGCTGATAAGACCATGGGTCTCCAAGGGTTAGTGAGCCAGGCTGGGAGGTTCTGAGGAAATCTCAGCTGGGTTTTCTCCTCTGTAGCCACAGTGAGATCCAATTGTCTCTAAGCCAGGGGCTCTCAAATTTTCTAATACTGCAACACCTTAATGCAGTTCCTCAAGTTATGGTGAACCCCAACTGTAAAATTATGTTCCTTGCCAGTTCATAACTATAATTTTGATACTGCTATCCTTTGTAGTATAAATATATGATATGCAGGATATCTGATATGTGACTCCTGTGAAAGGTAGAAAAGGGTAAAGGGAAATATTAAAAGAGAAGAATTTTTCTAAGCTAACAAGAAACTCCCAAGGTTCTTTAAACTAGCCTGTCTAAAGGTTAGAGAGAAGAGTAAGTTTCCTTAGTGGTTTGTGATTTGATTCATGTTAATTTTACTGAGTAATTCTGGATGGAGTTTAAAAGGTTCAGATTCAAGATTCAGTTGCCTTAAAGGGTTCCCCCTAAGGAAAGAATTCTGGCTGAGTTAGTGATGCTGTTCATTCCTTTCCTTAAGTGTCCCATGCTCTTTATCTACCGTAGAACCTTGCACTGAGCTGACAGGTACAGAGATGCTAGAAGAAACAGCAAAGTAATTGCTTCTTAAGGATACTAACTTTGTCTGCACTAGGAAGAGCAAAATTGTTACAACAGTGACAGGAAGCTGGCGCCCGGCTTTGCTGTCTTGTAACACTGGAGCCTTTGCTGATGCTGCTGTTTGGTTGGATTAACTGGAGGCATGGTCTAGAAAAACACCCCTTCCCTTCAAAAGAAGCCACTGAAATTCAAAGCTCATAATACGAATCCAGACTGAGATGCATATTAAAATGCCAATCACAGCTTCAAAGCAACACACAGGTACAGTGAGCATTTCTTACTTTGAGTTGTAGTTGGACTCTGGTCAAAAAGAATGACCAACAGTTTTCCCTGGAGTCCACCATGCCAAGACCACGAACTTCATTACGAATCCCAGTAATTATCTTGTCCATATCTTCATCACTGAACAGATCCGGGATGTCTCCTTTCCTCAAAGAATGGGCAGAATTATGCAATAATCTTGCAATTTACATTTTACAGCAGATTTTCTAACCTTTGAAATGCTTTCAAAGATGAAGCTCCATTTAAAGACAAAGCTCAAAATTAGGAGTGGCATTTCCCCTTGCCATTTTCTCTGAGAAGACATAGAATTCACTGAGAGCAAGCAGTTACCTGTACACTCACTAGACCTGCAATCCTCTAGACCCACACCCCACCGGACCCTCCCACAGACCTCTTAGACCTGCGCCTCACTGAACCTATACACCCTCTGCACACCCACACCCACTAGACCTGCACAAAAAGAAATAACATTTACTTCTGTTTGGCCCCTTGGAGGCACTTCTCATCCATAAGCTGACTAAGAAAGCAATATAGTTCAAATTAGTTAGGTTTATAGCTTTCTCTCCAAAGGCTGCCCTAGCAAACATCTGAAAGACAAATTGTCTCTCTTTAAAGTTCATTGGAACTACAGATAATTTGTCATTAGGAAAGATCTTTCAAGAAATGTGCCCATTTAATCACCGGATGCCAGCAAGTCATTAAGCAGCACGAGGAAGCTCTCATCTAGAACGTGGGCATCTGTCAGGAGGAACACAGTGGGCATGTTCTTGGCTCCCGTTCTGACGTACAAATCAGCCAGATCTACCTGTAAGGAAAGGAAGCCATCGCTCATGTTTTGTTAAAATGCTGATGTGATGCTGGGAGTGTGTGTCTGGGTGCTGGGAGGAGCTGAGTAAAGGGAACGTGTGGCTGTTCCTTTCTTCCCAGTGGTCTGTCAAGTCACCTCCAATTCTGACGTTTACTGGTGAGCATCATGTGACTTAGTGGAGCCCAGGGATGAAAATGGCCCTTGATGAGCCATGTCGCCCTTTTCTAACAGAGTGGATGCGAGCTCAGCGACACCTCTGTCAAGTTGCGCAGTGGCAGTCCTCTGCACCCTCGTACAATTGCTTCTTCACTGAAAGCAGTTTTGTTTTATTATTTGGTCAGCAGTATTACAAGTATGGTTTTTAGAAAGGTTAAAATAGCCCTTGCCACAAAGTCTAGCCCTTACTTTGTAAGTACTACTAAGGATTGAAAAGCAAAAATTTAAAGACACAGGGTAGTTTTCTGCACATGCTGTTTCTGCTGCAGTTTGTTCTTATATTCTTATCCAAAGGGGAGGAAAACCTGCCTGCAATTCCAAAAGAACTATCTCCTCTTTGCCATTTGTCATAAAAGTACACTAATAGCATTGAACACTGAGTTTGTTTAAGGCATAAATAAAAACATGTTTGTATATTTAAGACAATTTTCTTTTTCAGCCAGGCTTATGTTATTGAATCCACACAAATCATAGAAATGTGTTATGGGTTTGGTTTGGCCATGAAATCGAAAGCCTCAAAGGTATCTGGAGAGCCCCTCTTCCCGTAGGTTTGGGAGTTCCTGTCCACATCTCAGAGTGATTCACTATCAGCTTATGCTCTGTCTGCCAGACAAATGGGGCAGAAATGTAATCAGCCACAGGTTCAGCAAACAGCAGACAAACAAAACACTGGGGCATATTGCGTGTGTACCCATCACCTACAGTCATTCCTGTCTCGTGGCTTCTCCCTAAGCACTGTGTCGCACAACTATTGACTATTAACATCTACACTGGATTAGCTGTTGTCAGCAACCTAGACATGACCTAATACACAGAGCGATTACATAAAGCCTGACCAGCCACAGACGTGAATTCCATCCGGGGCCTGATCCGGAACCTCTATGGACAACTACGGGTGGCGGCTCCTTCCGCCCCTCAAGCTTTCCTCACCCGAAGCTCTTGGGTCCCATAGCCTTCCCTCAGCGTGATCTGAAAGACCTCCAAGCTGCAGATGTAGGCTGCCAGACGAGACAGGCTCTGCTTGCCGCTGCCTCCGACTCCAACCAAGAGGGCGTGGCCTTGAGGGGTCCGAAGAATGCGGCTGATGCGACACCTGGAGAAAGAAGCCGTCCCCACCTGAGTCATGAAATCAAAATGTCCTGGGTTGTGTTCGCCTTATGTCTTAGACAAATGGGTAGAGATGAAATCGCAAGTTTATTGGAATCATTCAACCCGTGGTCCTATGCTTTCCCATCAAAGAAAGACAGCATCTGGTTTTTAAGTATTTGCCTACACCGTTTCCCGGGAGTCACATTTGGGACTCTTACTGTGTTATTACTTACCACTTGAAAATATACATATATGGGCCTGTGTATAGGCTCCATTTTAAAAATTTTGATTAACAAGAAAAAAATCCCAATTCTCTTCAATCCCCAAGTAGAAAGACCTCAAGGGAGGGTATCCATTTGCATGAAAGCTTTGCTGTAAAACCACCTTGTAAGAATGGATTGGCTTAGATAACGGCCATCTCCATGTGCTTCATTCAAAGAGACTAAATATTTGTTTATTTAAAGCATGTTTATTTATTACATTTTATGTGAGTGTTTCACCTATATCTATGCATATATACCAAGTATGTCCCTGTTGCCTAAGGAAGTCAAAAGCATTGGATCCCCTAGAACTAGAGTTACAAATGCTTGTGGGCCATTACGTCAGTGCTGGGAACTGAACCTGGGTCCTTGTCAAAAGCAGCAGATATTCTTAACCACTAAGCTGTCTCTCTAACCCTTATCATTTGTTTCTTGATATGAGCCTTTCTTCTCTTTCACTAACGATGTCCCCTATGATTAGTCTACAATATTAGCCATTATTATCTGAAAGTCAAGTTTGTTACAAGACCTGCCCACCCCTCTTCCTACTGTACCCAAGAGTTTCTGAATGTTTATACTTACTGACAGCATCGCTACATTTTTTAAAGGTATGAATACTTTGGCTTGATCACCAGTGTAATGCTGGTTTAGTTGAAGAAGTGGCCCTTTTATGTTATACAAATTAAAAAGCAGCCCATAAAAGATAAAGTATGTAGAAGTCTAGCTGCAAAAGCTGGACATTACTATATCGACTTTTCTGAAACAAACTTAAAATCCAGCCCTGGATGACCCAAAACCACTCTTCCTTTTGGAAATCTGAAGCCGGAGTTGCTTATACAGGGACAAGTGTATAACATCACTTCAAGTCTCCAGTAACTGAACAGACGGGTTATTTTAACAAGCTTGGTGATTCCACTAAACTTTACATCATATTAACAAACGAACAAAATAACCTTGGGAAGATACAGCAAGAGCGAAACCCCAAGTTCAGAGATAGGCTTTGGTTACATCTTAATGCCTGTTTCCAGGTTTTTATCTAACAGGGCTCACTAAGTGGCATTGTCCCTTTCTGCAAAGCTTAAGTCTTTGGTAATGCTGAGTCCATCAGTTTTAATTTCATAATCCCTGATCAAAATAACATTTTATGGGGTGGGCCACAGAGAATCCCACCTTATAAAAAATGTTTAGCTAAACATTTTATAACTCTTCTGAAAATAGAATTTCCTAAAGTTCCTCCATTTGGAGATACTTCGTTTCATGAATATCTTTTTGTTTTTAGTGAGTTACTTTTCAAATCTGTAACTCTTGTCCTTTGTCACTTAGTAGAAAGGTCTGGGAGGATGAGGGTGGCTTGGGCAAGGAGAATTGTCTCGGCTGTAAAGATGGAATTGACTTCCCACCAGGTGGCAACAGAAACCGTTTAGACCAGCAGTTTGCGATCCCGCTCTGCAGCCTGTCTAGCAGCAGTGTGTCCTCAAGACTCCTCATCTTTGTTATAAAGAAACGTTCCAGGGACGTAAGGCCTGTTCATGACTCTCTTCTTTGCTATAAAGAAACGTTCCAGGGACGTAAGGCCTGTTCATGACTCTCGAGTCCCATCATCCTTTGCTGACCCTGCTTTTTACCTATGCTGTTTACGCCATACCTACTTCCATCGTTTACTCTGCTACTCGAGCTTGTGAACAGAGCCACTAATAAACTTACACGTGTTGTAGGGCATCTTCAAACAGCACCAGGTGCATCGCAGAATGGAGTTCATTGTAGTTGTCTACCATTTCTGAAAGAATCGCCTTCAGCCCTTCCCAGTCCTTCACTGGAAGGTAGCAAGGGTCTTTCCCACCACTAGCAAAGTGGCAATAAATAAGGGGCTGTCGTAGCAGCACACTGTCATCAACAGCCTGCAGAGGAAGAACAAACTGTGGTCTGAGAGCCCCTGGGCAGAGTGACCTATCTGCAAGAGACGAGCCAGCAAGTCTGTGCATGACTAGGTACTACAGTGTCCCCTAATCCAGACCCAGGACATCTGTGAATCTCAGACACTATAGGAAAGGGAAGTACACTTGCTCATCTGCAATTCAGTCTCTAGCCACGGCCTCATACAACCCAGAGCCCAGTGAACGGCGATGGAGGGGTGGTGGTGGTGGGGGGGACGGGACATGACGACATCTCACATTCACTCCCTTACTTTAAAGCACTTATGGGCGGCTTCCAGCATTTTCCTGTGAAATAAGTCACAATCATTTGTGTCTATCAGTTTGTCTCCATAAACACGGGATGATTCATGAAACCACAGGCGCATTAAATCTTCTGGACATTTTAAACACTCAGGAGAAGCAAACAAAATCCCCTGTAGGAGAGGAATGTGGAACACACCTTTAATTCAGAGGACAGTGTCATTTCAAATAGACACTTTTAATATTTACTTAACTCTACACGGAGTTTAGCAATTTGAAAAAACAAACAGGAGTAGGTGTGTATACACACGTGCAAATAAAATTCATTTCGCGCTCAGATAAGCAGTAGCACAGACACTTGGTATCATACCCATCTAAAAAATTATGTCTGTGCACCGCATGAGTGTCTGATGCCCTTGAAGGCCAGTCGGTGACATCAGATCCCCTGGGACTGGAGTTACAGATGGTCGTGAGCCACCATGTGGGCGCTGGGAACTGAACTTGGGTCCTAGAAGAACAGCCATTGCTCACAACTGCTGGGTCATCTCTCTGTCCGTTATCATACATGTTTAAAAATATTTATTATTATTATTATTATTTTATATGCACAGGTGTTTTGCCTGTATGGATGTGTTCCACAAATGAGCAAAACCCCCAGTGGCCAGAAGAGGGAGCAAGATCCTTTAGAGCTGGAGTTATAGAGGGCTGTGGGCTACCATTATCACTGCTAGGAACTGAACCTGGGACCTCTCCAAGAGCCACAACTGTTCTGGAGCTATCTCTCCAGCTCCCTAATCATACCCATTTTAAGAATGTAACTAAAACTATTTCAAGAGTCCGCAGGAACTAAATGACATACTTCTGCATATATATCTCAGTCTCCAGTGGACTTTAATAAAAATGAAAGTAACAGGATATAGACTTTCCTTGTTTTTAATCCTTTGATACCAGTCAGTCTAACCCTTTTAATTCTCTCTCTCTCTTTCTCTCTCTTTCTCTCTCTCTCTCTCTCTCTCTCTCTCTCTCTCTCTCTCTCTCTCT
>CAJQZJ010033695.1:1698918-1709680 GCA_907164525.1 Lophiomys imhausi | reverse complement strand
ACACACACACACACACACAGACAGATACAGACAGACGGACACACACACACACACAGGAACACACACACAGACAGATACAGACAGACGGACACACACACACACACACACAGACAGATACAGACAGATGGACACACACACACAGAACACACACACAGACAGACGGACACACACACACACAGGAACACACACAGACAGATACAGACAGACGGACACGCACACACACACAGAAACAGATAAGTGAGAGAGTTCTTTCCTCTTTCCTAGGCTGATGTATCCCTGCTTATGAGGTCAAAACTCTCCCTCTGAGCCAGGAAAGCCTCACAGGAACTCTCTCTGACCCCATCTGCCTGAGTTCAACGTACAACTGGTATCTCATGTCATTTCCTTATACTGCCAAAGCGCCAAAGCCATCTGCTCTTCTTTTGCTCCGGCCTCAGGACCAGGGTCACATCACATTAGTTGGTATGCTGCTCAGTGGAGCTGGTCTTCCTGACCTCAGACAACTCTTCCCAAGAGGTAGCTGCATCTGGTCAGTTTCTTGTACCCTTTTAGGAGCTTGCCATTGCTATCCTGTGACATGCAGTTTCCCCGGTTTATATAGTACAGACTCCACAACAACAGTGTTCAGCTAGCCTATGTTATCCAGAATGCCCCTAAACTTGACAGCTGATCACCTGGCCTGCAGCATAGCTGACTCCAGCCTTCTCCTTCTTCTTCTTAATGACCACATCCAGTCATCTTTCAGACTCAGCTCACTGCGTCCTACAGCATTCTGTCCTTCCATCGTAAACCCTCTCTGTCTGGACATCACCTATCCCACATGGCAGGAGAGAGAGTTTATTACTTGTGCCCAGCAACACTGCTATGGAGATCCACATGCATGCACATACACATCCCAGGAGCCCACATCCAGAGCAGCCCAACAGTTCCAATCAACAACTGAGACCTCAGTGCCTGGCTGTCCTTCTCCTTGTTCTGGGCACTGACAGGACAGTTAACGTCAGCTCTTCATGCTATCTTCCCACGAATTCACTGCAGAGTGCAAAGTCTGGGCTTCTTTTGGCAGCAAAATTTATCCAATAGCTCAAAATTATTCATATATATGTATATATATGTGTGTGTATGAGTCTATATATACACAAACATATATGTATGTTTATATACACATATACACACATGTATATATAAATATATATACAATGATTGAATTGGCAAGGCCACTAAGATGACACAGTGAGTAAGGGTGCTTGCTGCCAAGTCTGATGAACTGGGTCCCACAAGGTGGAAAAGCAGAACTGACTCCAGGAAATTGTTCTTTGTCTTCTACATGTGTATCACCCACACACACTAAATAAATGTAAAAACTCAAATTAATAGCTCAGAGTTTGTCATGTCATGGATATTCTTTGAGTGTCTCCTGAATCAATTCCTTGCTTGAAAGAGTAACAAAAGGACCTTTCTTTAACACCCTTGTATTACTCAGCTCCATGATTCAATTACAGGGAATTAAGTGGTTTAGAGGTGACATAATTATCCCTGTGAATGTAAAATTGTTTAGCTGGTCTGTGAAGTAATAACCCCAACATGGCTGTGAGTGAAGTTAAAGGTCAAACTTAGCCAGGAACAGTGGCCCATGCCTGTCATCTGGCACTCAGGAGACAGAGACAGGAGGATCACAACTTCCAGGAAAGCCTAGGATATGTGGTGATACATATATCGAAACAAAACAAACTCATAGCATTAAAATCTGTTCACCTGGGATAATGACGATCAAAACTCATCAGAGGCCTAAGCCCATGTGCAGACAATAGCAAAGTGTCCTTTCTGTTTAACCGGAAGAGAGGCACTTACTCTGCAGGACTGCTGATGTTGTGTAGTAGTTGAAAGGCACACGGGACACTATGTAGTCCTCAGAGAGACTCGCCAGGACATCGCTCAAAAAGACTGTCTTCCCCACTCCGGCATTTCCAACCAGCATCAGCGGCTTGCCTTTCTCAAGCAGCAACTCAGTAAAATACCTAAGACGGGTTGTCTCTGGTGTGTGTACCAGAACTGTCTGGGAGAAGAATCAGGAGAGAAGTCAGAGGAAGACAGAGGCATCGCAAACCTTTAGAGCTGACCGACAGTCAAGTTCTTAATTAAGACCCAAAGAACTCGCTGTGCAAGTTCATGCCCAGTAGGAAAGACTGGGTGGCAGAGCAGACATCACAGCTTCCAGGAGGGCAGCTGGGCTCTGGCCACAGTATCAAGGTAAGGGCTCACTCCCAGGTCCATTTCCCCGAGCCCCTTCCTTCCCCAGCTGTCTTAGGTACGGGAGAGAATACAGCAGGCATTGTAGGCAGTGTGTGTCCTCTTCAGAAGCTGATGAGGCAATTGAGAGATGAGGCTACACATACAAGAGGAGCAGCAGTGATTTGACCCATATGGCATGGTCCACACCAAGGGTTCAGCACAAGGAGATATCAGCTGGGGAACAGGGGAGTGTGCACATGTCCAAGTGCGTCTGGAACGTGTCACATGCTGCCTTGTTAAAAATTAAGCCTTCATTCTTATACTTGGAAATTTGGCAGTTTATTAATATTTGTTTATTCATGTACCATAATGTTCCACAGAAATTTGAAGTGACCAACAAGAATAAAATTAAAAAAAGTGGAAATTAGGGTCAGGGCTGCTGGCCAAATGGCTCGGCAGAGAAAGGAACTGTGCCAGCCTCGCAACCTAAATTCAGTTTTCAGAGGTCAAAGGCAGAAAGGGAGAACCGATTCTACAAGGTCACCCTCTGACTTCCACAGGGTGACTCTTCTCCATGACAAGTGCACAAGTGTACGCACACACAAACACATGCACACACACACACACACACAGAAAGAGAGAGAGACATAAAGACAGAGAGAGAGGAGAGAGAGGAGGGAGAAGAGAGAGAGACAGTGAGAGAAAGAGAGAGAGAGAATATAGCGGGCTCAGGAATTACAGAGCAAAATAACATATTCAGACAAAAGACAGACATAGAGACTGAATTCTGCACAATAACTGAAAATACCTGCTATCTTGGTGCATTTCTTGGTGGTCAAGTTTAAAAGTGATAAACTTAATACAATAAGCCCACACAAACCCTACTTACAGGGCTGATTTTCGACATTAAAAACCCACATATAATCATAATGGATACAGTCCCTCCCTACTTAGTTAGCAGATACTGAACAAAATGGAGTATTCTGTGAGTCCTTCCAGGTGGTTGTTTTGATATAACCATTTATTTTCCAACTTCCTTTTTGACACAGTGACACCCAACACCTCCTGAAGGCCACATTGTGCTGTGTGTGGTTAAACCACACTAGGCTTCTAAACGTACTAGATATTGTTCTCCTTTCTTGCCCATAGTTGCCGTCACTGGATTTTTTTCTTTGGCTATCAACTCTTTTCTTCACATATGAATACCAGGAATGAACACTTGCAGAGCTGCGTGGCCTCCACTAAGCATGTACGTACTGTGCCATACAACCCAGGTATCCACAGCAAACCCGTGAGACATTTCTGTTGCCATTTCCTTTCTTGGCCAGTGCCTCAGCTGACAAGTGAGTGCAGACACTCGGATTCAAACACCTAACTTCTGGACTTGGGAGCCAGACTGACAGGCCACTGTGCCTTTTTCAGCGAAACCAACTCTCCCAGTATAAAAAGCTGACGCTTGAACATTCAGGAAATGCCTTCAATCCCTGACAAATTAGGATCATTAGCCATTCTATGCTCAACATTCCCCATCTCTGTTTTTCTGTCTCTCCACATATAAAATGGGGCCTAGTGACCACGTTACACTGAAGAATAAGTTATTAACTGCAGCTAGAGAAATGGCTCACCTGGTGAAGTGTGGGACACGCAGGCCTGGTATCTGAGTTTGGATCACTTGTACTCACATAAAAATCCAGGCACCACAGTGCCTATCTATAATCCTGTACTGGGAAATCAAACACAGGAGATCCCTGGGGCTTCCCGGCCAATAGTGACTTAAAGGTTCAGCGACAGATTTTTATCAAAAAATAAGGTAGAGCAGTGATTAGGGCAAACACTGTGTCAATCTCTGCAGGCTCACATGCTTATGTGCAAGTGCAGCACACACAAGCATACATATCTACACCACACACACACAATATGAACACACACATATACACACGCACACATATACACACACATATTCACACACACATACACACTCACAAGTAAATTAGGTCATAGATCTAAATTATTTATAAAGTGCCTGGAAGTATGATATTATTTGTAATTTCCTATGGTCCTGCTCCAACACATAAACAGGCTGCTAATAGAACAACCACACTTGGTACCATTGTGTGTAAAGCAAGCATACCGAGGAAGAAAATTGATTTTTCGGTTCAATAAAATTTGTTGACTAGCAGCGATTTTTTAGTTCTCTTTTGAAAAGATTGATAAGTAGCATCAAGCTTTGATAGCAGTCTTTGTCTTCAGGATTTTTTTTTTGGTTGGTTGTCAGTTTTCAACCAGCTAGGAAATACTGCTGGGCAGACAAGTTAGAGGTAGGCTGGACAAGAGGAGAGACTGAAGTACACGCAGTAGAATTGGTAGGGAGCCTCCGATCACCCCGTGTTCTGCCTGACTTGCTGTCATTGCAATGTGTGAGCCCCAAATGTTCTTGGGTTAAAGACTTGGCCCCATGTGATAGTGTTGATGGTAGGACATTTGAGAGGCAGGGCTTGGTAGAGGTCATTAGTTCACAAATAACAAGCTCTAGCATTATGGCTTCTCTTTTCTTAAAGGAGAAAGATACAGAATAGCATGACTAGAGGTCTGGAGACTTCTGGGACTCTAAAATACAATATAGGAATCAACACTGCTGCTGCTTACACCGTGGACCCAAAGGGCACTAACCTCAGTGGCGGAAGGTAGGCCCCTTCTCTGGTCTCAGTGAGCCAGAACGCTACTACCCAGATCTCAGAGACAGGACTGCTGTCTGAGGGTATAGAAGTTGGGTTGTCAGGCTAAGGGTTCAAGGTTGCTACCACACGGGGACAAGGAGGTCAGAGCAGCATGCCTGTCTGCTTGGCTTGGAGCCTTTAGAACTTTGAGAAAATGAATGCCTATTGTTTAGATAATAACTCAGTGTGCTTCACTTTGCTATGGAAATTCTGTAAACCAACATAAGTGCAGGAAGCATTTGAGAACAGACAGACAGGCAGAAGTGCGCGCGCGCACACACACACACACACACACACACACACACATACACACACACACACACACACACACACACACACACACACACACACGTGCATACACACGTGATTTAAGAATCAGTGAAGACTGGAGTCAATACACCTACCGGACACCTTCAATGTAAATGTCCAGCCTCACCTTGTCACACCCTCACCCTGTGTGCCCTAGTGACAGCTCCAGGAAACTCAGTTTCTGCTCTTGGAACCAGCTGCCTGGTCACAGAGGTGGCAACAGTCCCCTATCCGCCATTCACTCAGCACTGTTTCAGACAGCTAGCTCCAAAATGATTCAAAATGAGAAACATCATTAAAAAGAAAAAGGCTAAGGCAGAATAAAAAGTTGGTGACAGAATAATTCAACTTCTGAGAGAGGTTGGAATGGGCCATGTATAAAGAGAAACAATGAAGAAAGATTTGTGTGGAATTGCCAGCTCCTGTGAGAATGTGGAGTTCTGGAGGCAGAAAGATCAAACACAACATTTTGTGGCTGGGGTGGTAAAAAAAAGGAAGTTCTGTGTGAGAAGAGATGTTTAAAAAGTTTATATGAGCTCAGAAATAAGAATAATCGAGTTAATTAAACTCTACTTCTTGTTTTACAGAGCTTGTACGGTTTCTAGGAAATTATAAGAAAGTAGTTCCCACGGGATCATGCTGAACCAAGGGGCAAAATGTTTGCAGAAATAGCTTCTTTTCTAAGTATCCCTACAGTTGACTATTGTCTCCCAGGGGAAAATGTCACCCTCAGAGCACAGACCACAAAGGCCTCTGGCAAGAGAGGATGGGCTGTTTTCCTCCAAAGTCTCCATCGCATTCTGGAGCTGGGCTCCTACTGCTCAACACACTTACCTTCAGGGGCGCATCGACATCCATTGTGAACTGGGGGACCTTGTCTGTCCAAGGCAAGAACCTTTTAGTTTTGTGGTCTAGATAATAATCAAAGATGGTTCCCTGGGATGGAAACTTCACTGCTTTCATTTCTTTATGCCACCACCGACTGAAGTCGGCTTGATAATCGGGAAGCTATGGAGAGAGAGCAGGAGAGTTCTTAGGCACAGTCTGAGAAAGCGTACTCAGGCCCTCAGAGCTCGCCTCATGCAGGGTCTGTTCTGTACTGCGCCATAATCATGAGCTCCTACACGGAGCTCATCAAGTAAATCCCTAGATCTGAGTTGTAACCAGTGATACCAACCACTATGTGGGTAGGAGGCCCCGAGTGACGGACAGCCACGAGGTATTGAAAGCAGGCTTAGAAAGCCAGGCGAAGTTGAGAAAGACTTACATCAGCCTTCATTATTCAATCCATCAATGAACCACCACACAGACCACTGAGGCAGGTTCTACTGACAGTGGAGATCAGCACTGGGGTCTATTTCCACCCTGTTAGCACCAATTAATAGGGACAGGAGAAAAAGAGAGCACCGGGGTTCTTAAGCCATAAATAATGTGATAAAGTTCTATCCTTCCCCTTGAGTTCCCACCCTCTAGGCCCTTTTGTTGTTTGACATCTTTTCTTTTCAAAATGATGATATGGAAAAACAGTACTTAAAAAATATCTTCACTTTAATAAATAACATATTGGTAACTCTGTCTCACTAACAAAGGCCTTCCATGGCTCAGCCGTTAAGAGCACTGGCTGCTTTTCCAAAGCACCCTGGTTCAAATCCCAGCACCCATATGGCAGTTCATAGCTGTCTGTAATAGCCAGGTGTGGTGGTGCATGCCTTTAATCCCAGCACTGGGAAGGCAGAGGCAGGCAAAACTCTGTGAGTTCGAGGCCAGCCTGGTCTGCAGAGTGAGTTCCAAGGTGGCCAGGGCTACACTGAGAAAGTCTGTCTCGAAAAACCAACTAACCAACCAACCAAACAAACAAAAAATAAAACCTTGGCCTAGCATGGGATTCTAGAGCTGGAAGTCCTCAGGACAAAGGGATAATGGAGGAGGGTCTTTTCTAGCAAGACAGAGCTGAGAATTTATGGCTGACAGTCCCATAAAGACGAGTTCCTCTCCCCCAGGGAGAACATGAGCTGTGCCCCATGCCAACAATGTGGTGTCATTTGATACAGTAATATATGCAAGTTCTCAGTTGCTTGACTAGGGTGCAGGACACAGAGCAAGGGACAGAGTGTACCCGTACAGTGACTTAGCTGGCCTGGCCCAGCAGACACCCTATGTCCTCAATGGCCTGATGAGATCTTCATCCTCAGATGGTCAGTCTACCAACCCTTATACCCTTGAAAAGATGGGCCTTATATTCTCAGTGGCCTGGAGCAGGGACTCCTATATCCTTGGGATTGATCTCACACAGTGAGTTTTGGTAAAATCTGATAACACTGTGGGTATTCATTGCCTTTGGTGATACTTTACTCATATATGGTCTCAACTTCCATTTAAAAAATAGTTTTCAGTGATTTATCTATTCTTATTTTATGTGCACTGGTTTTACCTACATGTGTCTGTGTGATGGTATCAGATACCCTGTAACTGGAGTTACACACAGCTGTGAGCTGCCATGTGGGTGCTGGAAATTGAACCTGGGTTCTCTGGAAGAACAGCCAGTGCTCTTAATTCCTGAGCCCTCTCTCCAGCCCCTCAACTCTCATTTTTCCACTTCTTGATTTGATGTCCCTATGTCCTTGGGCTATGTTGCTTTTAGCATTGGGTTGTTCATACTCATTAGCAGTCAGGCAGGCGATCTGAAGGGAGGGTCCCTGTCCTCCTCAACTCCCTTCCCCTCCTCTCCCCTCCCCAAAACCCCTTCTCTCTCCTGCTCCGCTCCAAACTACCAGAGCTCCTGGCAGCATCCATGTGCTAAGGTATCTACCCTCATCCAAATTATTTTCATAGCAGAAGCATGGGCTATTTTATCTCCCTACAAACTTTGGTCTGAAACCAAGTCAATGTGACTTTAAATAATTCACAGACTATTACTTACCTGGTTCCATTCTCTTGCACATAACTTCTACTTTACTTCAAATTTTGTTGTGCCTAAAAATTCTATCACAAACATGATATTTCGATACTTCCCTGATTGTTCAATTTGTTATGATGAAGTGATTGTTCTGGAGCAAGAAAGTAAGCAAACGGGACATGTGCCTCCATTCTGTCAGGGAAAAGCAGAAGCCAAGGAGGAAAGAGAGGCAGACTTAGCCCTGGCCTGTCAAGGCGGTACTGGCAGTCATTCCATGGGAAGCACTCAGAGATCGCAGGAGGACACGGCAGGTGACATGGGTGAAAACTGACCTGTGAGGCTCGGCTTATCTATAGGTGTGTGTTCAGCTAACTGGGTGAAAAGGAATAGAGCAGGCGCAGAGGTTCCTTCGCCAGTGAGGACTTTGTGGGTCACTCTTGGATGTATGCCTCCTGAGGGGAATATTTCCTACTTATTCCTGGGAAGATCTGGGAAAGCTAGAAGGCTAGCCAATGACATGCCAAAAAACGTCAAGGGCCCCTCCTGGAGTACCATGGTCAGAGAAATGCTGGGGCACCAGGGGAGGCGTGGTCTCTGAAGAATGGCAAGCTTGGGTAAGAACCCCGCTGTAGCCACCAGGAGACCCTGGGACAGGTACTTTGTCTCTATGGGGGGCAAAGCTTGGCTTTCTCTGCACACAGAAGATACTTTGTGGCAACGTGACAGGGATGACACAAGATCTGTACTTGGAAGTAGGTTTGACCCACATGTGTCTGGCACTTGGTAAGTCTCAGTGGTTTGTGTGTGAGGTGAGGTGTGTTCCTTTACAAATGCCTGTGTCTCGAGTGTTTCCTGTAAGACATCGGAAGTGCTTACGGCTATGTCAGACGATTCACCTGAAGCAGAAAGAGTGGGAAACAATGGCCCCAGCATTGACTATGGTTCACAGATGACAACCCTGGGAATATAGTTGTAGCCTTACTACAGGTGGGCCTGACTGGAGGCAGAAATATTTGAAGGATCCTAGATGCCATGGGCATCTTGTTCCACCCTCTGCCCACTTACCCAATGTAAGTGTGGAAACCCTAAAAGCTGAGGCAATGGCAATTGGAAACAGTGCCCTTGAAGGATTCTTAGGTTTAAGTGAAGTCATGGCAGGGCCCTCGGGAAGAGGTGAGTGTCCTCATGAGGAGAGAACCGGTGAGCCAACAATCTTTCTCTTTGATGTGGATGGATACAGGACGTATAAGAGATAAGGCAAGGAGGTGTAGGAAAGAAAGAGGCCTCATGGGAGCCCAGGTGCACTGTCATGTTGAACTTGCACTTCCAGTACTGTGAGAAATATATTACAATAGTTGTTTGGGCTAACTCAAGGCAGTCTGAAATGGTCTGTCCCTGACCTAAGACTGCAGGGATGCCCCAGAGGGGACTGGCTCCACAGCTACTTTGTCATTTACACGGACAGCATCTACCATCACAGTTTGTGGGGAAGGAAGTGGTAGCCCAGGTCTTAACCAGGGAGGAATATGTTAGTGAAGGGGAGCGGACAACACAGAGGAAGAGTGATTTGGGAGTGGTCAGAGGGAGAAGGGCTTCTCAGGCACAGAGCATGCCCAGACCATGGAATGGCACCCACAGGTGGCTCAGGTGGAAACGACCGACAGGGTGCAGAAGGGTGAGCTCCACTTGACATTTCCACGACACAAGAACTACCACCCTGTGTGGGACTCTCTGTGGACCTTCCAGGCTCAGAAGGGCAGGCAACAGAGATGGGTGCTAACTAGAAGACACAAACCATGCTTTTTTAACCCAACCTCCCCACAAGTAAAACAATGACTGGAAACTTTTTTTTTGGCATACTTGATCTCGTAGCAGAGTGCCTCCAAATGCCCAGACACAAGCAAAGACAAAATAGGCTTCATAAGTGTCTTTAGGACTGTCAGAAGGTACGTTCTCGGGAGTCAACAAACACTCCAAAAGAGTGCAAACAGTCTGAAGAAAAGGAAAGCAGCGTTAATTGAGGGTAATGATCTATCTATCTATCTATCTATCTATCTATCTATCTATCTATCTATTTATTTATTTTTGTTCCAATGCTGGAGAGTGTTAGGAAAAATAATTTTCTTACAGATTCTACCTCATTCTTAAGACATTATGCAATTTTATACCATCTGGTGCCCTCCTGGCTGAGCCACAGCAGACCTGAGATGATTATGCAATTTTTAAAAACTCAGTGATTTGCTAAAATGGACACAAAAACGGATGCTCAACCCAGTGGCGGAAAAAAAAGTCACCTTCAATAAATCTTTGAAATAATAAAAGATTTGGGGGAAAAACATTTTAAATGGCTCAAATAACAATCACTAGGTAAGCTGAGAAAACCACACCCCCACACACATATGAACACACGAATGCTTTTTCTCTCTCTCATACTCTTTCTTACACACACATACTCTTACACACATATACATACACTTTCACACACATGTTCTCTCACACACACACTCACTTTTACATACACATAAATACACACATATACATACACTTTCACACACATGTTCTCTCTCACACACACTCTCTTTTATATACACATAAACACACACATATA
>CAJQZJ010033695.1:1685462-1697105 GCA_907164525.1 Lophiomys imhausi | reverse complement strand
CTATCTATCTATCTATCTATCTATCTATCTATCTATCTATCTATCTAGATATATAGAGAATGTGTGTGTAACCTTTAGGGGGAAGCTGGCTGGTGTGTGTAGATCACTAGGCAGGCTGTTGAAGGTTACGGCCCAGCTCTGGTTTCCCACGGTCTCTGCCTCCCAGTCTACTGTGATGTGAACACACTTCAATGTTCCCACACCCTTGCATTTTTTTTCACCATGAAGGACTGAAACCCTCTTAGAACTGTGAGCCAAAATAAGTTTTTCTTCTCTTGTTTCTGTCAGGCATTGTTGCTCACAGTGACAGCTAGGAAAATAAATGCCATAGCAACTTTTTTCTTCTAATTCTGTCCCAGCATGCTTGGAACGACATGATGATTCCATCCATAAACACATAGTTGGTGCTTACTAAGTACTAGAACTATAAAAATCTATGGGAGTGTGAGGTAGGAAAGTGATTAGTCTCCACTTCTTGGGGTCCTCACAAAGTTATGAGGACTGAAGGGCCCCGAAGATGGAACTTTATGCCAGGAGCCTCTAATTACTTAGTGATCCTACCAGCACCTTCCCCCTTGAGCAAGTAAAATACATGCTATTCTGAGTTTCTCAGGCACAGAAAATCAGCTGTTGAGGCTGAGCACCGACCTGCACCAGGCTGCTCTCTGGAATAGAAGTGATGGTTTTGAAGCTGGTTCTTAGCTTCTCCAAGCACACAGGAATGTACTTCTCAAAAAGAATTGTTAAATTGGCCTTTTCTGACTGATGCCGCCTTCTATCTATCCAACTGGCCACATACCTGCAAAGGAACACAGAAAAGCTTTTATTGAACAAGAGCTTTGAAAAGCCAGATGCCACTGAGTTCGAAGCTCCCCTTCCACACAGCTTGGCGCAACATTCATGGACATGTTGAGTGGTTCAATCTATTTCTCAAATGGAAAATATTTTTAAATGGTCCATTAAAGACTTGTTTTAATGGCCATTTTCACTCTAATGAAAAGAATGTAAAAGAAACTCCTAACAGCTCTTAGAAGGCAAACATAATCATGCCTAAGTAGGCCATTACTCGGCACTTAGAGGAAAGGGCACTGGGTCATTTCCCAAATGGGCAGACTCTGGGCACGTGGAAGCTTTATTTATGAAAACAGCTCGGTACTTTTCTTGATTAATCTTGGCACCAATTATTCAGTAATGAGAAATCAGTAATCAATAAAGAGGTGAACATTCCGCAGGGGCTACTTCACCCTGGTTTTCTACCGGACTCTGTGACACAAACATGAGAGGGATGATGTGTTGACGGCCAAGGACTCAAGAAGTGGTGTGCTGTGCCTTGATATATTGATATTCATATGATATATAGATATAGCTGCCTCGAGCTTATAAAACGTTTATTTTGATACATTAAACATCGCCATCGTGTTAATAAAATGCTTACTGATGCCATGATGGCATCCTTAGTGGCCTCTAGGGTGCAGCTAAGAGATACTAAATGAAAAAGAATCACTCAGAAAATTGTACTTAAGTAGGAAGCGGGGGAAATAAATACATTTATGGCCTGCACATAAGCAGTGCTGCCATAGGCTGCTTACAGCCAGACCTTGTTGTAAAGACAAATTGGATTCTGCATTTTGAACATGGTACAAACAAGGGTAAGATGCATGTTTTTATCACAGCCTTTCTGTGCTTTCCCCGGACTTTTTGGAAGGGTAATATAAAATAATCACCGTACCCTGTAAATCACTACAATGTGGTTTGGTGTGTAGAATGACAGCTACCATATTTTCCGTAGGAGATACACTTGCATGAGAGCATTGTGGTGGAGTACCACTGGGAAGGGACAGCAGCAGCTCCTGGAAACAAAGGCACAAGGTCACATCTGTCTTCCCTGACGGATTCTGTTGCTGATCAGGGAGCAGAGCCAGAGTGGAATTTCTGCCATTTTTATTTATGTATTTAGTATGCGGGGAGGAAGGGCTAGGGATATGCTATGGCTCAAACGTGGAGTCAGAGGACAGTCTGTACACATTGGATCTTTCCTACCACCACGTGAGACTCAGGGATCAAACTCAGGTTGTCAAGCTTGGCAGCAGGCACTTTTTACCTGGGCGCCATCTTGCCAATCCCAGTAGGGGAATGGTATGCAGAACTTACAGTAGTCAGGGAGATGGAACTCTTAACCTGGACTACCCTGGACCTGCATCTCAGTTCCCTTACTTTTTAAGCAGGTCACTTTGGGAAGGTGACTTATCTGTGCCTTGGTTTCTCAGCTTTGAGTGGAGATGATTGCTTCTTGGCCTTTGGCTAGGATCATGAGTAGTATAAATGAAGTCCCTATGGTTGTGGGCATGAAATGAAAGTATGTGTATGAAGAGCTCATATCAGCATTTAACAACTTACTACCTATCACAGGGTTGATGGCATTGGAGGCCTGAATTCAGATCCTGCCTCTGTCTCTCTGTGCAACTCCTCAGTTTGTTGAGTTGAGAACAGGAATTGTCACGTAGGGTTCCACTGAGCATAAAACTTGCACACTTTACCTCCTACACAGTGTTTCTGCATGACATGTGAAACAGAAGGCCACCACAAGAATCAGGAGCAGCTGATACCAAAAGAGCCCCAAATGGGCTTTGTATTTAGGGGGCAGATGAGAGATGTTTGTCTAGCTACACTGGTAGCAGCCAGAACTTCCTTTTGGAAACATTCAAGTCCCACTGGCAAGTGATGCTACAGTCCCATTGTATCCATGAGCAGCAGTTGCTCCAGAGAGAAGCAAGCTCAAAACAGGCCATGTGATCAGAGTAGAGTCTGCCAGAAAGATGGTCAATAATGACCTCTCTTATAGCTCAGGGTCATCACACAGCAAAGGGACCCAAGTTTCTATCTACAAGTACAAACAGTTGACATTTTCATGTAGAAATTATTTCTAAATCTTCATAGTTTGGAATAAAAACTGACACTGAGAGAGAAAATTTAGAGGTCTAGATCATTACATATAGCTGTGGCAAAACCCAAGACACAGATGTGCATATGTTTGCAATTCTTCCCAGTTCACAAAAGATGCTACAGACTTTAAGATGGGCAGTAGGAAAAGACCATTACCATGGGGCATGTAATTACAAAGAACGGTCTCTCAGAAGCAACAACACAAGGGTCCCAGCCTGGATTCTAAACACAACTGTTAATACTAAAAGCACTCCTTCTGGATGCTTTGAAATGGCTGACTACATTTCAAATAAGGAAACTCTGAAACAAACTAGACATGCAAGTGCCCAAAGACTCAGAAAGATAAGTAAAGATTACGGAAGAGAAGAGCTTGAGTGGGAGGAGGTCCCTCCTAGCAATATCCATGATAATCTGAGAAATGAAAGAAAGAAAGACCTGAACTACAAGAAACCATGAATAGAAGAATAGAAAATGACAAGGACTGCCCCTAGAGGCATTGCAGATGTGGCTGCTGTGTCACATGTACATCAATAGGTGGCAGACAGAAGAGAGGCTATGTCTACATTCGGTATTCTGACCTATGAACATCTGAATGAATAGTAGCCTAACAATCCCTGAAAAGAGCAAGCCTGAGAAAAACACCAGTTTGGTGCCAGGGGGCTTGGACAGGGAGCTGGCCTGTGACAACCACCAGACCAGCACCAGGCAAGCAGCAGATGGGATCCCAGGACAGGAAGCAAGCCAGAGGCTGGAAGAACCCTGCCTGGCCCTGGATGTGGGGGTTGTGGGTGAGCCAGCCCCAAGGGAGTGAGTGTGGGATAACCAGCCCTGCCTTTTGTCTGCTTTGTGGTGGCGTTGGTGAGAGAGAAATCCCCTCCACTCTCTTTTGTACTCAGCACAGGTAGTAGGTGGGAGAGTTGGCCCTGATGGGATCATGAGAGCAGGAGAGCTGGCCCAGCCCCTTACCTGCTGCAGCACTTGGAGAGCTGCCCTGCACCTTACCTGGGTAGCCCAGTAGATCTGGCCCTGGATGTGGGAATTGTAGGCTCAGAACCAGGGCTTTGAATTGACCCACACCAACATATACCTCATGGATGAACTGCTGGAATGCATGAAGAAGTCAGTTCTACAGACCCAAAACTACAGGATCTCCATGACACAGGACAAT
Organism: Lophiomys imhausi; assembly: GCA_907164525.1. NCBI lineage: Eukaryota > Metazoa > Chordata > Mammalia > Rodentia > Muridae > Lophiomys > Lophiomys imhausi. The sequence continues at coordinate 1,692,994 of CAJQZJ010033695.1, read as the reverse complement.
AACAGGATATCTGAGAGGAGTCTCAGTGAGGTTCCAGTATTGACAAAGTAGCAGAAGCCATAGGCCTTGTACCAAACCAAGGAGTCATTATAATGAACATTTGCAAGCAAAAAAGTGTGTACAAAAGGGAATATTGTAGGACACACTGAGACACACTACAGTTTCCACAATGAGATTTTTTTTTTCTGTTGGGAGAGTTTGCAAGGGTGGAGGGAGGGCCTGAGGGGAGGGGGGAGTGAGAGGGAACAGGGTGCATGATGTGAAATTCACACACACAAAAAGAAAATATAAAAAGAAAGAAAGAAAGAAAGAAAAAAGAAAATGACAAGGAACATAGGGAAGAATAAGAGGAGGGAAGTAGAAAGGAAATTAGATGCAAGAAAAAAGTCCTTGTTAGAAAAACATGTAGAAAGAACGTCTGGAGAAGGAAGTCACCACTTACAAACCAGAAATAGGACATTTTCAGATTTTTCTCTCCAAAATTATGGACATCATGAATGAACAAGTTGGGTGAATGTCTAGACAAATGGGGAGCACAGAGCTAAATAAATAAAATCTTTGTTGTGATGTTGGATTTTCCAAAAGATACAAGTGAAATTTGTAACCAGTAAGATTTTTAAAATATCCAAGATAGATTTTTGCAGGTGTATGAATTATATTGCATTTTTAGAAGAGAGTACTCTAGTTCTTAGAGAATAAATGCTTAAGTACTTACAGGTGAACTGTCTTAATGTCTCCAACTTATATTCAAGGATTTCTGCACAAACATACATGTACGTGTGTTTATATGTCAGCTAGAGAGTAAGCCAAGGTAGAAACATGGTAGAAAAAGACTTTAAAAACAAGGTTTTGTGACTATAGTCTATGGGATATTCTCAGTTTCCCTGTAGCTTTGAACACTTGGAAGAAAACAGCTGTAGAAAACTGACACTTTTAAAAATATACTGCTTCAGAAATGAGGTTAATACATGTATTGATCTCTGAATCTAAATAAATATTGACTAAATGATTCACATAAGGTTACCACATTACAGTATTAAAATAAGGTAGTGAGCAACCTACTAATTACAGTGTGAAAGGAAATACCTGAAACCGGAGATAGTTAAAACTCTCTGGCAACAGCAAGTGAAAAAAAACAAAGCAGCCTTAGAGAAGATTCCCATTACTCTGGAAATGTCTTGGCTATACCTTTGGTCATTCACATGAGAATTGAAACAGACACGTTTATCCCTGACACAGTGAACACCACCACACACTGAAATGTACGGGGAAGAGGGGAAGAGGAGGCAGTCTAACTCTTAACACAAGCTGGAGGGCTTTCAAAGCTACCTGGGACTTTGAGTAGAAGTCCTTCTTTAAGCAGACAGTCATTCTGAGCTATCATAAGCACAAACTGCCTTAGGATGTGACTGAGACTGAAGGACAGAAGGACTTGAGAGGCATCAGAACACAGTGGGAAGGATGAGCGATCCCCAAAGGAAGTAAATATCGCCTGCCGCTCAGGGGAGACCTTGCTCTGGAGTGGGGAAGTCCTAACCAACACCAACGCCCCAGAAAGGGAATCCTATGTAGAGAAAGATGCTTGCCCAAGAGCAGCTTTGCACTATACAGGCTGGAAACTCTCCCTCAGACAGACACAACGAAGCTTTATTATAGCACCCAGACCTGGCCACGATTTACCTCTGTGAGCATAGGAATACAGCAAGAGCAACAGGTAGCATCTGGGAGGCAGCCGGGTCATCTCAAAGCAGTCAGGGAGGATTATTGAAAGGACCCGCCCACCTCGAAAGGGATGGCAGGGTGGAGAGAAACCAAAAAGTGACAAGGTGTGGACTTAGAGGGACCCCAAATATTTTTTGTTAAAGGCTTGATCCTTAGCATGCAGTGCTAATGGCAGAGGGTGGCACCTGTAAGATTTGGGGCGCAGCAGAAGTGTGAGGTGACTATGTGTGTGTCTTTAAAAAGGACAAGGGGAGCCCAGTGTCTCTTCCATTCTCTCTCTGGTATCTTGGTCACAAACAACCGGGCTGGGGAAGGGAGGGCTGGGGATAGCTCTGTTCTACCACAATGCATTGCTTCCAGCCCCCCTCCCCCAAACAAAGAAAGAGCCCAAATAAATGAGAGACTGAATCTCTGCTGGTGGAGACCAAGTCAGCTTTCTCTCTTCATAAATTCAGGAATTCTCAGGGACTTGCTACAGTGAGGGACATTTCCTAGCACAGGGTGAAAGCAAGGAACGCTGGGAATTGAGAATGGATGACTACAAGATCTAGAGGAAGGCATTTCCAGAAGAGTCACAAGAGCCACTGACTGGAGCTGAGATCCTCAGCCATCCTGATGTGACACTGTCGGGGAGGGATCAGGAAAGAAGTAGTGTGAGCTCACTCTCATCTCTCCCTCTCATTTCCACCCAAGGTTTTTCATGAGTCAAAGAAACCAGAAGCTAAAGGGCAGGGAGCCCAGGTATGGACTGGTGTCTGGGGGCAGAGACAGGGTGAGAGGCTGTGTAGAGGGGTTCACGGTGGACATCTGATACAGGAGCATGAGGTCACCTGCCCAGCTCAGAGGTCCCTCCTGAGCAGAGTGAGAACACTCTGGAGACACATAACCACACAGCAACTGAGAAGTGTGATCTAAGCAAGAGGGACAAAACCGTTGTTCTGAATGAAGCATTTCCACTGTCCAAGTACACGTGCACATCACAAGCACAGACATGCAGATGTTTGTGAAATGATTTATTTATCTCAAGAGTTTTATGTTATTAATTCTCACTTATTCAGCATGTATTTACTGAGTGTTAAATATTTTCAAAGTGAATGATCAAGGTAATATGTGAGTGAAAATGACTTAGACACCTGGGTGCTATGCTAATTTAATTACCTTTAAATTAATGTAATAAGCCTTACATTTAATTATTAATATCTTCGTCAAATCATTTTAGCTGAGATTAAAATAAATAAATAAGACTTACGAACAACTGATTAAAGAAGGGACACAGGAGTTGTACAGACTTTTTCCCGCAGAAGTACAAACACTTAGCACACACATGAAAGCATGCCCTACCTAGAACTAGCCACTAGAGAAACGCCAGTGTAAACTATAGTGAGATATCGCCTCATTCAACTCAGTAAGGCTCCTAGGAAAACAGGCAGTGAGGGAAACTAAAACACAAGAGAAAATGGCAATACCGATGAGGGTATAAAGCGCTGTATCGCACGGTCTTGTACAGTATTCCTAGGAAGGTAACATGGTACAGCCACTGTAGTTAAACACGGTTGCAAGTCCTTAACAATTAAACGACGAATTAGCATTTGATTTGGCAATCCTGAGGTTATCACAAAGAAACTGAAATGGGATCGGAAGAGTAATTTGTGTTTGTATGCCCTTATTCACAGCATCATTTTACAATCACTGAAAGGTGGGGAAAGCCTAAGTGTCCGTCAAGAGACAAATGGATAAACTGAACCAGATGTTACCACATAGATAGACTCTGAAGATATTAAAGGAAGACAGTCAGGAAGACAAGGTACGCCCTCTGTTTCTACAAGCTAATGAGAGCGCTCAACCTCGGCAGCCATAAGCAGGAAGGATGCCGGGAGCTCAGGCAAGGCAGAAACTTCTTAGCATGCACAGTTTCCATCTGGAAAGATGGAGAAATTTCTGAGGGTGGATGGTGGTGGTACAACAATGTCAATACACTCTCTGATACCCAGCTTTGCTCTCATTGATGGCAATACAGCAAAGTTTATGTCACATGCATTCTCATGACAAAAATATGTAAGGAAAGAAAATCTGCTCACGGATTCCAGCCCAGATCCTGAGGGTTCACATACAGAATGCCAGCCCTGGAGACTGTGGCTGGGGTGGCTGTCCTCAGGTGATGGGTCTCAAACAGAAGCCTCATGGAGGGCGTTAGGGCCACTCGCTCATTGCTGGCGAGGGTCAGCACCTGCAATGAACAGCCATGGTAGTTATCAGAGGCAGGCTGCCACCAGGAGCCAGAACAGCAGTCAACAGACCTTCACAACCAGGATTGTTCCTAGTAGGACAGCCATAGATAGACTCATCTGAATTCATATCTAAGGCTACACAGAGGCAGTCTGGTCTAATCCTTAAGGAATAAAATTGCTTTATGGAGTCATGACGGCCAAGCCTCCAGGAGCAAGAGTAACTGTACTAACCCAAATGTAAGTGGACTCCTGAGTTCCACAAAAAGTAAATGTAAGAGCTTTGTGGAAGTTATTATTTGCTCATTTGTCCAACAAAGAGTTAAATCCCACAATTCAGAGGATTCCACAGTTGAGAATCTGCAACCCTCCAATTTTCGAGTGTCCTATAGTCATATAGGTACGAAGGCCCCAGACTTCTGTTTTCTGATAAACAATATCTTCATTCAGAGTGTTGCTAAGATGGCCACTGATGCTGCCAGGGAGTGATGTTGGCTCCTGATTCTCATTGCTGCCCCCAGAACAGGTCCTTGTGTTGCTTTTTTTGGTATCACGTGGGGCCTCTTGTCTTTGTTGTTCCCAGGACAAGCACACGACATGTTGGGAAACCATTTAAACATAATCTGTAGCCATAGGAACAACTTGATTTGCATTACTATGTTTCATTGGTTATCATGTGAAACAAAATGATTCTTTTGTTGTCTTTGTATTCAATATTTAATCAGGCCATATAAGATGTAAGAATTTAATGCCTGGCTCTTAGAAAACAATAAGGCAGACAAACTGAATTCTTATTCACGTACCTAACTTTCATGAAAGGCGACTCAACTCAGAGACAAGGGAAACATATTCCCCCAAATTTTTAAACTATGAATTATGAGGAAAAGATTATTTATCAAAATAACAATCACATAAGAAATATTACATTACAGAGTACTAGAGATTATTGGCATCAGCAAGTAAATGGAGTTCTCAATGCCCCCTGGATGTTGGGCTAAGCCATGGCACTACAGTGCCATTCACCTTGTTGTCATCCATGACTGTGTTCAGGGACTCGATCCACAAGGGGTCAATATCCCCATCCAGGACAATCCAGGCTGGTCCATCATGTGTGAGATTCGCCTGCTCTCGCAGAATGGATGAGAAGAGGCCTGCAAAGTAGGAGCACATGCTGCTAATACAATTGGGGGCTGTTTGTCTCTAAAATACATTTGTTTCTCCTGGAAGCTCTTTGTCAGCTAAATCAGAGAGTTGCTACCTCTTTCTCATGAGTGGTGTAAGACAGCCCCTGAGCTCTCTCAGGTGGGTTCCATATGGTGTAAGACAGCCCCGAGCTCTCTCAGGTGGGTTCCATATCCAGCTAGATCCAGCACTTACTAACAGGCAAGTTTCACCTTCCAGGGGAGGGTCCTTACCTTTAATAACAGAGCTTTCCCACTTACCTGTCAAGCACAGGAAAATGCTGCCCTTGAAGAACCACTGTGAGATTTAGAGTTGGTAACGAACTTAAGGACAGAAAACTTGTAACAAGTGAAGACCTTATCCTTCTTCACACACATATGTTCAGCATCCATCTTCGACTACCTACCATATTTCACATTCTGTTTTTTCTGTTACATTATTCAAGGTTTAAATTTTGAAAGCCCATGCTCCAAAGCGCTATTCATGACGCTAGGCTGTTATGACTTAAGACGTAGAAAAGCATTTCACTTTGCATTCTTTCTGACAGCTGAGAGCTGTGTGTTCAGGTGGCATTCTCTAAGTGCTGGCTTTTCCAACTCCAGCAAACCACACTGAGCAAACCTGCTTCAGTGGACATGGGGAGAATTCCTCTATGAAGTCTTTGGTATAAAAACAAATCACAGCCGGGCTCAAGAAGTAAAGGCAGGCGGATCTCTGTGAGTTCAAGACCAGCCTGGTATATAAAGTGAGTCCCAGGACAGTCTGGGCTGTTACACAAAGAAGCTCTGTGTCACAAAACCAGAACAAACAAACAAAACAATCAACCAACCAAACAACAACAACAACAAAAAAAAAAAACAACAAAAGCAAAGCAGCTAGTGAACTCAGCCACCATGAGTGAAGAAATAAGAGGCCATCAGCCTTTCTAAAGGTTCTCAATTCAAGAAGCTTTCACACATTTCCAGTATAATAACAGCGACTTTCTCCCTACCACGATCCTTCATGAAAACCAGACCCTTGGTAAAGGTGGCAAAAACTGCCCAAAGATCATCAGTGATCACAAGGCAAGAGGATGGAAAATAACAGGTGTGTGATACTTCAAAGCAGGTCCTCTATGTGGCATTTAACCAAGTATATTACCCATGTGAGCAGGCCATGGGAATCCTAGGGAACAATGCTGGACAGTGGGAGCATCCAGGGACAAGACTTGGATAGGAAGAGGCTTGAACAGCAGGAACTTGGAACAGGAAAGGCAGCTGGAAGGACTGAGAGCAGGAAACAGGACTAGAGATGGTTGGAGAACAATCACCGGACCTGCAGGCCACAGAAAGGTTGGACCCTACAGTAGGGAGCACACTACAATCTGAAAGCCAGGAAGTGGCATCCTGAAGCAGGTTCTGACCTCTACCCAGAAAACAAAGGGCTGAGACAGTGGGAAGATGGCGGCTTGGATTAGTGTGGCATCCAGGGAGATACACTGGCATTTAATATATGTATGTATCTCCCCATTTTTTTCCTTCCTCCTCTCTACATGTGCTCATTAATGTCCCCCTTTCTTTCTTTTACTCACAGGGTCTCAGTTTGTAGCCCTAACTTGCCAAGAGCTCACTTGTAATACAGGCTGGGCTTGAAGTCACTGTAAACACTCAACCTTCTGAGTGCTGGGATTAAGGCCACAGGTCACCACACAGAGCTTCAAGATTTACATATTCTAGAGATGGTGAGTACAGTATCTATTGTGAGGTCAGCTGTAGGGGACTCAGAGGGACAGGGCGCTGAGGATCATACCGAGACTGGTACACTGGTTAGACGTGGGACATTATAAAATCTTTTAATGCAAATGTTATCACCAAATATAGGCTGAATATCCCTTTATCCAAACCCTTGGGATTAGAAGTGTTTCCAGTGTCAAACTGTCAGGAATTCTGGAATGTTTACATTGGCTTCACCGGCTGGACATGCCTAATCCAGAAATCAAACATCTGAAATATTCTGGGCCCCTAAACTGAGGCCCCAAATGTTTTAAATTCCAGAGTTTCCAGGCAGGAAGCATGAACCACTGCCTTCTGTGTCTGACACCAGCAGTGCCCCCTGAATTCACTCAGCGTCTCACACAGGAAATCTAGAAATGGAGCATTCACACCGGCTTCTCCCTGGTTTACAAGGGAGGTGCCATCACTGGTGTGGGTAAAACACACAGCACTGAGCAGGAATCTGCCAAATTTTTCCTCTGCCAAGCACGTCCTCAGCCCTTGCTTTCTGCAGGCCATTGTGATCAGCTGTGCTGTTGATCACGCCAACACACTGTCAGTCTGTGACTATGACTGTGGCTGAGAGAGAGAGAGAGAGAGAGAGAGAGAGAGAGAGAGAGAGAGAGAGGGAGAGAGAGGGAGGGAGAGAGAG
>CAJQZJ010033695.1:1652501-1685362 GCA_907164525.1 Lophiomys imhausi | reverse complement strand
GGGAGGGAGGGAGGGAGGGAAAGAGAAATGGTACTTGCCATCTTTCCATTCTCGGGTAGCAGGATGTATGAAACCAAAGAGTTCATCTGTTGTCACAGCCTTAGGGTTTAGGTCACTCCATACCGGTTTCTGTTTCATGTTAACATATGTTCGGTTCAGCGTTCTCAAAATCTGAGAAGAGTGAGCCAAGAAAACTATGTAAAAGTTGGATGAAGAGATAGTGGAAAATAAAACATTCTCCTAACTCATTGTGCACAACAGATATCCTGTGTGCAAAGTGATGTGGAATATGGGAAGGAGACCACAGGTACATTTCCATCCTCATCTTGTAAAATTCAATCCCATGGACACTTAGATGACAGAATCAGCTGATCTGATTTTCAGACACATTCAGACTAGAGAAAGCTGCCTTATCAGTCAAGATCATTACCTATGTACACAGCGTGAGTGAGTTTGGGATCTTTATGAACGAGGCACACGTGTGTGTATAGCATCCCTGATTGTGAGATCGCTCTAGTAACTTCCTGCCCACCTCAGAATTGCCCAGAGGCTGTCAGCGTGGATTGCTGAATGAGAGCTTCTCACTCAGCAGGCAGAGGGAGGAGTCAGGGAGGACAACAATGCTGGCTTGACATTCAAGGCCCACTGACAGAGCAGTGAGGGAGCCTTCGCAGGATGTGGTCTTGACTTGGGGAAACTGAGCTGTGCTCCTGGGCATCCAGTGGGCAGAGGCCAGGGGTGCTGCTCAACATGTGTCAGTATCCTGGGTGGCGAGCATCAAAGCAAATATCCGGTGAATAGTGCCGCTGATGCTTGGAAGCTAGCTAATCAACAAAAGAAGCCTGAAGGAGAAGACCTCAGAATTGGGGCTTAGTGGGTATATGCATCTATTTAAGTGACCCAGATATCTTTCCTAGTTGTCCTTTACTGTCCCTTGAAAGCCAAAATTGTTGTTTTAAATGTGTATCATCATCACTAATTCTAGGAGTTGTGAAGGGATGATAAAAAAAAAATTGCCAACTACTTTAGAATGGTGCGTGGATAAATAACATGGTCTTCTCTCAGCCTATTTATGTGTTGAATAGGACAGAACAGGTGAAGAGTAAAGGGAAGAAATGAAATGCCTTAGGATTATGCAGCTAATATTTTTAGAAACCATTCATCTACTAGAAATTACAGAATTTAATTTTATCCTTCCATGAACCATGGCCTACATCTGAAAGTTACACTAACAAAGTAATTATAGGTCTACCAGTAATCTACTTTAATATTGCAGTGACTACATTTTCCACACAGGGCCCTCCTTAAAGGCAATTGTTTCCCTTTGGGTTCAGCTCTGAGGACTGGCAAGTGCTGTGTTCAGCCAGGATCCACAACTCAAATGCCCATTCTGATTATTTTTAGTTGTTGGCCACCAAGTGTGTTTATACCCAAGCATCCTGAATGGGAAGGCACACAGTTCTGCGCACACCGTCTGCCAACCAAGAAAACAAGTGTGCTGCCAGCACTGCCAGGGTGGCCAAGCAGAATCAAGCAGCGAACTAAAAATGGGCCTTAATAACACCTACAACATCTCATCATGACGGAGAGGATCACACAGTGTCCCTAGCCCACTACACAATAGGGACCTCAGAAATGTGGGTGCCGTACCACCTCCTCTTTTGTTTTCAAGCTTTGTTTTGGCCAAGTGAAAGGCTCTATCTCTGAAGGAACAATGAAGGAAAATATTCCCACTTGTTTTCTTAATGATATGGGAAGGAGAATTTATGGTGACCCAAGACAGGCAAGAAGCAGTTTTGATGAAGGTGGGCAGTGTTCATCAAATCGCCAGGTGGCTCGCTTGGTGTGAACACGCTCACCCTGGTGAAAGAGGTCGGTGTGAGCACATAGGTACAGGCTTGCATATGGCAGAGTGCTCTCTGTCTTGTATGGATAGCCTGGTCTCTGGAGGAGCCTATCATTCCTGTGTGTGTGCGTGTGTGTGTGTGTGTGTGTGTGTGTGTGTGTGTGTGTATATGTATGCATGTTTTTGTGTGTATACATGTGTGTGCATGTGTGTATATGTGTGCGTGTGTATGTATGTTTATGTGTGTCTACATGTGTGTGTGCATGTGTGCACATGTGTGTGTGTGCATTTCCGTGTGTGCATGTGTATGCATGTGTGTGTGCGCGCACACTGTTCCGTGCCACCTTCTTTCAACCAATATGGAAGGAAACAGTGTGAACTGGCCAAATGGCAGCAGTAGATTCAAACTCTAACCCAACATTATCATGGGCTACACCGAAGGGAACCCTAAGCAACTGAAAACCGTGCCCTCCACAGAAGATCCCTCCAAGGGTAAAAGGAACAGCACGAGCTATCCTACCTTACTCTTCCCTGTGCCTGCATTTCCAACTACAAAGACGGAGTGTCGCACTGCCAGCAGCTCCTCAAGCTGGACAACCTGCATACAGACAGCTGTCAGTCAGGCCCTTCCTTGACTGAGTGACAAAAAGAGAGCTTACTCACTGTAGTTCTCTCCTACAGCCCTACTCGGCCCCCACTGGCACATGGGAGAATAGGCCGTGAGTCCACAGTGTAGTTTCTTGTAGATTTCCCACAGAATAATAGGAACTCATCATCACCGCCACTCTGGGCCATGCACGTGTGCATATGTGTGGAGGCCAGAGACTAATGCTGAGCGTGCTGCTCTATTGCCTTATTCTGTAGACAGCAATGAGGTGTCTGAACCTGCCTGTCTCTGCCCTAGGGTGACACGGTGACAAGCACACGCAGCCACACCCGGCTTTCACAAGGGCAGGACATCCAAATCCAGGTCCTCGGTCCTCATGCTTACAGGGCAGGTCCTGTTGCTCACTCACTGAACCATCTCGCCAGCCCCTAGCTCATTACTCTGCATGGCACTTGGTGCGTGGCAGGAGGAGTTGCTTACAAAATCAGTGACTCTTCACAGAGTTTTGAGCAGAAAAGATGCATAGCAATCGTTACCCACAGGGGAGCAAGGGCTCACACCTCACAAACTGTCTGAAACTCAGGCGTTGTGTGCATTGTCGATCGTGTGTTCACTGAGAGCAATGCAGCCCTGCCTGGGCACAGCTTTGGATAAGTCACACAGAACCTTCCTGAATGCTTGTCAGGAGTGCTGACAAACCTCTACAGGAATACACTGACAATTTTACCATCATTATTCTATGGATTGGAGGAAAAGAGAACAAAATACAATTTTGGTACATGTCACCAAGAAGGTTTGTAATTAATTAAAAGTATGGTTACATTTAGAATTGTGACAGCCATTTCTGTTTTTAAGTCCTCAATGAAAGGGACTAGATATCGAATCAGTTACATGTTCCTTAGCTGATTATTGTATGGAAGGCTTGAAAGTATTTACTAAGATCATATTAAAGCCCTGCAATGATGTTAATGTTTTGAAAAAAGATGAGTTGAACAGTTGCTGAAACTACCAGTCCCCAAGCCTGCCGCCAACGCGCCAAGCCTTTTACCTTGAGGATGAAGCTTTCCTCGGGCTGCAGGCGGAGTTCCAGGGTGGACTGCTTGACCATCTGTTCAAAGTGTGGCTTTCTCTGCCGAGGCACATCCAGGGCTGGGAACAGGTCGCTTACCAGGCCGAGGAACACTGGGACATCGTCAGTTACAATTTTAGGGATATTGAAGTCTCTCAGCGCTCTCATGAGCACCTAGGGAAGGGGACAGAAGACACTGGATCTAAAGGCAGCACACTGTATAGCAAAGGCTATAAGTAAGGATTTTGAAAGTTTTTTTCTTTTATCATAAATAAATGATTGATGTTTGAAGAAATAGATGCCTAACCTGATTTTAATACTACATGATATGTACTATATTGAAGCATCATTTGCTACCCTTAATATGTATAATTTTTATGTTGTATACCATTTAAAATTATAATTTTTCAAAGTCTAACGAATACCCACTAAGCTAATGCACACTTTTAAAAGGATTATTTTATTTGTTTCACGGTGTGTGCATGCGTGTGTATGTGTGTGCAAGCGTGTGTGCGTGCATGTGTGTGTGTGCATGGGTGTGTGTGTGCATGGGTGTGTGTGTGTGTGTGTGTGTGTGTGTGTGTGTGTGTGTCCACAGAAGGCAGAAGACTCTGGAACTGGAGTTACAGGCAGTTGTGAGCTGCCCAACCTGGGTACTGGAAACCAAGCCCAGGTCCTCTAGAGTAGCAGCACACACTCTTACTGCTGAGCCATCTCTCCAGGCCCCTGGAACACATTTTCAACCCTTGTATCTAAACCTGAGAGGAGAGCACTTTTCTCTCTCCACAGGGAGCCAGACGCTTTCAGGTTAGTGGGACATGCAAGATGGCCTCAGAACAAGCTGAACAAGGAAGGCTGCTCCTTCACTGGGCAGGTGTTCTGGTCCTCAGAATATCTCAGTAACACATCGCTTGCCTCCACCAAACTCGGATTCTAAGTTGATCAGGCCTATCAGATCACACTGCTTGAAGCCCTCTGCAATCGCAGGATCATAAATACAAATATTTTAGTTTGGACTTTTGTTCTATACTGGCTGGAAACTAAAGTGAATGCTCGACTTTAAAAGCAGTAACTCAAACAGCAAAGTAAGTTATATAGAGAGCTACACACTCCATCTTCCTCACCACAGAGCAGAATAAAGGGATGAAGGAAATGTGAGCTAACCCTGAGTGGAGACCAAGACGAGAAATATTAGCAGATTTAAGACAAATAATGTCCCTTACCATAAGAACCTTCTAGATGGATCTAGTGTTTTCCTATATTTCAAGATTTACTGCATGCATAGATGCATAGTTTTGTCTTCTCTTTATTTTATTTCTTCCTAAACGAGGAGAATTCTTGCTGTGCTGTTGCCAATTCAACCTCAGAAGGAGAGCAGAACACTTCCCCAGGGTCTTCCCAACTTCTGTGCATCTCTCTGAGTCAGCCTCCCCTCTTTACGCCCAGCCGCACAGTGGAAGTTCTTTGCCCTGCTGGATTGTGTGGGTGCACTGGCTGTTCAGGTCCGTATCCCAAATTCATTAGTCAGGGTTCCTAAATGTCCCTCAAAGGACATCAAACAGTGATCACTAAATTATTCTATTTGTCAAGATACTTTTTGTGGTTGATATTTCAAAAACACTTGTGAAATCACATTTTCCTTCCCAGATTCCCATCTCCGCAGTCAGGAATACCTGTGACCACTTACAAGAAATGCCAGCCCTTAAAATATCCCACAGTAAAGATAGAAGAAATGCCAGCCCTTAAAATGTCCCGCAGTAAGGACAGATGTTTTTATAAATGGGGTTATGTGTACGTCCCCAGCCAGGTATATACTCTGTCCTTCTGAAGCCATTCAGCTCACTTACTCTACAACACCACTTAGCACTGCAGTACCTGGTCTTCTGGTCTACTCTTATCTCCTCGTTTCAGGGAGCCGGCTACAACCAAGACAGACTTAATAGCACGAAGTCCCCAGTCATAGTGGTCCTAAAATGAAAGGATAGGCAGGTCTCTCTCAGGAACTGAATGAGCGCTTCATTCCAGAAGAAAAAGCTGGAAACCAAAACAGTTCAGATAGGCACACATTTTTATGATTTACAGCAATTAATTCTGGAAGCAAAATAAATAATTTTATAAATCTTGCTCAGGGGGAGCATGTCTGACTTCCCTCAGCCACTTTCCAGCCTCTGTCAGCAAATCTCTTTCTGTAGCATTTCATCGCTACTCTTAGTCAATTCCCCATCTCCCCCCTCTGCTCCTCATCCTCAGTCAAGCTGATGGCTCAGAGCTGGACTGCCAAGTGTTCCATTCCCCCAAAGCACCAACCATACATAGCCCTAGTCTTTCATGTCTAGTCGCTTAGATAACTCTGTCCTGGTGCTGGCATTAAATACAGTAAAAGTTACAAAATTCTATTATGAACCAGCATGTCTGTGAGACCTGGACCTCATTCACAATGAGTCCACTGAGGCTCTGCACCTCTGGAAAGTGGAGACACTTCTTATCTATTTCAGTCTTCAGAGTTCCTGAGCCTGGCTTCGGGTAAGGTGCTCAGTGAACATACATTACCTGAGCTTACTTCAAAAGCGACTGACTATGCTTGAAAGAGGGTCTCACTATGTATCCCTGGCTGTCCTGAGATTTGATACAGAGACCAGCCTGGCCTTGAACTCACAGAGATCCTGCCTTTGCTGGGATTAAAGGTGCACACCAACAGTCTTGGCCCCAAAATGACTGACTTGGGGTGACTGGCATTCTCTCCCTTGCTCCCCTATCCACCATCCTCATGGAAACAATTCTCCCAAATGTTTCTCAGCTTTGCCTACAGGCAGGACACCTCTCTTCCAAGTCTCAGAAGCAGCAGAAGCTGTAGAGAACAGACAGAAGCAGCCATCTATTTTACAAATGGTTGCCGAGGTAACTGTTCATGTGGGAATGAATGCTTTGTGGACACGGAAATGATAAATACATGAATAAGCACGCCATTTCATCCATTTGTGGATAATAAAACTGAATTAGGTCTGGGCCATCATTTCTGTTGGTAATAAAAATAGAGAAGAACAGAATTAAAAACACCCATGTGTGATGTAGATGATAAAGGTAAGGGTGCGTGGAGAACATTTTTGTTCAGGTGTGTGCATGTGGGGGTTTGAGGACACAAATACCTGGATGGACTCATGAAGAGTCTCAGCAGAAAAATTATATTTTATCACCGGTCAGGTAGAGATCACCTGGAAGTCACAAGTACAAAAACAGTCAAGGACAGAAGAAGAAAAGGAAAAGCAAGAACCAACCAAAGGGGGCGTACAGACTGAGTAAGGTCCAAGGCCTTGCAGAAATAATGTTGAATGAGAGAACTGCAGCAGAAACTCTGTAGATTCAGTTTGTAGGGAACCCTCAAATACTTAAGTTTTGTGATGACTACTAAAGTAATCTTCACTGCTTTCCTTATGCCTGCCAATAAATATTGATTCAAGGAAACTATCTTTTTGTTTCTACTCTCTTCCAATTTTACTCCTTTGTTCTGGAACATTCTGATTCTTCAAATTCTTCTCACTCCCGAGAAACATCTCTGAGACGTGGTCCTAACTCATCTCTCCTTCTTTGGACAGACTTTCTTCTTCTCATGCAGTCCGAACAAGAATTCTCTCTGTCCTGCCTGACTCCCGGCATCCCGCCTTCCTCTTGAATTTGGTCCTAAGTGTCCTAGACAGAGTTAGAATAATCTCTGCTTACCTCAGCTCCACACCATCTGTTGGTTTGGGACTTAGGTTATTTCATGAACTTCTGCATCGATCAACAGGACTATAACTGCCCAACAGGTAGTGCTGAGGAGATTTTAAACAATACATGTAGTGGAGTAAGGCAATATAAACGTGCAAACCCAGTACTCAAGAGACCGAGGAAGGAGGATTTTCAGACGGCTGAGGCTAGCACGGGCTAGGGGAAGATATCTCAGAACAAAACAAAACCAAATACAATAAATGCTGTCTATTCTACAAACTCCAGCCCTTCTCCTCCTTGAGAACTCTGATGATTTTTCCTTCTCTGCTTTCTTCCAGTTTTTGCTTCATGTAATTGCACCTCATTAAGTGGACAGGTACTTGTTTCATTTCTTTGTGTCTTACCCTTCAGTCACGGCCATCAATAAACATACTGCTTGGCTACAGTAGATGGCCACTAAATGTTCACACGTTACTGCTCCAATGGACATGAAGCACAATGTCAGTTTTCAGGGCAGATGGATTTCTTGCATTATAAATGGAATTTTAAAAGAGATTCCACATTATAAGAGAAAATGAAAATACCAGCAGTCTTACTCTGTAGCAACAGCTGTTAAAAATATGATATTTCCCCAGTCATTTCGTGTATAGAAAACACACCAACAGCTGAGGTCATACACAGTGTAACATGCTGCTTTTGCACACAGCACCATGGTACAGTCCTTTCCCATCACGTCATTAAACAGTCTCCTTCCCAGGCGCCTACCCTTGAAAGGACTGTATAACCTAGTCTCTCAGGTTTCACACCTCACCCTAACCGTGGCAGGCTGAGATGAATACATCAGGTAGCACAAGCATCCGTGGGTTAACATCCCCATCATGTCACAGCTGCAGACTGATGTCACAGGGAATTACTGAAAGGTCACAAAAAGTCCAAAGCCGAGCACACGGCTAAATTGGAGAGGATTGTGTCTGACAGTCACTCGCTTGTGGTACTGCAGCAACAGCAACACCACAAACTGGCAAGAAGCAGGTGACGAGAGGAGAGAGAATGTCAGTTTCACAATTCTAGAGTCTAGAATTAATAAACAAAGGCCCACGCATCTTCAAATGAGGGATTAGTAACTGAGTGAAAAGATTCAGCATTTCTAGAGTCTTTTCCAGAGTCAACCTCACCTCGTTGTACAACCCCTTCTGCCTTCTCTACTACAAGAAATGAAGGCAACATGACATTTTCTTTCATAACTGTTGCATTAATTACGCTTAGAGAAAATCCCATAGCTCATTGACAAAAGGCACAGGGAGTAGAAGTAATATTACTAACACACTAAGATGTCAGACATAAGATTTGGAAAATATGTATTTTGAAAACCCATGGAAAATAGGAAATCATTCCAAATGTCTATGTCATTTGAATGATAAATTATTCAACCTCTATACTTTAAAATTTCATTTTAACGTGATATAAAATCAAATAATAAGAACTAAAGGGTTCTCACCTGCTTGGACAGGAGCTCCTCACAGAGCGTGTACAAGGAAATGAACTTCCGGGCCAATGACCGCGCATCCACAAATCCTTCCGCCACTAACATGATTTCACAGATCAGCTCAGTGTCAGGGGCCACCATGGCACAGGGTCTACCATGTAAATATGAGCTTTAGTTTCGGATGTGGCGAGGTCACACGCGCATACTGCTTAAGCCAAGTGACGAGCCTGTACCAACACTCTGGCCACGCCTACCAGGTCACATGGCTTCTGTCAATCACAGCTAACAAAACCCTTCAGTTCAACTAACACATCCCACTGGACACCAGGGAGACGATGAAGCAGCGGACATGGTGGATGCCCAGGATGATAGGGCTGGAGAAAGCTTAAACAAAATGCAGCGTTAGGATACATGAACTTCCCTCCCCTATTGGCTGGGTTTGGTCTTGGCTTGTTTTGTGGAGCTGGAGATTTAATTCAGGGCCCCGCCCATTCTGGGCCTGTGCTCTACCCCAGGGTTGTACCCCAGGCCCTTAACTTCCAGTGTTTAGGATCTCACCAGCAACGAGAGGCACAGTGATACTGAGCTCAACAGGCCAGCCTTTATCAGTGGCTAGCTGCGTTCTGGAGAGGCACAGTGATACTGAGCTCAAGAGGCCAGCCTTTATCAGTGGCTAGCTGCGTTCTGGTGAAGTCAAACAACGTGCCTCCAGAAAACCCTACCCACTGATTTCTGGAGAATAAAGCCTTGCTCCACGGCTGGTCTCACTAACCACCACAAACAACTTCCAAGGCACAGGGGTCAGTGCAAAGACAATAATGAAGCTGGGCGCTTTGAGTATCCATCGCCTTTGTTGCGATTTATTTAACAAAACATGATGTATTTTCGCTTTCAAAGCTACTTGTGCTTAGTGACCAGCTCACAAAGTTCATGAATACCTAACCATCACTCTCTCTTTTCTTAAATCAATTTATTTATTTATTGCTTCAGGTTACATTTCCCTCATAGTGTCCTCTTTCCACCCTCCCAGTCCTGCCCTCCCACCCTCTATCCCTATCCCTTCCATCCCACTTCTCTGGAGTGGAGTGTCCCTATATAACAGTCCTCCACCCCATCCCTGCCCCAGTTCAGCAGTCATATGAGGGCCAAGAGCCTCCTCATACACTGGGGGCCTACAAGGCAGCACCACCAGGGCAAAGTGTTTCATTGAGAGGGAGAGAAAACAAAAAACAAAACAAAAACAAAAACAAAAGTCTATCTCCACGTTCCCTTTGGTGCATTGATTGTAGTATAGATTTCCTGTACTTCATGGCTAAAATCTGACTATAAGGGAATAGATGCCATGTGCATCCTTCTGAGTCTGGGTTAGCTCACTCAGGATGAGCTTCTCTAGTTCCATCCATTTGGCTGCAAATTGCATGATTTCGTTGTTTCTGATGGCTGAATAGAATTTCATTGTGTAGAGGTACCTTAGTTTTTTAATCAATTCTTCAGTTGAGGGACATCTGGGTTGTTTCCAGTTTCTAGCTATTACAAATAAGGCTGCTTTGAACATAGATGAGGAAACTTCCTTGTGATTCGGTGAGGAGTCATTTGGATGTATACCCAGAGTTGTATGGCTGGGTCCCGAGGCAGAGCTATTAAAAAATGGGGGACAGAGCTAAACAGAGAATTCACAAAGGAGGAATCCCTAATGGCCGAGAGACACCTGAAAAAATGCTCAGCATCCTTAATCATCAGAGAAATGCAACTCAAGACGACTCTGAGATTCCATCTAACACCTGTCAGAATGGCTAGGATCAAAAGCTCATATGACAGCACATGCTGGTGAGGGTGTGGAGAAAGGGGAACCTCTTCCATTGCTGGTGGGAGTGCAGGCTTGTGCAACCACTATGGAGGTCAGTCTGGCGATATCTTAGAAAACTTGGACTAGCTCTACCTCAGGACCTAACCCATCACTTTCAAAAGTATCCAAGGGGAGGCTTGAGGGATGCTCCTGCACAGGCCTCAGATTTACTTCCCAGCATCCATATGGCTCACAAGCATCAATGACTCTAGTTCTCTGGGATCAGTGTGGGTTTCTATGGGCACCAGGCATGCATGTGGTGCACTTACATGTAGACAAAACACTCACACATGTAAAATAAAAAGTAAATAAAAACCTAAACATTTTGAAACATTTTAAAGGTGTACAAGTTATCTTTTGCACAATGCTACTAGGGTCTATCAGGAGGGGGTTTTCAGATGAAAATTTAGAAAACTGTAGTTTCAAATTCTTCTTTATGTGCAGTAGAGTTTCAAAAAGCCCCCCTCAAAGACGGGAGCTAGAAACAGCCAGATTTGAAACCTTCCCACGGAAGCCAGGTACAGATAGAACACAGGAAACTGAAAAAATAAGCCTCATGCTTTAAATTTTCAAGACCGTGCAGCACAAAACACTTACCTGTCTCTGTGAGTACAGTCACACTCTACTTCACACAGATTTGATTTTTTTTTTCCACCCTGGACACTTCTCAAAGTGTCTCTGGGCCTTAGGGGATGGAAGCTCCTAGCTAACGTGGCCCCTACATAATTTTTATATTTACTACTCATCATGCAACAGACGACTGGAAAGTGGAGGCAGGAAAGGCATTGTGCATTAGCTGTCATTACATTAGCATACACAATCATTTATTACTACTTTTTAGTTAGTGCACAAAATAATGGGTTTAATCATAAGGTTCTCATGTGCACATCTTCTTCCCTAACTCACTCAGTCTCCCACTACTCTCCCCACCCCTCCTCCCAAACAGACTTGCTCTCAGGTCATAGAGTAGGTACAGATGTTTAAATCTAATATCTGCAGATAAGAAAACAGACACAGTATCCTGTCTTTCTCCTCCCTTTCCATCACCTTCTCTCGTTCCCTTCCTTGTCCTTCCTTTAGAACTTTAACTGCCTGTTAAGCACTGGGGACTGAACTTGGTCCCAATGCTGGCTAAGCACACCACTCAGAACACAGAACCACATTCTGCGCCTGTAGATAATAGTGCGTTTACTTCATCCCACACAGGCAGCTAACACCTCCTCCTGCCCTCTCTCACTTAATTCTAACAACTCCAAGAGGTGAGCACTCTTCATATCTGCCTTTCACAGAGCTGCAGGCTGATGGGTGTCCTTAGCCTTTTAAATATATACTGTAGGGCACATTATTCTTGGTAAGTGAGGAAATTTGGAGACAATTAGAACCAAGCCTCAAAATGTTCCCGACACTGTTACTAACATCAAAATATAAATGATGCTGCAGTTAGTGTATCAAGCAAAATTTATGAAATTGTCAAAAAAATTAAAACTTCAAGACCTAAAGGAAGGAAGTACATGAGATAAACCGTGTCAGAAAGGTGAAAACACGGGAGGGTGCACAGCCCTCCAACAAATGTATTCTGCAGCCGTTACATTCAGTGCTAGGGCAGGTGCTCTCTAGCTGAAGAAAATGAGATGTAGAATTCCTATACTAGAGAAAGCTGTTATGGTAACGAAGGGAAAACATTTGCCGTGAGATGTTAGAATATTTGTTGAACATTAGGGAACAGAATTAAATACTCACTTTGAATTACCCACTGAAATTTTCATCTCATGAATTACATTTTAAAAGTTGCACCATAAACTTAGAATAAAATATAAATGAATTATTACTAAATATAAACATGGATGCGTAAGTATATTTAAGACTTAAAAGAATTAAAGGAATTCACAGTAAAAAACTATAAACATTCTTACAATACATGTAAAGAGGCATTTAATTCTTTCTAAGGCAAGTAATTAAAGGCACTGTCAATCCTCAAGATCCTAAAGATCAAATGTTAAGCCATGAGGTTATCCTCAGGGACCAAGAGCAGGTTGGACAACACACGTTATTGCTATCATGTGTGAAATTCAGAGCATCTTTACAGATAATGCAATGGAGAAGTGCATACTAAAACACCCATAATCCAGACAACAGGATAAACTTCATAGAAGATGTAGATCATCAAAAGTAAGCCAAAAAGAAATAAAATCTCAATAATTTCATATGTATTAGAGAAATTCATTACTGAAAAAATTCCCATGAAGAAAAATCTCGGTCTAGACAGCTTTAGTGATTAATTCTATCAAATACTTTAGCTATAAGTAATACGAATCCTACACAGAGTCTCAGAAAACAGAATGTTCCACAACTAGTGCCATGATGTCAGCATTACTGTTGCCAAAATCAGAGATTACAGAGTCAGCACTACAGACCAATATCCTCTGAGTGCAAATCTTCAAAAATCTCTAACAAAATGTTGAAAAAAATCTGTAACAAATTTACAGTCTATTAAATTCAGCAAAATGTGTAAAAACAATGCCTCCCAAGTAAATGAGGGTTATCACAAGAACATGAGATTAAATGGTTACTTATCACCAGAAAGTCAATTGATATAGTTCAGTAAGTGAACAGAATAACAGAAAACATTTAAGGAGCTGTAAAACAACAAAATCTGTTGAAGAAAGCATAGCTGAAAATTTCCAAGCTTTAGCTAAGTAAGTTTCCTTAACTAGAACATTGAAAAACAAGACAGTTCATGATATCTGATAACTTTTATCTTTGATGGGCACCATCGAAACTGCAAAAAGTCAAGACACAAAATAAGAGAAAAACCCTGTACTGTATGTTATCTAATAAACGGAACTGCATACACAATATAGTGTTTTACATACACACACACATGCACACATGCACATACATACATGCACACATACACATGCACACAAACATACACACGACCATTGGATGGTCATAGGAATGACCAGTAAACACATGAAAAAATTCTCAAGACTGTGAGGCTTCATGGAAATACAAAGTAAACTCACAATGGCACATTACAGTGGATCAATTATACCAATTACTGGTATTAATGGATCAAATATATCAACTATTAGTTGGTGGAAACTTGACAACTAATATAATGTCAACGTTGCAAACAATGATAGATTTTGACAAGAACAACGAACAATGGAAGTCTTCCTTGCTGAAAGTGAAAGTGGAAAAGGAACCCAACGGCCTTTGTAATATTGCATATTTTTTCTATGAAAAACATGCATTTGCCACATGAACAATCTTAGATATATACCTGGAAGAAATGAAAATGTGTTCATGCAAAGATTTTCACACACATTCATAGCAGCTTTATTCACAAAAGCTCCAGACCGGAACCATTGCAAACACCCATCTACTGGTGTGTGGGTGAACAGCATACCATACGTCTATACGGTAGAATACTCAGGGATTAAAAGCAACAAAGTCCTGATCAGCCCAGCTTGGACCAATCTCAGAACTAAAATGTTCAGATAATGATGTCAGAGAGCAGCAAGGAAACTGTGTAGGTTCATTACATCAAGATTTCTCTTTTGCCTTAGAGAACTGGACACAATCCCCATCCGCAGGTGTATAGACTAGGTATCCAAATCAAATATTCACTGATGGTACGTAAGAACATGACTAATTTAAAAACAATTCTTTGATATTCATAGAACGACAAGATGAAAGTTAATTTCCATACTAGTAAAATATATGAACTTTTTTTTTTTTACACAAAGCATTACAGTCTGGCTATTTCATTGTGCAGAGTTGATCAATAGTTTGATTGTATAACCATCAATACCTAGATGTTGTTTTGAGAGCACAAGAATGGCAAAAGAGTGTCCAAAGTCATCTCAGAAATTGTTGGAAATTCTATTCTAATCCTAAGCCAAAACTCATTGAAAGACTGTGTGTATGTGTGTGTTCATGTACACCTGAGTACACACATGTATGGGGAACATATGTCAATGTGTGTGAAGGGCCAAAAAATGAGCTCTGATGTCATTCCTGACTCACTATTCATTCTTTTTTAAACAAGGTCTCTCACTGTCCTGGGACTAGGCAAGTTAGGCTAGCCTGGCTAGCTAGTAAGTCCCAGGATCCAAAATCAAAATAAAGCATAATCTAAACATTTTGAAACATGTTGAGGAATAATGGTAGGGGAAAAGCTTTCCTGTTCTGTAATCAAGCCATGTCTCTACAGGTGAAGTAAACTACATACATAAATTAAGGTGCCACATACAATTCATATATCAGAATAGTCTTGAATATAAGCCAACATATTTCAGGCAGCATTTGTTATTGTTGTACAGTGTGATGGCAGGTATGGTTTGAGGTGTACGTGTTATATGTTCAGAACAAAGACTGCAGTGAATTTACAAAGATGCATTTCCAATTCATTACACATTGGATTCTGAATTAATTTTTGGCTCTGCACATTCAGAAACTTTTTACTGTTGCCAAATTTTTTATGACCCCCCCCACATTTAGCTACTTGAAGGTCTAGAGGGTCATTGCCCACAGTTTAAGAAGTTAGGACTGACAGGAACTCCAAGAAAGATAAATGTAACCTTTAATCACAGAGAGTCGTGCGGGACAGAGGGATTAGTTTCCAGGTAGCACAAGGGAACTGAAAGTTTAGGAACTGTCCTCTCAATCTCAATGTTTGAGTTGTTCCACTACCTAGTCACTTGAATGGAAGCATGCTCGTGCACCAAATTACACCTGAATGAAGTAATGGAAAGGTTTTAACATAATCAAAGTAGGCGTTGGAGACTACACAGGCTGCAACTGTACATGCTGGCTGGGTTTTGGGGGAAAGTTGGTCAACAATGTATTTTAATCATCAGCCATTAATTTTACATCTAAGAATCTATTCTGAGGAGATACCACCTTTTACATTATTAAACCTTAAGTCTATGTTCTTTTTTTTCTTTTATTTTTTTATTTCTTCAAGTTATATCTCAATCGCAGTCTCCTCCCTATTCCCCCCTCCAGTCCCACCTTCCCACCCTCAACCCCCATTCTCTTCCCTTTTTTTTTTAAGTTTAAGGTATATCTTATTTCCCCCTACAGTTTCCCCTTTCAGTCCAACAAATGGCTCTTTCTCTTATAATAATAGATACAGTACAAAACAACAGAGGTAATTAGGCCACAGTTATGAGGGTTATATGGCTTAACATACATTCCCAATGTCCAGTCCATATGTATTTGGCACCTGACTTTAACATTCTACTATCTAACCATCTCCATGAGTTTAAAGTTCTATATCTAACTCAACATTCATACTAACTTGCAACACAATTTTAAAAGTATCTTCTTAGATCTATAACACTTTCTTGACTCCTAAACAACTCAAAATTTAATTATGAGACTCTAGCTATCTGTTCTTCAACCACCTCAGAGACCTGAGAGGGATAAATATATCTGATTTTATAGGAAGTACAGTACATACTGCTCTTACAGAGAGGGTTCACTTCCCAGCATCCACAAGGTGGTCCATAACAATCCTGAAGTCCAGTATAAGGGGATCTGATGACCTCTCCTGGCCTCTGCGGGCACTGTATGCATGTCGTGCCCAGATTCACATGCAGACAAAACACCCTATACTCATAAACAAATCTAAAAAAATAAAAAAATTTAAGTAAAAAAAAAAAAAAAAAGAATCTATTCTGGGGTTGGGGGAACGGCTCAGTCACTAAAGTGTTTGCCACAGAAGCGTGAGGGCCTGAGTTCAATCTCCTCCAGCTATGTAAGAGCTAGCTGTGGTAGCACACATTTGCAGTCCCAGCCTAGTGTGTGAGAGGTGGAGACAGCAGCCATGCCAGCTGAATCCTTTCGCTCCAAAGTCAGTGAAAGAGCTTGCCTCAAAAGAGACGATAGAGAGCATTTGAGGAAGACACCCGTTGTCAATCTCCGGCCTCCTTACGCACACATACATCCGTGCACATACACACATATACCCAAATAATCTATTCTGGGATAATAACCAGAAACAAAAATAATTTTAATAAGAACAAATGTTTATAGCTTGCTGTTTTAGTATCATAAAAAACAAAAACAAGCTTGCCACACCAGACAAAACGATCAGAAAAATGTAGATGAGTCATAAGAGGGATGATTTTGGAGTTATGTAAAATGATATTTGCAAACAAGTTTCAATAGTATGGTAAAACATGTATGTCAAAATATTACAAGAACAAAACCAAATAAAATCATGCCTAGTATATCTTAACTGTATAAAATATAAATTATAGAAGAGACTAGAAAATCTTTAACAACCATGATATCCAGTTGACAAATAGTTTCTCTTTATAAATGTTTGCATTTGCCAAATACTTTATAACTTGTGAAAATTCCATTTAAAATAAAACATCTTAATGAAAAAGCTAGTATTAAATACCTGGAATTACTATATAGTTTTTACACACTGGCTTCAATACCCAAGGGTGAGTTTAACAGGGAGAAAATTGTCTGTATAAAAGGAGCTCAAAGAGATAAGTTTCCATAGGAAATTAAACTCTCTGGTAAAAAGAAAGAAAGCGCATTATCGGAGCAATCCGACCTTAGGTGCTATAAGCGCACCGGATGTGAGTTGGGGGGCAGCACTTGCCTGAACAGAGCTTTGAGATTTTCTGGTAATTCAGTCCGACCAGCATATCCTGGGTTCATCGTAATAAATATTCCAACCGAAGGCTTCAGCAGGATCATCTCTCCAAGAAATACAAATCTACCATAAAGAGAATGTTGATGGAATTAAATGTGTTCACTGAGCATGAATGCACGCCACTGCAAAATGCAAATGTGTTATTAGAAAGCTGTTTGTCCTGGGTAATTTTCTTTAAGATTCATAAGCACACACATTTTGAATGTTTTGAAGCATGTTTATTAAAAATACCCTCCCTTCCCCTCCAGAATTACAATATGGAAAGGTTTTTTTTTGTTTTTTTTTTGTTTTTTTTGTTTTTTTTTTGCATAGCCTAAAATGAAAAAAATGAGGAGTTGACTACTGAATGTTTTATTTTATCTTCAGTTCCTTGGATGGAACACTGCACTGAGAGACCATGCTTGGACAAGAAAGGGACTCCCTGTCCAGTTCATCTATTTGCAAAGCCTCTACTAAGCCTCTCTGCAAAGCAGAACAGCCTGGTGGTCAGGACAGCAGGACATGGGTTCTCTTGGACTCAGAGTTCAGAGCCATCTTACACCACACACCAGGCATGTGCCAATTATCCTCTCTTTGTACCAATTTGTTCATCTAATAAGAAGACTCTCACCTACTGGTGAAGATTTAAAAGAATATGGATATAAATGGTTAACAGCACAGTGCCTGGGGCCCCCGTAATACCCAACACATATTACCCATGACTACAGATATCTTGGCAAAGCTAGGGACAAACAACGATTTTCAGAAAGAAATCATGAAGGCCCATTTAGACTGTTGATGACCAGGCCAGTGAAATGGTAACTAGCAAAGAGCCAAGCGCAGGGAGCTTTCAGAGAGGGCCAGACAAAATGCAATCTGAGGGTCTCAGCTAGATGAAGTAGTGTCTCAGAGGAGGGAGAGCAGAGGCAGAGACGCCAGGACTTCTGGTGGATTTAGTTACGAGGGAGCTACCAGCAGGTGGATCTTTTTTTTTTTTTTTTAATGATCCAGGTTAACATGGAGAAATCAGGATTTTCCAAAATGTCAAGCAAGGGAGGCAGGCACCCTCAGCAGGATCCTCACAGAGGAAGGGTGGGTGAGACCATGGTCTAAGCCTCACTCTCCCGCATACACAACAGCCATAGGCTCCTCCAGGCAAAGGGAGGAGCCTCCAGCAGCTGGAACCAACCAGAGACTAGGGTTCGTGGCCAGGCTAGGTCCATCACTTAGAGATCATGAAGGAGCCATGCGGCCAGTTTATGAACCAGAATACGGAAGAAGAGACAGGGCTTAGACACAGGCAGAAGATACCACCAAGTGTGCCTGGGAATTTTCCAATCACTGGTGACTCCATTACATACATTTGCATGACAAAGGATGGCCTGGGATGACTTCCGGGTTTCATCAGATAATGAGATTGACTGAAAGCCAGATATGTCTGGGGATCAAACAGGAAAGACTTCAACTTCTCTAATACAACACTAGAGGCAGGGTGGGTGAGGCAGCAGGCCTCTGGGTGTTGGAAACTGGGTCTCAGGACCCTGTGGTGTAGACTGAGAGGTTTCCTAAAAGGTAGCATACTTCTCTGACAAACTGGAAACTTGTAAAACACGTGCATAGCTCTGTGACAGGGGGGCTGACTGAGAACCCTCATCTGTAAGCAGATTGCAAGAGTTCTCATGCACAAGACAGGAAGCTGAGCAAAATACCCTAAGAATGAGAAAAGTGAACTGGCTGGGAGGGAGGGGGGAGGGAGGGAGGGAGTGAGAGAGGCTACCAAGAGAACTAGACTCACTTGGTATATCCTGCTTATTTTCAAGTTTTAGAGATCAAACTCCAAATACTGGCTGTGCTTTGCTTTTGGAGTAATGTACCACAGGGCAAGGAGATTACATTTCAGATATATCTAGGAAGATTTTGCCCCCAGTCACTGGAAGAAAATGAAGGTATCAATCATCGAGGTGATGCCCCAACAAAACAGGTGGTAATGGAAGGGCAGGCTGTATTAAATGATACAGGCTCAGGAGACCTGGAGTGGATTCCTGAGTTGCTATATGCAGCTATTGCTGGAAGTCTAAAAGATGAAGGGAGAGGACGTGTAAGTGCCTGGGCGTGACGGCATGGTGGTGGTCCAAGATTGGATGTTGGGTGAAGTCATAAAGGGAGGAAATGGAGACAGCAAGGGCCTGTAAACACAATCCTGTGAAATCCGGCATCAACAGCTCAGGTTATAAAAATAATTTTAGAGCTCATAGCTAGCAGTGACGTGGGGCCCTCTGTGTCCTAGAGCCCTGTCCAAATCCTTCCCATCAATCAACACGGGACTCTGGAAGGAAGGCCTGTACTTTCCAAGTGAGAGGAAAGCTGGAAAGGAACAGTGTGAGCTAAGAGAACAGTGGGAGGAGAGGTGTTCTGCATCTTGGGTGAAGTAAACATGAGACTTGGCAGAAGGTCTGAAAGGATGGATCCTGAAGCCTTCTCACTGAACCTCAATACAAAACTACTAGTAAACATGGGTAGTGGGTTATTAAAAACTTTAATTCAAAATTATCTTATTTTATCCATTTAATATGACAGACATAGCATCAAAATACTGAAAAGATAATGTTATCTTCTGAATGTTTGGGGGGGGGGATGAAAAGAATAAAGAGAAAAAGGAAGGAGGAAGCCAGGCAGGAGCCAGTCATAGACCCACCTCCTTTTCCCGTTTCTGATGGCATCGTGAATCATTTTCAGCTGGACTGCCACCACGGACAGAACCTCCACAGCAATACGATTGAACTCATCAAAGCAGCCCCACGCGCCTGTCTGCACCAGCCCTTTATAGATGTTTCCTATGGACTACAAGGAAGTGGCATGATCAGAGGGTTTGGAACACTTACAGATGGGACAGCCCTGAGCTAACAATGAAGTGGTCCAGCGTCCAGAGTATTAGGCACCAACATGACATCACAAATGGAAACATTCCCGTGATGTGAAATTTTGTTTCATGCACAAAGTCATGAAAACTATCGAGTAGAGCCACCTTAAGCCTGCAGTAAATGTATATGCAATACAAATGAATTGCATGCTTAGACTTGGACCGCAGACCTACACTACCATGAAAACTTCAAAATGAGCAACACTTCACGCCTCCAAGCACTTTAGAAAAGGCATATGGCTCTTTACAAAAAGGACTAATGCTGCTAGAACACATTTCATGCATTTAATAACTTACCCTGTAATCCATTTGCTCTGAGCAGTTGAATACATAAACCATCATACCCAGGGCCCGGCCAAGGTCTTTGGTGGTTTCCGTTTTCCCCGTTCCAGCTGGGCCGGTGGGAGCACCGCTCATGGTTAGATGAAGTGATTGAGTCAGAGTGATGTTACACCTTCACACAACGAGACACAAACACTGTGGTCGGCCTGTGGCTTCGTGACACATGGGGGTAAATGATTTTCTGAGTGGCTAAGAAGTCAAGGCTCAGACATGATAGAAGCAAACCCACCAGTGAGCTTCCGATATGTTCAAGGCAATCATGAGCCAGCTCTCTAGGCTGGCTACTAAAACAGCTAGAGGAGAGTGTGCTGTTTTATCTGCCCACTGTCTCCTCTCCTGTGCATTTGAATACAAATACCGTTATTTGTGATGTCATTGAATTTCTGATACTTCTAAGTGACGATGGCATTAATACGGCAGACAACACCTCAAACTGTTTATAGACTAGAGACGGGGAGGGAAGCTTTAGATGGTGATGAGTTAAACATGACAGTGTTAAGTTGCTATGTAACAATAGTACTGATATATACAAGAGTGCAAAGATGTATTCCTACTTTGACGCAGAAGTGGGTGACTACACCGAATCAAAGGCTACAGTCAATATATTTTAGGAATTCGTTTGGAATGCGTTGCACATGCATTTGGATCACAATGATTATTTGGGTAGGAAGGGGCCAGAGGTTCTGAGACTAAAAGTTTCATCCAAAGGATAGTGCAAAAACCAATACTAACAACTGGCAAGGGCTTCAAGTGGCTGGAGGTCTTTACTTGGGTCTCTACACTGTTATATGTTAATGCAGACAGTGGTGGTGATGGGAAGATGCAGGCTGAGCTGGGAGATCAGGGGCTAAGATCAGTTCTGAGGATCATCCGATATCAGCCTGCAGCCTTCTGACCTCAGCATCTTGAGGTCTCTATCCACAAAGTGAAGCTTACTGCAGGCTACATAGCCAGAGGCAAAGGGCCTGAAAAGTTCAAAGCACTGTGCCAAAAAAATAAGCAGAACATGGGCCACGGCCCTTCCATCAGATGCAGGTTGAAGAGCAGCTCACAGTGAAATGGACTAGAAACTCTCATCTACCGGGAACTGAGCCCTCTTTGTAGAAGAGTAATGTCTGTAGTTCCAAGTGTCCAAGCTGCAATCAATATGCTATGTTCATAAATAGCATCTCTAGGACACTTGTAAGGGGCATTTTCTTTAGGCTCCTTTTCCACTGAGTGAAGCAACCATGGAAGTCCATACTCAGTTTGTTCTCCACCTGCCAGCCCATGGTGTTGGCATGTTTACCTCTAAACCTACTAAAGTGAGACACCGACTTCTTTGTTCATTAAGACACTGAATTTTAGTATTTTTCCCAATGACAGCTGAGCCGGCAACGTCTTCACCGCCATAGTAGTTTCAGTGCCAGTCTGTTGGTGGCAAGCTGGCCAACGTGTCTCTGGACCTCCTCACATAAGGGGAGAGAGCGTCTGCCCCTCCTAGTTTTCAAAGGGATGTCCACATCAAATGTCAAAGGAGACAGGATGAATGCATTTAGAGGGCTTCATTAGGCTTACAAAAATTCACAGGTAAGCCAAAGGGTGAAAGGGAAATGAGGCACACAACTGAACACCTTTCCCAACACTATCTGTGCTAGTAGTGCAGAAACATTGTACATAGTCTAAAAACTTCCAACTGAAGCACATACAGATTTTTTAAATTCAAAATTTACTAAGCAATCCACTTTTATACAATGGATTAATTTTATTTTCTTTTTTTTACTTTTTTTTTGGCTTTTTTTCGAGACAGGGTTTCTCTGTGTAACAGGCCTGGCTGTCCTGGAACTCACAGAGATCTGCCTGCCTCTGCCTCCCAAGTGCTGGGATTAAAGGGGTACGCCATCACGCCCAGCTAATTTTCATTTTTCCCTCTTTTCTCTTGCACCTTCACCTCTCTTCTCTCTTTACAGTGGCATGCATACAGCATCTGTGGCTGCTTTTAGGCAATTATGTCAAGCTTCAATGCTCAATTCTTTTTGATGAATACTGTACATAAATGAAGGAAGACAACCAACAGTTTTAGGTAAAGTTATGGAGAACTGACTTAGACAGTTCTAGAAGCCGTCTAATATATAAATGATGAGCTCATGAGATTAGCATGTACAAGAACACAAGAGCTCCAGACAAATATCACCAGTCTCTCCAGGGTACCACAACAGCTGTCTTTCTATCTGTTTATACTCTGGTAATAGGAAGTAGTTGGGAACACTTAGGTAGGATTGTCCCTCCTAAATACCAAAGATTAAGTGTGCTTTCTCATACCACATAGTTAAAAGCAGTTGGAATTCTAACAAATGAATTCACATCCATGAGACATCTTTACCTCTATGACATTTTATGTGTTGATTTGTGAGTCATCAAATAGCAATGAACTTTTGTAACAATCTGATTTTCTTGGACCACTCTGGCTGTCTTCTTGTCCTTTAAACCAGTCAAGCCCCTGCCGACCTCAGAACTTCGGTACTTAGCTTCACCTGTAAATTTCTACCCTAGAATCTGGGTGCAGCTGATTCTGTGTGCACACTTGGGTCTCAGCTCAAATGCTTTCTTAGACTACATAGATATTGATCCCAAGCCTAAAATACTCTGAAATCTGCTTTTTAAGCATTTGAGAATTTGAATTTTCAGATTATGGTGCTCAATTTGGATAGTCTACACAAATATTTCAAAATCCAAAAATAGCCTGAATTGGAAATTTCTGGACCCAAGCATTTCAGAGAAGGGAAACTCAACCCAAAGTAGATTATTCCCCCCAGACCTTTTCGGGAAAATCACTCTGTTGCTCTTCCATTACAGCAGGCCGTGTAGCCTAAAACAAATACCTGTCCTTTCCCTTCATCCTCACCGACTCACACACCACACTGCACTGGAATTTGATCACTGTGACAGCAAAGACCCCGTGGACAGTGCATCATAAACAAGCTCATCTAACGAACTTCAGACCCTCCCGCTACCCCGTGTGTGGGGATGCCGTCACACTGTCCTCACTCGCCTGCACTTCCAAAAAGAGGATGAAGGAGAGACGACAGCCGAGGCAGGTGGGCAGAATAGCCTCAGGAGAAACTTTGAACCACACTAATCCACGCATCCTTTCTCCATTTGCCATTGTATGGCTTCTGTAATTCTGTTTCTCTAATTCAATTTTCTTCATCTTGTCTTCTAAAGTTAACATCTATAGCTTCCCAATTTGTTCACCCCATCTTCTTCTCAGCCTCTCATTCTCGTGCATCTCTATCCACACGAAAGGACATTGGGGTTTGGTTTTCCCATCTGTGGGAGGTTATATTTGTTACCTGTCAGTGAGGGGAGTGATCACCAGCCGAGGACTATTTCCCAAGTATTCGTAGAAGTACTGGAAGTGGGCGTCACAAATATTAACAATGCAGTGCTTCTGAGCATCCTCCCACTCGTGCCGAAGTTGAGACAGCCAGGCAAAAGCTTGGGGGCTCACAACCTACAATCATTGCACAGTCTTAATACGCCAGACCCCGATAGTTCTGAGGCAACAAACTGATTAATGTCATCACTTCTGCTGGCTCACATTCCTAAATTTTCCAGGAGGAACTCTTACACATTGGTGCCAATCCCAGCTGCATGACTAATCAGAAATGCTTGTTCAAGTAATACTTTTACCTTTTATGAATCGACCAGGGATTAGTAAGTCTTGTTTGTATCTTTATGCACATATTACTGACATTCAACAGAAAAATCATTTTCTGTATTAAAATTACACATAGTCCATAATTTCTGCACACTGAAGTGTAAACTATGGTTTCCCCTATGTTCATTGTACAGACTTCAACTTCACTTATATCAGATTACATGGAGGTGATTTTTATAAGCTGCTCTTTCCTATATTACTCAATTTCTACCTATTGCATTCCTAGCTTGAAAAAAAAAAAACCTGTCTTTTTCAAGGTTTGTAGGACTCTAAGGCTCCCTGGAATTCCCTTCAAGTCACCAAAATTCTTGCCTATTAGTTTTCCAAAAACTAAGCAGGAATCAACACTGGGTATACATGTATTGTGGAGGATCAGTGAGCTTACCAGAACCAGAAAGATACACATGGCATGTATTCTCTTATAACTGGATGTTAGTTAGGCAGTACAGAATAACTCTCCTACAACCCACAGACCAAAAGGAACAGGAACCTAGCATAACTATCCTACCAGAAATTCTACCCACAGCAGATCAAAACAGATGCTGAGACACAGCCAAAAATTAGGTGGAGCTCTGGGAGTCCTGTATAAGAGAGGGAAGAGGAATGGAGAGACCCAGAGGGGTCAAGATCAACACTTGAGAATCAACAGAACCAATGAACCTAGGCCCCTAGAGGCTTATAGAGATTGAAACACTAACCAGAAAAGAAGAAAAAAGCTTAGGCTTGACCTAGACCCCTCTATACTAATATAGATGATGGGCAACTGGACTTTGTACAGATCCCACAGCAAGTAGGGGTGGTATGGTCCCGGTCATGGACTTGGTTACCTGTTTGTGGGACACTTTACCCTAGTGGAGCTAGGGCCCCAGAGCAAGAGGAAGCTCTTAGCCCTCATATGACTGATTAACTGAGGGGGGCTGATATGTAGGGGGTCCCCCCCACATTGGAGTAGTAGGGTAGGTGGGTGGGAGAGTGGAACTGGGAGGGGAGGGGAGAGGGGGATGTGATGGAGATGTAACTTGAATAAAAAAAAAAAAGTGTTTTTACCCCGAAAAAAAAAGAAACAAAGTGTTCTTTAGTTTAAAATAAAGAATATACTATTTGCATTGGTGGTTTAGTGGTAAGCGCAGCTGTTTCCTAATAAATATATTCTAATCATAATTTATGCTACTGCAAATAAAAATATGAAAATATAAGAAAGAGCAAGGACATATTCAAAGAGTGGATATCAACAGCTTATTACCAAAGCGAGAAAACACAGTGAGCAGTGCTTTGCAAGAATTGATTTGAGATTAATTAAAAATGTCCTTTACTCTTCAGCAACTAGATCAAGGACTGTTTATGTGTAAGGCTTATGTGAAGCAGCACCTGTGTGTGCATGCGTGTGTGCATGCGTGTGTGTGTGTGTGTGTGTGTGTGTGTACATGTTCATGTGTGCCTGCACATGTGTGGGCCTGTGTGGCCGGAGGCTGACATCATCAGGTGTCTTCCTCCACAGCTTTCCACCTTGTTCTTTGAGACCTCCTCTACTGTGTGATGTTCAATACTCTGGCTGGACAGCTGGCCGGCTCCGCCCAGGACACGCCTGTCTCCACCTGTCTCCGCCTGTCTCCGCCTGTCTCCGCCCAGGACACGCCTGTCTCCACCTGTCTCCGCCTGTCTCTGCCTGTCTGGTGCTGCAGTTATGAGCTCATGCCAAGAACTTGGCTTTTCATGTAGGTTCTGAGATGTGAACTCACACCGTAGCACCTTATTATGAGCACATCTCCACATCTCCAATCCTGAAAAGGCACTTTCTCGTGTTTCATGGAGAAAATTAAGATTCCCCTTTGAGTTTGATAAAGAAATAAGTGGGGAAACAACATACAGTGCTTCACATACAAGCATTCAAATGGATATGAAATTGTCATTGTATTTTTATTTAAGAAAACAAGATAAACAGGTTTGTATGCTTTAGAATTTTAAATTTTGCTTCATTATAACCAGGAGGATGTTATTTCTTTATCTTTTTAAAATTCGCTTCGTGGTCGTTGAGACACCTATTTTTTTCTGTTTCTTCCATGTCTAGTGTTTGTGTCTCTTCACACAATATATTTTGGTCATGTTCTTTTCTGAGGTAGTTTGAATGAGAACGCTCCCCTCACCCACAGGCCTCCACCCTTGTGGGCTCATATATTAGAATGCTTGGTTCCTAATGGGTAGAACTATTTGGAGATGTAGCCTAGCTGGAGGGGGCGTGTCACTGGGGGTGGGCTGTGAGGTTTCAAAAACTCAACTTATGGATCATGATGTCTCATCCCCGCCTCCTGCTGGCCCTGCTTCCCATCATGATGATAATGAACTAACCCTGAAACTGTAAGCAAGCTCCTAATTAAATGCTTTCTCTTAAGTTGTCTTGGTTATGGTGTCTCTCCACAGCAAAAAAGAGTAACTAAGGCATTCTTCTCCAACTTCTCCCAGCACATTCCCCAACCTTCCTACCCACTCAACTTTTATCTTCTTTGTCAACACAAACCCAAATCCATGGCTTTTTTGTGGGCTTTTTGTTTTGTTTTAGGACTTTTGGGTCTTGTTCTTTCTTGTTTGATTTTCATTTTTGCATTTGTGTGAATTTCATTTTTATTTTCTTTTTTGTTTTTGTTTTGAAAGAGGGAATTGTCATTTCAGTACCATTTCCTCCCACCAGAAAGTCTGTGGTGGTATTGGGTGTAGGGTCCAACGTGCTTTTCAGGAATCAGACAAACAGATTTCTTTTTTTTTTTTTTTTTTGGTTTTTTGAGACAGGGTTTCTCTGTGTAGCCCTGGCTCTCCTGGACTCACGTTGTAGACCAGGCTGGCCTCGAACTCACAAAGATCCACCTGCCTCTGCCTGCCAAGTGCTGGGATTAAAGGCGTGCGCCACCACCGCCCGGCCGACAAGCAGATTTCTAACATTACAAAGTAAAAGTACAATCGGGGGAATAAAGAACAAAAAATTTCCTTTCTCATTAAATACTGCCAGCCTCTAAGAGATGCATGGACATTTTAAAAAGATACGTGGGGTTGGAGAAGGGAGCCAGAGAGGGGGACCTAGAGGAGGGGAAGGGGGGAGCTATGGTTGGGATATAAAATGAAAAAAAATCTGCAATAAACTTAAGATGCAAAAAAACAGATATGTGGTAAAAAAAATTCATCAATTTAGTGAAAATATTAGAAAAACAACCTCTTAACAAAGAAGATTAGTTAGCCATGACCAGTACTTCCAGGCAGTGGCCAACGCAGTCTAGAATTGTGACCAGCACTGATTTCTTCAGTAGGAAATGGATCGACGCCACATAGAAATGAGTTTTTAATTTGGTGCTTTTGTGTAGGTGTATAGTATGCATGTGTGTGTGTATTGTATCTGTGCATGGTGTGTGTGTGTGTGTGTGTGTGTGTGTGTGTGCGCGTTTGTATGAACGTTTAAGTGAGTGGTGGGTCTGTGTGTGTATGGGTGTGTGTATGTGGAATGTGTATGTGTGTAGTGTGGTAGTGTGTGAGTTTGTGTGTGTATATAGTTTATGTGTATAAGAGTGAGTATGTTGTGAGAAATCAGTTTTGCCACATACCAGTGCGTTCACTTGAGAAATCTAGAAAGATTCTTTTTTTTTTAATATAAAGGAAGCAAAGTTTACAAATACAGAAACTAACTGGGCAACATTTGTAAATAATGCTTTAATTATAAAGTGTGTGTATCGTGTATATGTGTGTGTGTGTGCAGTGTGCAGTGTATGTGTGTGTGAATGTATATGTGTGCACAAAGTGTGTGTAGTATGTGTGTAGGTGTGTGAGTGTATGCATGTGTATCTGTGTGTGTGTGTGTGTGTGTGTGTGTGTGTGTGTGTGTGCAGGCAATGCATGCCACAGCACAGGTGTACATGTCAGAGGGCGATCTTCAGCAGTCGTCTTTGTCTTCTACTTTGAGACAGACTCTCATCACCATTGTACCCAG
Source organism: Lophiomys imhausi (assembly GCA_907164525.1). Lineage (NCBI taxonomy): Eukaryota > Metazoa > Chordata > Mammalia > Rodentia > Muridae > Lophiomys > Lophiomys imhausi. Next base: position 1,657,210 of record CAJQZJ010033695.1, on the reverse strand, counting down.
GCCAGCTGGCATCTCTGCCCCTCACCACAGGGACACTGGGATTACAGAGGTTGTGGTGCATTCCCTGCTTTATGCAGAGTTGGGGATCTGAACACAGGGCCTTAAGCTTCCCCGGCAAGCACTTTGCCCACTGAGCCAGCTCCCAACTCCACCCTGAGGACGCCCGAAGCAGCACACAGTTTTTACTGTTCACTGTCTTGGAGGTAGGAGGCACAGCAGATGGCTCTGCCCAGAAGCCAGAAGACAAGGCTGTAAACACAGAGGCTCTTTCCATGGTCCTTGCTTCTGCATTAACTTTTAGACTTTTAATTTAGTAAACCATTGGCCATTACTTGGGTAACTCAAATCTAATGCACCCAAACAACTTCCCAGCACTAATTGAAACTTCTGAAAAACAATGAATTTCTGGAAGCCACGCTGACAATAAATACCACTTTCAGAAAACAACAGTGAATCAGTTTTCAGTACCATACTCACCTTCTGAGAAATCAGTTTTGCCACCACGTCTCTGGCGTGGACATCGATGGTACATATGGTCATGATCTTCTGCCTGTCCCCAGGTGACAGCTCTCCCAGAAGAAGTGTGATCAGTGTGTTCAGTTGAGAAATCTAGAAGGATTATTATTATTTTTTAAATATAAAGGAAGCAAAGTTCACAAACACAAAAGCTACTGGGCAATATTTGTAAAGAATGCTTCAAGGAGGATCCAAGATGGCGGCAGCCCGCGTGGACGCATTTTGAACTTGGGGAAAACATCCATAAAACCACAGAGTTGTCAGATGCTGTGCAAAAATCTGAGTGACTGGACCCACCGGGGTTTCACCCAGCTACCCAGGAACCATTAAAAGTCCCTGGGCAAGGCTCCCCCCGCCTCTCTCGGACACAGAAGCCACTGAATCCGGGAATCGGGAACCCCCCACCAGGAGAGATGCCTGGTAAGATCAACTCTAATACCAAATGGGAAGACTCGGACCCCTCACAGGGTTACTCCCCAGCCTACTGGGCCCCCCCACACCCTACGCAGGCATTCCAGCTATTTAGCGAAAGGTTGCGGACCCGTGGGAGTGCCATACACTCTTAGCAGCGCACGTGGTGGCGTTGCTGGCAGCGGCAGCGCGCAGAGGCTGAGGGTTCCAAAACGCGGAGGTCAGCAGCCAGGGGCCCCACAGCTGTATTCTGGAAAGCCCAGACATATCAGACATGGAGTCGGGTCCTCTCAGACTCCTTGGGGACCCCCAGAGTCCAAAGAATCTGTGCCTGGGCACACAGGACCATACCACCGGAGCCACTGCAGGCTGAACACTCAGTGTGCAACATAGAGAGCTCTGACTTGGGAGCAGTGAAACAATCCCAGGCCATTCCTCATTGCCTGGGAATAGGCTGCACCAGCTCACAGTGCTTCTGGCTATTAGATGCACAGTGACCCTCAGATCCCCCTGTGAGCAGGGGCAGATCGCCAAGCAATTCGACTGCTACTCCAAAGCACCCCCTTTGGATCCAAGCCCAGAAGACAACAGGAGCAGACAGCTAAGAACGTCCAAATGGCTAAAGGTCTGAGAAAAAAACAGAATCAACAGAAGTCAGGGAGACATGACTCCAACAAAACACAACTATGCTAGTTCATCCAATCCTGACCACCTCACCACAGTTGAAACACATGAAAACGATGACAATTCTACATTATGGAAAGTGATAGAGTCCCTTCAAGAAGAACTTAAATCTATGAAGAAATTCAAAGAAGTCACAACTTCACAAGCAAAAGCCATGGATAATGCCATTAGAGAGCTTCAAGCCAAGGTGGCTCAACTTGAACAGGAAAAAGACAGGGCAATGAAAGATTTCCAGGCAAAGACAAACAAATTGGAGCAGGAAATGTACAAAACGAATAAAATCACTCAAGACATGAAAATGGAAATAATAAAGAAAACACAGTCAGTGTTAAAAGTGGAAATGGAGAATCAAGGGAAGAGAACAGGAACTACAGACATGGGTATCAAAAATAGGATACAAGAGATGGAAGACACGATCTCAGGCATGGAAGATTCGATGGAAGAAATCAGTACAACATCCAAAGAAAACGAGAAAGCATACTTACCTGGCAGGGGAGATACCATGATCACGAAAATGAGAAAGCTAAAAAATCTCTCACCCACAACATCCAAGAAATCAAGGACTCAATGAAAAGACAGAACCTAAGAATTATAGGCATAGAGGAAAGAGAAGACTCCCGACTCCAAGGTCCAGGAAATATCTTCAACAAAATCATAGAAATCAATTATAAAACAATCTCAAATTTTGTTATCTCAGCTGATCATCAAAGATCCCTGGGGAGAGACAACACATACTTCCTCAATCAAAAGAAGTAGCCCAGACGGAGGGGTTAAGGTTGTCTCTTAGTGCTTCCAGCACTAAGGGCAGAAGCAAGGTTTTCTGCCTACATTGGATACTGCGCCCTAATGATGACCCAGCTCAAAATTTTCATTCAGAACTACAAAATCTAGGAGGTAAAATAAACTTTTTTTTTTTTTTTTTAGGTTCTTTGAGACAGGGTTTCTCTGTGTAGCCCTGGCTGTCCTGGACTCACTTTTTAGTCCAGGCTGGTCTTGAACTCACAGAGATACACCTGCCTCTGTCTCTCAAATGCTGGGATTAAAGGCGTGTGCCACCATGCCCAGCAATTACAGACATCTGTGAACTGCCATGTGGGTGCTGGGATTTGAACCCAGGTCCTTTGGAAGAACAGTCAGTGCTCTTAACCGGTGAGCCATCTCTCCAGCCCCAAAATAAACTTAGGTATAGGAGTTAAATGACAATTTTGTTATTCAGAAAACATTGTCTGACAATTAGCATATTATTTTTTTTAATTTACAGGGATACTTAGTGAGAAAATGCTCACAGCTAAGCATTGCACTTTGCTTCATTCTTTTCATTTCCGTCACCAGTCTTGTTTAGGCTCATTGGTGTCTTAGATAAACATTTTCAGAGCCCTGGTCTTTTCTTATTGAATGGCAAGTAAGGAAACGGAATAACATGAGTGTCAGCCCACTGAACTGTGCGGGATAGAAAACACAGCCCTGCAGCTGGCAGGATGCTTATTCTATTGTGAAACTTTCCACGCACACACGTTAGAGCTGGATCAGAAATAACATGGCTCCTGTGGTAAAGGGTGGCCAGAAAGGTTTGAAAGACAGTCTCTCAGGTGGTGTCTGTCTGTCTGTCTTTCCTAGTGTGGTTATTGACACAAAAGGCTTTCTTCCTTACTCAAGGCTCACTTGCAAAAGGAAAAACACAAACTCTGCCTTAATGGTTCATATCACGACACATAATGATATTGTTCCTTGTCTGTCCCCTTCAGCTCTCCCGAGCCTTGCCCATTGCAAATCATCAGAGCATGAGAGAGTCAGCAGGAAGAGAGCGGCCAGTCAGTGGAAGCCCTCAGCCCTGCTGAGCGGACTGCTAAGCCAGGTTTCCACGGTACTGTGGAGAAGTCTATGAAAGGACCAACCCCCAGAGTGGCCCTGAGATCGCTATGCAGCTGGACTCTGGAAAAAGTCCTACACCGTGCGTGGGAAGGAGAGAGAGGAAAGGCAGGACGTTGGTGCCTTCATAGACACAACTGATACAAAATTAGAGGACAGGTCTTCTGAGCACAGACTAAGCACATGACCCCTTTATCAACTCAGTGAATTTTATAATAATCTCCTAAACCCACCCCATGCTCCAAAGACACCAGGCTTCCTGATCACAGCACAAGGGGCAATGAAGTAGACAGTAACAAGAATATGCTCACCTTACGATGGTCTATTAATATCCTGCCTTACCTACCGACAAGGAAATTATATCACAACTCTATGAACTGCGTTGTCAGTTCTGGGAGCAGGGATTCAGATGGCAGTCTGACTTCAGTGAGTAACCTCATGCTCCTGGGCTTGGCTACCATTGATAAGTCTGAGGAACTAGCCTCACAAGAAGCATTCCAGAGATAACTGCAGCCAAACAAAAGTCCTTTTTGCTTAGAAAAATAAAAATATGTGCTGAACTTTGTGACCCAGGCCCATCAACCCAGATAATCAGAAGGCTGAGAAGAAGATCATAAGTTCAGGGGAAAGCCTGGGCTACAGAGTCAGTTTAATCTAGCCTGAGCAACTGCCTCGACCTAGAAAGATGGCTGGGGAATACTGGACAGTGGGAGGGCTCATTTCTCAGTATTATAAAATGAAAACATAACACATAAATTAGATACCAGACTCGTCATCAGCCCCGGGAGCGTACATCTTTACCCGCTGAGCTGGCTGGCCAGCCTGGACAGCATAGTCCACTGTTTCTCGTTGAGACTGGGGGAAGGTTGACAGAGAACACATCATGTACTGCGTGCGACATGAATACCACAGCCGATGAGTCGCTCTTCTCATAGTGGCTGTGTACTGTGACTTGGTAAGATGACTTGAGATTCACTCCGAGCACATCTCAAGGGTACAACCCACCGATAGCAACAGTACCAACTGGAGTTGCCTGTGCTATTTATGAGGCCTTCAGAATGTATTCTTTCGTACAAATAGAAGACTTCGCACTCTGACAAAAGCTCTGCTTGCTCCTTTTTCTTTGCCTATGTGTTTCTCTTGTTAAGGGTTTTCCTGTTCACGAGGTCATACATGTGCATGTTCCTATGTGTTTCTCTTGTTAAGGGTTTTCCTGTCCACGAGGTCAT
>CAJQZJ010033695.1:1607157-1647501 GCA_907164525.1 Lophiomys imhausi | reverse complement strand
TTGTTAAGGGTTTTCCTGTCCACGAGGTCATACATGTTCATGTTCCTATGTGTTTCTCTTGTTAAGGGTTTTCCTGTCCACGAGGTCATGCATGTGCATGTTCCTGTGTGTTTCTCTTGTTAAGGGTTTTCCTGTCCACGAGGTCATGCATGTGCATGTTCCTATGTGTTCCTCTTGTTAAGGGTTTTCCTGTCCATGAGGTCATGCATGTGCATGTTCCTGTGTGTTTCTCTTGTTAAGGGTTTTCCTGTCCACGAGGTCATGCATGTGCATGTTCCTATGTGTTTCTCTTGTTAAGGGTTTTCCTGTCCACGAGGTCATGCATGTGCATGTTCCTGTGTGTTTCATTTCACTGAACACAATGGACTTCAGATTCATTTATGCTGCTTTCAGTGGCGTGGCTTTCTTTTTTTAAGGTTGAGCAGTATTCCATTCTGCATATATGTATCTCTATATATGATATTTTTTCCATCTGTCAACAAAATAAAATTGTTTATATAGCTTGGTTGTTGTGACTAAAGCTGCAATAAAAAGTGGAATGCAAATAATCCATCAAAAATTTCATTTTCTTTGTATAAATACTCAAGAGAGTGAAAGATCTGTGTGCTGAGGACTGCAAAGCATCAGGGAAAGAAAAGCTTAAAAGACACACATCGCATGGCTAGAGATACTCACATTTCTTAAGTATTCAAAGTATTCAAAGAAATTCATAAATTAAATATAATCTACATCAGCACCCTAATGACACTCTTCCGAAAGAAACAGAGAACTGTATCTGGAACCTCAAATGGCCTTGAATGGATAAAGCAGTCTTAAGTAAAACAGGAGAGAAGATGGAAGCGTTGTGTCTGACTCATAATATCACAAAACTGTAGTAATTAACAGGACAGAACTGAAATGTCCAACTAGTTTTCAATACAGAAACAGAATATACTTGGGGAAGGGAGTGAGTACCTGCCTGTGATCTCAGCACATGGGAGGCCACGGCAGAAGGACCAGCTCACAGTCATCCTCAGGGACAGCAAGTTCAAGGCCTAAGTAGGCAACACAAGACCCATCTTCATAAAATAAAACATAAATCAAATTGGGCCTTCCCATTTCCACTAATTTCAATGCACAATGGACTAAAGCTTTCTACATGAACTCCTAGGAGCAGACGAGGGAGAACAGGTCTCAGAGACTACTCTTGACAATGAGTTTTAGGATTTGAAACCAAAACCACAAGCAACAAAAGAAGAAAAAAGCAGGACTATATCATAGTAAAAGGTTTCTGTACAAAAAAGAAAATTAAAAGGTAACATGTGAAATGGGAGAAAATATTTGGAAGGCATGTATCTGATAAAGAGCTAATTAATAGTCAATACTATAATTCCTATGAATCAGCAGAACAAACAAAATAAAAAACACCAAGTATTCTGACTTAAACATGAGCCAAACACCTGTACAGACACAAGCTCACCAAGTCATAACATGAAGATACGCTCGTCACATTCAGTCACCAGCAGAATGAATCTTAACCCACATGAGACAGAATCTGACACCCTTTAGGATGTCAAAGGATAAGTACCGGTAACAATACTCATTCACCTACTTATTATCTTACAACAAACCTTCAATTTCACGCCGAGCACATGCGGCCACTCTTTAGTGTGTGATGTGCTCAGAATTCATTCACAGCGTCCTGATGTCAGCTTCCAGAAAAGCAAGGACACTGTCTGCTGAGTCACCACTTTGTCCCCTGAGAGCTGTCAAGCGTGTGTCAAACAGAACCAGGACCGCAGCACAGCCAACTGTGTGTAAGCATCTGTAGATATCTTTATTGAAAGTTTAAGCATATGTAGAAACATACATAAATGTATACATGCATACATATGTGTATACATTATACATATGGTGTGTATATAAGGTGTGTATGTAACCAATATGTGTGCATATGAATCTATACATATATGTATATGTCTATCATGTCTGTCTATCAATGCACACATGTGTGTATGAAACATACATAAATGTATACACATATACGTATGTGTATGCATTATACATATAGTGTGTATATGTAACCAAATGTGTGCATATGTATCTATATATATGTATATGTCTATTATGTCTATCTATGCACACATGTGTGTATATGTGTGTGCATGTATGTGTGTATGTACATGTATATGTGCATGTGCTGGGTAGAAAAGAGGTTCTTTGGTGTTGGATATTTTCTCATCTGGGTCAAGATATCCAAATCCCACAGTGTCAGATGTTATACCACCAGCAGAATTTGTCTAACCAGTTCATTATTACAATAACAGCACCTTATGCCGCCATTCCTAAGTACAGTTGTAATTTCCAGTGTTTCTCGTGTACTTAGTTATCTGAGCCTCCCACCTGCTGTGATCTCTACATCACTGACTCATTTCTCACAGATGTTCAGTCAGGGACAAGATGACTAGAACAATGGCTTGCCATTGTAATGTGCACAGCATCTTGTGTTGCGCTCTTACAGTCTCTTGAGATTAAGATTTCCCCAATGATATTCTCTCAAAAGTAATAAGATTCTGTAACCATAACAACAGTTACAAAATGTCTAGTATTTGGGAAGAGGCTCCAGGTAGCAATTACAGAATGGTCAGACTATAATTACACCCGTGGTTATGGGTGGATGACACAGAAAATAGCCCATGATAGCTTTTCAAAATAACACACCTTCTCATAGAATGCTTGCTTATTCTTGCCCTGATCTGGGAGTGTTGTCTGATGTCTCCTGGGTCCAGGACAGTTGCCCTAAGCGGCTGTTTTCATAGGCATCCTAGCTCTAAACAGGCCGTGAGAATGGCAACTATGTGGCCCTAGAAAGTAGCCAAACTGTAAAAGCCATTGGGTCAGAGTGCTTCCCTCCTCCTGGCTTGCCCCGCTCGGCCACACTGACTTCCCTTCTCTGCCATACTGTCTTCTGTGCCTTCCCTGGCAAACATTCCATAGAGTCTCATCTTATGGAGCGTAAAAGGATTTCACTGGCTACTTGTTGGTGCTCTCTCTCATCGTTAACCATAAGCTCTAAGAGCTCCAGCTCCAGCACATGATACACACCAGAACTTCCCGCTCCGCTCGTTCATGTGAGATGACACATGGAGTTACGGTTCCCACGCCTGCGTGCCGATAAGGAATGCAAGAGAGTAAGTAGGACGTGCACAAAGCCTTCTCAAGTCACACAGAAGCAGGGCCTTGCCTAACGCACGGTTTGCATTTTAGAGCAAAGAGCATTTGTGCTGGGACCTAACGAATGAGGATTTATGTTGCAGTGAGGTTAGAGGTTGGCCACCCAAAGAGGCCGCAGGAAGTAGCTGTGGAAAATCCTAGAATTGAGCAGCTGGCCCTCTGAAGGACTCTAAGTCCAGAACTGCAGGAAAGGCGACAGGCGCACAGCATGTTTGGAAGAAAGTGAGGGTCGCAAAAGCAAGGCGTGGCCCACATTTAGGCCAATGAACTGCTGCAAAGGGGTCCTAAGTGGTGGGGTGAGTAGCGTGCTGTGCTTTCAAAAAGAAATGGGAGGAAACTGGAAGAGGAAACGCCACAGAGTCACCATTACTCAGCAGGGAGGAAAAGTACCTTGGACTAAGGGGTTACCACAACGGCAAAGACACACATCAGGCACTGAAGGGACCTGGCAGATATCGGGGCCCTTCATGAAATGAGAATCCAACCGATCCACGCACAGGCAGCTGGTGAAGGAAGCTAGCCACGGCTTCTGAAACAGGAGACAACAGCGAACAAGCCTGAGAAGAGCGACCTCACTTTGGGTGTTCTAGGTTGGGAGTGGCAGTGAGAACTGCGGTAGGGACTCCCATTATTCCTCCTGCTGAAAAGGGCCTGTCCTGAGAGAGGCCAGACAGGGAAGGGACCTCCCGTCCGGTGAGCCGCTGCCCTGTTCTAACTAGGATGTCTGGAGCGAGGGACATGAGCCTACTCTTCCCTGATACTATCAGCTGAACTAAGATTCATTGTGTATCTATTATGCAACGTGTGTGCATTGACACGTGTGTGTGTGTGTGTGTGTGTTTGCATGGACATGTGTGTGTGTGTGTCCTGTCTTAACCACTACAACTCTACTTCAGTGTGATGGGTGAGACCATGAGGTTATCTGCCCACGATTTAGTACACAATTCTATTCAAGATTCCCTGACGTTTTACAGATATAAACTTACCCCAGTTCACACCGATGGGATACCTCCAATACATGTGAGGTAGGAGAGGTGGGGTAAAATCTAGAATCCCTCGTCCATAATTCTCTCTTTTATGGTAAAAACAAATACTTCCTAAGAATAGGACATGAATCCATGCCACCACTGCTCTCTCTTCATGATAAAATACACACTTGTAAGGGAAGCTACCCCCCCCAATAGAGGGCCCACTGCCCTAGCAGGATGGTCTCACCTTGAAGGATGAGAGAGTGTAGAACTCAAGGTCAGAGAGTGTCGGGGGCCCAGGTGGGAAGAACAGAACAGCTTTAGAACTCAGGGAATGCGGCCCACCAGCTAGCACAACCACGATGGGTGAGCCTCGGAGAGGCAGAGCCTGACTTCATGCTTGTGTGGAGTTCTGCTCTGCTTGCTGCCCTCACAGCACATCCCTTACAATCTAGGAGTTGTGTGGGAACTCTCAGGGGCTTCCAGCCCCTCCGTCCCTCGCTGGGCAGTATCACTGGCACTGACAATAAAAATGACTGACCTTTTACCGGCACTGCTGCTGGAGCAGACTAATGTAAACATCCAACCACCACCTTAGAAAGAACTTAGAGATGTAGACTGTTAGCAGTGACCACCAACCACCTTTAGTTGGGTTTGTTTTTGTTGTTGTTGTTTGTTTGTTTTTCGAGACAGGGTATCTCTGTGTAGCCCTGGCTGTCCTGGACTCACTTTGTAGACCAGGCTGGCCTTGAACTCTCAGAGACCTGCCTGCCTCTGCCTCCCGAGTGCTGGGATTAAAGGCGTGAACCACCATGTCTGGGTGATCACTACCTTTAGAAAGAATTTGGAAAAATAGATTGTTAGTGAAGTTAGGTTAAGGTGTGTTTGTTGGGCTGGAGAGATGGCTCAGTGGTTAAGAGCACTGGCTAGTGCTCTTCCAAAGGTCCTGAGTTCAATTCCCAGCAACCACATAGTGGCTCACGATGATCCACAGTGTGATCTGATGCCCTTTTCTGGCTGCAGGTGTACATGCAGATAGAGCACTCATAATGCATAAAATAAATAAGTAAATATTTTTTTTAAAAAAAGAAAAAACAAAAGAAAAAGGTTTAAAAAGATGTTTTTGTTAGTGGATCTGGTGTAGAAAATCTTAAGGAAGGATTTTAAGTTCAGAAAGGGACACTCTTAATAGCTGAGCTGGGGACTTTTTATGGTCAGAAAACAAGAACAGCAGTAGCCTGAATGGCACTGGATGACGTGCCTCTTTCTTGCTAAATCTGGGTTGATGGTCAGGGTGATGACTGATCCCTTGTACTCATTTTTGCACTCAACTTCCTGATATGATTTAATAAAATTGTTAATGAGCATATATACACCTTGAGGATTTAAAGTAGAAATAACTAATTATTCTTTTTATAAGTAAAAATTTAGATTTGTGATTCTTTTAAGATTTTATAAGACTACTTCTTAAGATAAATAAGAAGATAATTAATCTTTTCTTTGTGACTGTCATGAAGAAAAGCTGGCTGAGAAAATTACCTTGCTTGCTTATACTTTGTTAATCTAGAACAATTTACTTAGTTACAAATATATGTGGATTCTTGGGAATAATTTGTTTTTCACATTTCACTCATAATATGCAAAACTTTTGATCATGTGAGGGTTTTAGGGAACATGTATTTTTCCATGTATACTCATTGTAATCATTGACTTAAAGAAAAATAGAATGAATTACATTGCGGTTTTTGAACTACTTGTAAGATTTTGCTGGGATATATAAGATGTGAGAGAAAAAAATAAAGGGTGGTGGGAATTGGAACTTTTTCCCATCCACCAGACATGTGTATATGCATACATGTTTATATGTAAACTGGTTGGAGTTTTGCTCCATCCATGTGAATAAACATATGAATAACTGTATGTCTCTCTTTCTGTATGCATGTATGTAAGTATGTGTGTATACATGCATGTATGTATGTATCTGAAGCTTGTTGGAATTTATTCAGTGGAACTTGTCTTGATTCATATCTAGTGTAAGTGTGTGTGTGAGTATGATCTCTTTTTTTCTTTTTTCTCTTTTATTTTGACACTTGCCACCATCTGTGGAGGTCTCCGCTAGGAAGCCTCCAGTTTTAGCTCTCAATTCCCACCATCCGTGGAAAGCTCCTATTGGTAGCAGCCAGCTCCAACCTGGAGAATTAAGCCTTTTACCCTCAGAGAAAGTCTCGTGGGGATCAGCCAGCTGTTTATCTATGCCCCACCTCCCTGTGCCCTGGGGTGTTGAAGGTGGACTTCAACAACAGAGGTGGTTTCTGATACATGGGAGCTGATCTTCAGTTGTGCTCACCCAGCTCTTGTGGCAATATGACATAAAGATGTCAACTAAATGTAAGAAACTATGTGCCTGGCACTACAGGTCTACAGAGAGCCACATAGCAGGACCATTTATTCATCTATCTGTCTATCTATCTATCTATCTATCTATCTATCTATCTATCTATCTATCTATCATTCTATCTATCTAGCTATCTGTCTATCTATCTGTCTGTCTGTCTATCTATCTATCTATCTATCTATCTGTCTATCTATGATTTATTCATTCATCCATGGAAAATGCTGCCCTTTTTGTCTGGATTGTGGGATTTATTGGGCTGAGACACTCAGGCCAGGAGCCTGGGAAAACAGCTCTGCAGAAATGCTAAGACCAGAGTCCTCACGAGGCTCAGCAAATCAAAGTGTGCCGTACAGTATAACTGCGGGTTCAGCTGATGCCTTCCAACTGCACAGACTGCTTCGCTGCTGGTCCCCTGAGAACAGCAGCAAGGTCTCTCTCCTGAAGCCTGCTTCACCTTCAGCGGCAGCAGGAACAATAGATCTTACACTAGCCATAGAAGGACATAAAAGGATCAAGTCCCACACTCCTGGAACTGACTCTTTTGCTCCCAGGAGGAAATCACCCCTGTGTTTCACCATCAAGTATGATTTTCTCTTCAGGTTTCTGGTGGATACTTTTTCACTGAGATTTGAAGATTCCTTCTCTTCCGTATGCTAGACAAGAAAAAATTCAAAGGCACTAATTGAAGGCCCTACCTTAAGAAACTTGAAAAGAGGAACGAATCAAACTCAGAGTAATTATAAAAGGAAATAATAAAAATAAAGAAGTCAGTGGACCATACATCAAACAACAACAAAATAATAGTATCGAAGGTTCATTTCTGGCAAACAGAAATAAAATTGGCAAGTACATAGGAAGCCTAACTGAGAAGAGAAACACACAAATTAACAACAGCAAGAAGGGAAGTGCAACAGGCAGGCTTTCTGAATGTTCTGTGGACAATCTTGAAACCACCTAACCAACTTCCAACAAAACCTTAAAATATTTATCAAGGATCAAGTTTTCCTGGGAAGGGTCAGACAGTAATCATTTTCAGGCTTTGCATATATCACATGATCTCAGTCAAAACAACGACCCTTTGACACAGTGGCACAGAAGCAGCGACTGACAACAGGAATTGATGGGATCGCTAACCAGATGGCTGTGATTCATCAGCCCCTGTCTTAGGAGAAATTGCTAAATTCTCTGTAAAACACAAATTCTAAAATCATCACAAGAGCCCTAAATGCCATACATACATAAAATAAGTTTAATTGTAAAATGTCATACAAACGACAGTATCAGGGGTGACATCTACCAAAAGCATTTCCTCACAAAATAGGTTTCTGCTTTCCAATCCTTTTCCAGAAGATCTTGAGCTCCATACCTAGCAAAAAATATTGTAGGAAAAGAAATCACTCAGAAAGGGGGTTAAAGGCACATGGAAGCCTATTACTAAACAACCCAACTTTAACATATAAGATGAGGGATCATAGAACACATGTGAAAATAAGGAACAGGGAAGAAAATTGATGGCTGAAAAAAATTAGGCTGGGATGGGAGCAGAGGTTGAAGGATAGGAGGTGGCACCAAGTGGGATATACATACATATCTATATCTATATCCATATCTATATCTATCTATCTATCTATCTATCTATCTATCTATCTATCTATCTAGATTCTATCCCATGGCCTGGGGAAATCACAGGCCATGGGATAGAATCTGCTATTGTTATATTACTATATGGTCACTGTAAAATTCCCTTCAAAATATTTATATTTTATACTCATAGATCTGAGGGTGCTTTTAATCTTGATCGGAGCTCTTTTTGCAGTGGTCAAGTCACTGGAGGGATGCATGAATGGTCAGCTCCTGGGAATAAGACCCTGAGTCCTCAGTCCTATATAGGACATTCATGTCAAACTCTACCACCATGAAGGCTCAGGGAACAGGGCAGAAGAGATGTAGAATCTAAGGGCTGGAAGATGTGGAAGAGGGGTGTGAAGTGGATCTTGAAGACATGGTGTCACTATTACGATAATAAAATCCTAGCCGCTATAACCACCTGTCAACATCTTGCATAGATGGGATGGGAAGTCGGTCTTCAGTTCCCACACCTTTCTGAGGAACTATTGGCAGTGGATAGATGCTGGAGGTAGGAGGGTGTCATTTGTATAGAGGGTGTGGCCACTGGTACAGGTCCGTGTTTCAGGGGATGGCTCCACACTCATGCACATATGGGAAGTTTGGACATGAAGTTTGGGAGGAGACATGTTGAGGAAATTAGGAAAAGGTGGAGGGCAATGTGGGACAGATACCATATTTTATTGTATACATACATAAAATTCTCAAAAACAAAACATTTAAATAAGAACCATTGGTAAATGACAGTGATAAACAAAGTCAGAATTCACTAATAAAATGGAACAAATAAAAACAACTTTTTATAAGGATAGTACAGTACAGCCCACTACAATTAACAATACAAGAATGGAAAGTTGGCTTAACATTCAAAAATTTCCCCAGGACTGTGGGTGTTGCTCACTGTAGGGGGCATACTTGGTACATTTTAAGGGCCCAAGCTGAATATTTAACACAAATAAAGATATAAAATTTAAACAACAGATCAGAAGATAAACCAAATGGTCATCTCAGAGATTAGAACAGATTTAATACCTTTCCAAGATAAGAAATTCTCTACTAACAGTCATGGAAAATATTTTTCTCTTTCTGGTGAAGGAATTTCTCTTCTGTGGGGCTGTTGTGGCACCTCTGAATTGAAATATTCCCTTCCAATAGGAAAACAGACACTCTAAAGACTCAATAAGAAGCTAACAAAATACAAGATTCATCAAACTCAGGAAGCTGGAAGCTTCAGGCTAGAAGATCCACAGGCTCCCTCTAGATTCCAGAACTAGTTAATAATTGCCAAGGAGAGGAGACTCTTTGATGGAGTTGCCTGAAAGCTGGACAGGAACTCCAGGAATGCAGAGTTCGAGAGTTGTCACCCACCCTGAAGTGGGGCAGCTGCTTGAGAGTCACCCCTGCTCTTAAAAGTAACCCCTCCCCATGTACCTGTTAACCCCAACAAACATTAGTTCACCAAGCTAGACTTAGCTGGAATTGGTTTTTTTGTTTGTTTGTTTTTGTCATCAGTGTCCTACCCAGGGTGACTAAGCATTTGTTTACAACTCCCCAGAAAAAGCCACAGGATATCTTCAAAAACAAATTAGTTCACACTTAATAGTGACACATTAAATTGTTCTTTCTTGGACTGTTCATAAATCAAGGAAGTCTCAGTGATTCAACCCTGCACTAGGGGTGCTAGCCAATGCAATAGCTTAAGAAAAGAAAAGAAAAAGCAAGCGAAAGAACAGCAAATGAGATGTAAACTGTCATTGCTTACAGCTGACATGTTCATATGCACAGCAAAGCCTACACAATCCATACTTCAAAAACTACAAAGTACTAAACATAGAAAGCAAATTTTGCAAACGCCTAGGATGCAAGGTAAATATTTTTTCATTCAATATATTTCTGTGATTAGCCATAAATACTGAAGTTGAAGTTTAAAAATGTATTAGTATATAAATAGAATCAAAATATCACAAATAAAATAAATCTAGTGAGCAATGCATAAGACTACTATTCAATAAGCTGAAAAGACACTGCAGAGAAGAGTTAGAGATAATCTACCTGGAGGAGGTAATGTGTTCTTACGTTATAAGAACCATTATCCCAAAGTTTATAT
Organism: Lophiomys imhausi; assembly: GCA_907164525.1. Classification (NCBI taxonomy): domain Eukaryota; kingdom Metazoa; phylum Chordata; class Mammalia; order Rodentia; family Muridae; genus Lophiomys; species Lophiomys imhausi. Next base: position 1,637,192 of record CAJQZJ010033695.1, on the reverse strand, counting down.
TTACCACGGGCAGTCTAGTACAATTTTAATTAGGTTAAAATAGTCCTCTAATAATAAATGCCAAGGTAATAATTGATATTTTAAAATTTTAGAATAGTCTAAACAATTTGTGGGGGGAACCAAAGAGATATGAAACTTGACTTCAAGGATTCTCAATGTTACAGTAATTAAGACCATGGGTTTGTCATAGAGACAGAAAAATAAATGAAGAAAAAGTATGGAAATCAGAGACACACACACACGTGGTGGGGGAGCAAATTGACTTTCTTTAAAACAAGAAAAGATGAGTGGGCCATAGTTCTAAACAAGACTTCAAGAACCATCGCATATCTTGAGAGAAGTAGATACATTGATGATTTTTAGGTGGACAAGAATTTATTTATGACACAAAAGGCACTAACCATTAGGGGAAAAATGTGGTATACTGCATCAAAAAAAATTACAAGATTCTATTCATAACAACTCCCATCAAAACATGCAATTTATGGGGCTAGTAATGTAGCTGGGTGGCAGAAGAAAAATGTGTAATTTATTCATTTTCTGACAAAGGATTTACATGCAAATAAATAAGAACTCTTGGAATTAATAAGAAAAGGGCAAGCCACCCAAATGTTTAAAAAGTTGAGTGACACCACAACATAAGACAGAATACTAATTAATACAAAGCCAATGTTCAATGTCTTCAGACATTAGAGAAATTCAAGTTCAAGATGTGCTGAGATTTATTGATGGTCCCTGGAGCAGCTGCAAAGATGAAAATGGAGAGAGTAGAGGAAGCATCTAGGACCCTTGGGTAACAATGACAAACTCTCTCAGCATCTTTGATGTTTAAATATAGACCTTCATTACCAAGAAATTTTGCTTTTGTGTATTTACCCAGAAGAAATGCAAATATATGTCCAAGAAAAGATGTTTTTTAAGACTGTGAAAGCAGTGTGATATTTCAAGTTAGAAATGCAAATACTAGTTGATAAAGAACTTAAGGTATATTGATATGTGACTAAGAGCTAAAATCGGAGCTTTTATCATGATTTTACCCATACTTCCTGGCTGAAGTCTAACCACAGCACAGTAAAGTTCTTTTTCATGGGTAAAATGCTCCTGTGCTTCTCCACACAGCTCAGTAATAAGAGCAGGGGAAGCTTTCTCACTAGGCCAATCCTCCAAACAATAACAAACAAACAAACAATCAATCCACCTTTGCCAAGGAACTTCCAAATTTAAGGAATCAAATCTATTTGATTTGTTTTATTCCCAAGAGTCTGACAAATCAAGGCGAAGGGCTATGTGAGTGTGTGTGTGTCTTTGTCTGTCTGTCTGTCTGTCTATCTATATGTATGTATGTGTGTCTCTCTGTGTGTATGCATATGAGTGCGTATGTGTGTATGGGCCTCATGTACATAAGTGTGCGTGTGTGTCTTTTAGTCTAATGTCATAGTACATGCAATACTGATAGGTATCTAGGAAAGAAACAGGATTTGAAACAATTATCTGAGTTTAATCTCACTGATTTGTAAGCAGAAACAAGAAAAACAATGATTCTTAGGTAGATCATCTGTTAATGTCAACTCTGACTTCCAGTTTTAAAATTAAGCTTTTTTTTAAGTTCTGAAGTTCATTTTAAAAGAGTTTCCTATTATTACAAGAGTAATTTTAATTGAAAATTAGCTTCAGCACACAGTTACATCCATAGTGTGTATGCACATAGATGTGGAGTGTACATATGTGTGTACGTGTGTGTGATGTGCATGTGTGTCACTGGGGTAGTATTCTCCTTCCCCTGCCTCCTCTCCCCTGTCCTTCCCATCACCTTCCTTAGCCTCCCTCCCCTCTTCTCTCTTTTGCTCTTTCTCCCTCCCGTCTCCTACTCTTTTCCTCTCACTGTTACAAGGCAGTAGCCAGCCTTGTTACTATGTTGCACTTGTCCACTTTGTTTCAAGGGAAGAGCAGTGGTGTGTATTCTGATAGCAGCCTCAAGTAGTATGTGGTAGAGACTTCAACATCTGCAGGCTGGGGTTTCAGTCGGCAGTGAGAACAGAAATATCACATTTAGATTATACCACTCTGTCTGTGAAAGGCCCGGAGTAGGAAAACACACACATATGCTCACATAGATACACACACACTCACTCACATGGACACACACACACACATATGGATACACAGTATCTGCCCAACTCAGGCTAGAGAGATCCTGTAGGCAAAACAAGCCTAGAGAGCAACCTTGATAAAACTAGCTTTACAAGCAACCAGCAGCACAGCCAGCATCAGCAGCTTCAACTGGGAATGATCTAAGTAAATCTATTAACTATCTACAAAACAAGACTTGAAGAATAGGCGGGAAATCACAAGGCTGGATGGTGTAAAACCCACTTTAAAGAACTTCTCCGGGGCTGATAGCTCAGAGGGTCAAGTGCTTGCTGCTGCCCCTCACTATCCACGCGAAACCGCCAATCAAGTGTCACAAGTTTAGAACACAGGGGGCAGAGATAGGCGGCCCCTGCAGATCATTGGTCAGCCAGTGTTGTCTAATCTGTGAGCTGCAGAGACACTGCCTCAACGACAACACAAAACAACTGACAATAAAACACCATGCGTATGCACCTGCACATACAAACATAAGTCCACACATACAATAAAACACCATGTGTATGCACCTGCACATACAAACATAAGTCCACACATACAATAAAACACCATGTGTATGTACCTGCACATACAAACATAAGTCCACACATACACAAGATGAAACTTGGGGGGAAATAAAGACAATGAAAACAGACTACCAAAGTCAGAACAGTGAAGGGCTGGGAGGTAACCCTTGGACATTCATGGTGGTAACCTGACATAGTGCAGCCATTATAAAAACTATGGTGACAGAAAGCCAGAGATGAAGCTACCATGTGATCCCACCACTGGCTGTATGTACAAAAGAATGAAGTCTGTGGGCCAAAAGAAACATCTGCACTCCCATGCTGATTGAAGTATTGCACAACAACTAAACATGCCATCAATTTACATGACCATCAGTGAGGGAATGAATAAAGAAAATGTGGTGTCTAGTGGAATATTGAAGTAAATTCTGTCATATGAAACAGCAGTGACAAATCTAGAAGATGTTTTGTTAAGTGAAATAAACTAGGCACATAAAGACAATATTTCATCATCTTATTTACATATTGAATATTTAAAAATATAACTCATTTAAAGTATGTGAAGTAGGAGCTATGAGACACAAGGAGAGCCAGGAAGATGCTAGTGGAAGGGCATGAAAGTTTTGGTAAGAGAAAAGGAATACAGTGAAGAGCCCACACATACCTTAGTGACAACAACTAACAAAATATTACATATTCAAAAACTGCTAAGGCAGATTCTGAGTGTCCCAACCTCAGGGAGTAAGTCAGTGTACATGCCAGAAGTCTTGGTTCAGCCATTCCACCAAGGCACACATATACCAAACAAGCTGTCAACCAGAAGTATATAAACTCTTATTATTTAAAATGGGTAAAATACTTAAAATATAAATTGAAGTATTTGGGAGCAAAGTAAGATAATAATCACAATAAACTCAAAGGTATTTATACCTACCAACATAGTGTGAGTCCAAGTGAATAGCTACAGATATCTACTTACACATACATATATGTTCATATAAAAAGACAGACAGCTAGCAGACAGAAGGTAACCTTTGGATGGCTACATGCCTAATGCTGTCAATGATTTTCTTGAGAAATAGGATTTTTTGTTTGTTTATTTCTCTTCCTGGATTTTTCTTCTTCATCTTCAACAATAAACAAATAATAAAGAAATCATCAAGTTAAATATAATAAAAATTATATAAACACATATCCATAGGATGTGATTTACTATTTTAAGAAATAAATATTCAGAGAATCAAGAAATGGCAAGTTGGAAGGATGGAGAATTAAGTGGGAAATCTTGGCTCAAACTAAACAGAGATTTGCAGACAGATGCCAGTTCCAGGATCAACCCCAATAGCTGAAAGCTGATCAAATATTATTTTATTATTTTTAAATGCCTCAATTTATAATCAAGGCATAAGTATCAATAGGCCAACCAGTACCCTGGAAGAGATGGACCACTTTAATCTGCATCTTCTAACTTTAAATCTACTAAATTGAAAACAGCACCCCATCTTCCTCAGGTTAGAAAATCAAGGATCAAAATTTAACTATGAGACTCTAGCTATCTATTCTTCAACCACCTTAGAGACCTGAGAGGGATAAATATATCTGATTATATAGGAAGTGCAGGGCCTGCAGCTTCCAAAACTAAAAAATGACATACCAGTGGCTGCCTGGACAGTTTCCATTTTCTCTCCATACATTACAGCATCAATCTTCAGCCATTTGGCCCCATTTCTCTGACAGACATTGGTTGTAGAGCAGGAATTATGAAGGACTTACCTACCCTGTCTTGGCAGAGCTAGGCTGTCGACTTACCTGCTTCCAAGTTTTGTCCTTTTTGGACAGAAGTCTGTCTACAGTTGAAGCAAGTGGTTTTTCTTGCCAAGAGAATGGCTTACCACCAATTTAATCATCTCCCACTGGAGATTCTTCGATGCTCATCTTCTACTTGGAGTAATATAGGGGGTGCTGTCAGGAGCTGACATGTCTCGATATCAAAAAATCTTAAGTTGAGAAAACATCTTTGAATGCCATATTCTGCAGATCTCTTGAGGTTTTTGAAGAGGCCCTATCTATCTCTTATATTTAGATAAGCAAATATTGCTTGTCTCTTAGCAACTTGATTTCTGAGTAGCTTAGAAAATAAAAGTGATAGACTGTCATAGTAACTAACAAAATGACACGTTTTCATGACTATTAGTTTCCGTTTCTTAATTATCCTAAACAGTTTATGTCGGTTGGTAGCGAGAGGTCAAAACTTGACATTTCATTTTTAAGTATTACTACAAACAATACCTTTAAGAAGCGTTACCCTTAATTTTGTATCAATATACAAAGATCAATACCAATGTGGCCAAATATAATCTTAATTTTGTATCAATATACAAAGATCAGTACCGATGTAGCCCAATACAATCTTAATTTTACATTAATATACTAGGGTCAATACCATTGTGGCCAAATATAATCTTAATTTTGTATCAATATACAAAGATCAATACCGATGTAGCCCTATACAATCTTAAATTTGCATTAATATACAATGATCAATACCAATTTAGCCCAATATAATATTAATTTTGTATCAGTATACAAAGGTATAAAGCTATATTCAATAATCTGTCCTTTTTTCTTGTTCTTTCCTATACTATGTCTATGTCCCATTTTTCTCAAGTCTGTTCACTCCTATATAGGAGAGAAAGGAGGATACAGAAAAGCAAAAGAGAGAAGTCCCTGGGTCTAACCTCCAAAACCCATTTAACAAGACCATTTAACAACTAGAGTCTCATAGTTAAATTTTGATTTGTTTAGGAATCAAGAGGGTGTTCTGGATCTAAGAAGATATTTTTAAAATTATGAGGCAAGTTAGTATGAAAGCTGAGTTAGATATAGAACTTTAAACTCATGGAGATGGTTAGATAGTAGAATGTTAAAGTCAGGTGCCAAATACATATGGACTGGACATTGGGAATGTATGCTAAGCCATATAACTCTTATAATCGTGGCCTATTTATTTCTGTTGTTTTGTATTGTATTTATAGTTATAAGAAAAAGAACCATTATTTGGACTGAAAGGGAGAGCTGTTGGGGGGAAAAATAAATACCTTAAACTAAAAAAAAAAAAAGAATGGAAGAGGATGGTGGGGCTGAGGGGGAGGAGAGTGGAAGGGTGGGACTGGAGGGGTGAGTAGGGAGGGGATTGTGATTGAGATGTAACTTGAAGAAATAAAAAATAAATTATTAAAAAGAAAAAAAAAAAGAAAATCAAGGATCCATGTTTCTACAAAAGTTAATGGAAAATGATAAGTAATTGAACATTACTGTTCAGTCCCTTTCAACTGTCAAATCTGAAATCTCTGAAAATACCTGTTTCTTATGGAAATCCTTTAGGGCCGTTTCATAGCCTTCCTCTAGCCGACTGAAGGCGATTCCCACGTCTGTGGTCCACCATATCTGTGAGCCCGTTAGAGCCACCTGAGCCGGGAAGTCAAAGATCCACAACTCTCTAGGTTTTTCCTCATAGGCCACGATGGCTTCTGCGATGGCTTGGCGCACTGTTTCCTTCATGGTCTGTTCAAGCTGCAGAAGCCAGCTTTCCACCTTGGAAGAAAATTGAAATGTGACAGCACAGCCGTTAACAGTAGAGGAACTGTTCCATAGTCCATCGAGCTTGAGGCTTTGCAAAGGTACCATAGTGGCCTTCCAGTAACCATCCGGAAAACACAAGGAGGACTCACAGGGGACCACTGACCAAGGAAGCTTTTCCCTACACAAGCCTTCCTCCTCCCCAAATTAAAACTAAGTTCTTAACCTCTAAGTGGGTGAATAGAGGACACTGTCATTCATTCTTCAGCTTTCAAGATAAGGGGGTTCTAGAAGAGAACCCCTCTACTGCGTGTTTGAGATGTCCCACACCAAAACCTCCTGGTGAGGCATGAGTTGGAGCCTAGAGATGTCAGGATCACAATTCTACAAATTGTATCTTTTGACAATGTTTTATTCTTCTGAGAGTCCCCCTTAAAAATCTGCACAGTGCTTAGTCTAAAGCCAAAGTGTTTCCAGTAATTATCTTAATTGTATCCCTACTGGTTCCAATCTTCACACTTGTCAGAAATTAGACAGCATGATGGCGTAAGAGATAGGACAACCACAGACTTGTGAAAATTAATCTTTTTAAAAACTTCACTTGCAGTTCATTGTGTTCCCATAAATATATTCTAGCCAGTTTTTCATGCTGTTCAAATGTGCTGTGTTATATTGATTCATGCATCCATCTCTAGTTGTTCATATAACTACATGGCTATATGGACTGTCTGTATGTAACACAGCCTGGCAGTAAAGCGGTTGTAATGAGTAAATTCCAAGCACCAAAGGAGATGATTAAGATGCTCCAACTGATTTCTTTCCCTGGCTCCCCAAGAATGGCAGCAACATCCTAACCTTTTGGAAATTGGAAAGAAATGGTGTATGAATGAGCTGATGACCTCCTTCTTAAGAAGGAAAGGGAATATTGGCATGCCCATCCCACCTGCCACCTGCTATAAGGGGCTTCCCTGGCTTTACATCTGGACCTCATTAACATGATCACAAGGTCATGGTCCCTAATCTAGCCAGTGGGGTCCTGTACTTCTGCTTTCATCATAAAGGTCACAGTCAGGGTCAGAGTCAGACAGCACCCTCAGCAGACCAGTCATGATTTGAACATCTCCTGTGTACTCTGGGATGTATGTCCTCGGCAGATCTGTCTGTCCTCAGGAGCTCCGTGAGGAAAGACCACAGGGAAGATGACGTGCCAGGACATGTGTGAACAACTATACCAACAACAGCAACTGAATGGTATGATTTCATAACGGATTCCTGACTGCTTCCCAGGTTCTTCCCTTTTGAAACCTCTAGACATTCTGCCCAGTCAAATATAAGAAGACCACATTGGTTAGTACTGATAATCTCTTTGGTGAGACAAGGGCCATGGCTTCTTCATTTCTCATTCCTAAAAGCCCAATTTAATGAATAAATAAATAAAGTACGTAAATAAGCACATAAATAAAATTTAAGCAGACTAAATTTGGAAGAACCAGCCATAAAAGTGTAGAGAAAGTATAAAAATACAAAACAGAAATAATATTTTTAAAATGTATAAATCAAAGGTAATTAGAGAATGAATTCCATATATGCTCAGAAGTTTCTAGCATAAGTTGATTATATAGAATAAATTAAAGGCCTATGAAGTCTTCTAATATCAGGGGTTCTTGCTGGTGACAACCACATCCATCAGCTGGACGATCCCCCTCTGGGCACCATGCCAGTTGATGAACAGTCTGCCAGGGAGGGAGCAGACAGCAACATACTTTTGTCAAGATAGTTTATGGTAACTTTTTCTAATCACTATAATAATATCCTAAAAAGCCCAAGAGATCAAAAATATATTTTAATCACAGTATCCTACCATCTGCTTCCCCTTCATCTGGCAGAATTTTCTGGCATGGTATTAGAAAGTAGCAGAGAACCCTGGTAAAATAAGTTCATGATGACATCTCAGCAAAGGGCACTTCAAGGACACTTCAAGGAAGCTCTGGCCTGGCCTGAGAGGGTCTCTTTTAGAAACCATTCCCAGGATTACTCTGTGGATTAGACCAGGTTGACCAGGCTTCCTCAGAAAGACTGCCAGTCCTGTCCTGATTAGCTTTTATCAACTTGATACAATCTAGAGACATTTGAGAAGAGGGAACCACAGTTGAGAAAACACTCACCAAACTGGCCTGTGGGGCATTTTCTTGATTAATCACTGATGTGGGAGGGCCCAGGTCACTGTGGTTGGTAGTAACCCTGGGCAAGTGGTCCTGAGTACATAAGAAAGTATTCTGTGCAGGCCATGAGGAGCAAGCCAGTAGGCAGTGTTCCTCCACAGCTTCTGCTTTAGTTCCTGCCTCCAGGCTCCTCACCTGACCTCCTTCCCGTGTTCGAGTGTGACCTGAGAGTTTGAAGAGGAAACAAAGAATTTCCTCCCTCGGTTGATCTTGCTCATGGTCTTTATCACAGCAATGTAAGCCTTACCTGAGACATCTAACTTACCAGACTAGCTTTGCTCTCATAAACCAAACGACTCTTCCTTGTGGGTAATTGGCAAGAGTGTTTTTAGGTATTTGTCCATGAGCGTAGAGAGTATGCCTCGCTAACTGCATGGTGACTGCAGTGGGTGGCTGGCTTCATCTTGGCAAACTCTGTCAACCTTGCTAACACAGGCAGCCGTTCACGTGGTCACATCACCACACCGCTGTGCCTGTGAGTCTCAGTCCTGCTCCTTTATTCGGTGGCAGTCCTTTCTGTCTAGCTGAACTCCAAATGTCGTTGACACCCTGCTGGATGCTAAAGCTAAAGGAGCAGAAACTAGGCACGGAGAGGAAGGAGCTCCTCGGCACGCTGGAGATGGTGAATGGCAATCTCCCAGCACAGATCCAACCAGAGCCTGGTTTTAACACGAACTAAACTGTCTTGCTAGTCCAATTCTAACTTTGGGAATTGCCCTAAAATTACTACCTTTGCATAGAAAAACCTCAAAATCAAGCCTTACATGGCCTATGCATTCACACCCAGCCTGGAACGGGACATACTCCTTTTCTTTGCTGAACATTCCAACTGCTTTGTGTGTGGAAACTTCTGTATTATCTTCAAATTGCAGATCCGAGATGCTGTCAAAGAGTTTGACAAGGTGGCGTGTTACCTAAGGCCAGAACATTAGAGAAGCTGAGTGTTTTTTACTGTTCAAGTACCCTGGTAACCGAAAAATAAATCATCTGAAGTTACTAACCTTTATTCATAAATTTCCAGAATTGTCTCAAAATCAAGGTCACTAATAAAATACCATACTGAAATGAACCCGACAGAGAGGAGGCTGAGCTTCCGAGCCCACCATCATATAGAGCCCGGCGAATGCCCACTGTGCAAAATGATCATCTCTTTACCCGGTGCCTGAAGGTTTTACCAACCTGTCTTTATGCACCACAAGTGGGGACATTCATTTTACTAGAACTTCTATGGTCAGACTTCTAAAGTTCAGATTTATATTCTTGGCCTAAAGTATGAAAACATTGGCAGAATATCTGAAATAAACATACAGAGTTAGATCGGAGCTTATGGTTTAGAGCCTGATGACATCATTTATTATTAGGTGGGGTAGTTTGAGTCTCACACATCTTTGGTATGAAACGTGGCTGAATGACTTTTCCCTACTGTGATTTATCAGGTAAGTTTTACAAGTCAACATTGCTGAGACAAAATGTCAGGGAGATTTTGCATTCACAGGTCTAAGACATGTTAATAAAGACCACTCCCCCATGTCCTCACTTCTCACAGCCTTCATTCTCCAAAGGAAACCGGTGCATTGAGTGTGATATACATTATTGAAATTTGACAAATTGAGGTTAAATGACAAATACTGGCAGATCTCTTGTCTGAGGAAGTCAGTCTGACCACAAATATCTAACTGGCCTCCAAACACAAGCCCTGAACTGACCACACCCTCCCTCCACTGACCCCTCTAATAAAAGTCTTGACAGTCCTCCCACCTAGGAACAATGCCTCATATTGTCATGGAGGAATGGAGAGAAGGCAGCTTTTCTGTTGGTGGACTCACACAGAGACAGCAGCCAGATCACTCATCTCTGTTGGAGACTAAGTAATGGCTGAACATGAGCCCAGAGGACACACCAGCGGTAGGAACCCACATTCCTCCCTTCCTTATGGTAAGTAAATGGAACTGTCTTCCACTGAGTGAAGACAGTTCCATGGTTCCTCACCAAATTAAATAGACTCACCAAGCAACCAGCAGACAGCCACTCTGACAGACAGTTGTACACCAGTGTTCCTTCCATTGTTCAAGTAGCTTAAAGGTAGAAACAATCAAATAGCCACTCGAATAGATGGATAAACAAATTGTGCAAAGTGCTGTGGATCCTGTTCAGCCATGGGAAGGAATGAGAAGTGTGAGAATGTGTGTGTGTCTGTCTGTGTGTGTGTGTCTGTCTGTGTGTGTGTCTCTGTGTGTGTGTGTGTGTCTGTGTGTGTGTGTGTGTCTGTGTGTGTGTCTCTCTGTGTGTGTCTGTGTGTATCTGTGTCTCTGTGTGTGTGTCTCTGTGTGTGTGTGTCTGTGTGCATGTCTGTGTCTCTGTGTGTGTCTGTGTATGTGTGTGTGTCTGTGTGTGTGAGTGTGTCTGTGTGCATGTCTGTGTCTCTGTGTGTGTGTGTGTCTGTGTGTCTGTGTGTGTGTGTCTGTGTGTGTGTGTGTATGTGAACAAAGACTGTGGCTACTGTCATATGTTCTTATCCTAGAGCTAAGGAAGTAGAAGCTGAAAGATTGATTGAGCTCCAGTGCGTCCTGGAATATGTACTGAGATCCTGCTTCAAAAACTAAAGGCTAGGATGTATCTCAGTGGTAGAATACTTGTCTAGTACACACCGTCCTGGATTTGATACCAAACCCAGGGCAAAAAAGACAATCTGAATGAACCTTGAAAACACTGAGCTCAGTGTCAACAGCAGCCAGTCATTCAACCCACCAACTACACACTCATTCACACAAAATAAAGTGCAAATCCACAGATCTAGGTGGCAGGCCAGTGTTTCTTAGTGGTGCTAAGGGGAGAGACATCGGCAAGCAACGTAATAGGTACAGAAGTGTATTTGGGGGTGACAAAAATGTCTTGGAAATAGAAGAAAGGTGGTACGGTTGTTGTGTAACACTAGAAATGTGCAAATAACACTGAATTGCACACTTTAAGAACAGCTGATTTCCTGTGCTATAAATGTTACCTCAACAGAAAACAAAAGCTGCTTCCAACAGAAGGTGGTTTGGGGCTGGGTAACATTCCGCAGCTCATAAGTTCTCCTCTGCCAAGGGTGTTTCTCCGCCTACACTCTAGCTGGACTTGGTGTGTAACAGCAGCCTCTAGAGGCAACAGCTGCTTAAACTGTCTGTATGACAAGACCAGCAATATCAGTGAGAGTTTCCTTTTGGCTGATTTAATCTTTTGAAGTCTGCTGCCTTCACACATTGCTGCATTCGCAGTTTTAGCATTAGGAAAATAGCATCGGGATGTCTTCAAGTTTAAAACAGATGGGTTTCTGAGGCTCTTCCTTCCTTCAGATATAGGAGAGTGGTAGGCGGCAGATCACTACCCGAATATCATATTCTCCTCCATCCATACACATTACCCAAAGGACATTTATACACAGACAGTCTCGGCAATAATCTAACGATTCACTCTCCCCACTGAAGTGGCCAGGAAGTGCACAGATGTCAAATGGCTTCTACCGGGTGATGGGCCTGGATAATAGTTGCTGCTGAATGAGAAGCTGCAGGATAGATGAGGCCTCAGCCACCAGGCCCCTCACGCATTATTGCTTTGCTCAGAAAATAATTTCACAATGACTTCTGGCCTTGTAGCCACTCTGGTAGTGGCCAGAAAATGTAAATCTCTTACCCTACCATCTTCCATGATTTCTATCTGGTGTGGATGAAATCAGATGTTGCTTTCTTATTCAAATTTTCTAAGAGGATTAAAAAAAGAAAAAGAATGTCTTCCAATGAGGTATCTTTGTATTTTTAGTGAAATTAGATTTTCTTCTTCCTGGCTAACTCGTTGGGAATGTATTTTATTTTACAACTAAAACATACATTTAAATGACACTTCCAGACTACTATTAAGGAAACTAAAACTCCATTGTGTTCTAAGTTGGTTTCTAAAAGGTTATCAGCGTGGATATTGTGCCCACTAATGCATAGACACATCCGTGTCAGGAAGTTTTTGCTCTTCATACGCTGCATAGTAGCAGGTGTTCATAAAAATAGCCATGTGACCTGAAAGTACATCGGCCATCTTAATAAACAGTGAAACTTATGACAATGCAAAGACCTTTACAAACTTGTCAAAGAGAGGTCAAGGACACCATAAGAAGACTTACAGAATCAACTAACCTGGGCCAATCGGGGCCCCCAGACACTGAACCACCAACCAAGGAGCATGCATGGGACAGACCTAGGCCCTCTGCACATATGGAACAGTTGTGGGGCTCGGTCTTCATGTGGGACTCTAAAGCAGGAGCAGGGGCTGTCTCTGACGCTGGCGTCTGCCTTTGGGACCCTTTCCTCATTCTGGGCTGCCTTGTCTAGCCTCAATAGAAGCTGATCCTAGTTTTACTGCAACCTGATATGCCAGGGCTGGTTGGTACCTAGGGGTGCCCCCCCAACTTTTTCTGAAGAGAAAGGAGGAGGGAGGGGTAATTGTGGTTGGGATGTAAAGTAAATAAATTTTAAAAGTTTTGACAAAACATTAAAATCTTACTGTGGGTGGTAAATGTGTAAGGAAACAGAGAAGCAACAAAAGGCGTTTGGCATAGCACAGTTCAAAATGGTAACGTATTGAAACAAGTGGGCTGTTCTGTGGACTTTGGGATCATCCAACAGTGTTTGTCTCTTCCAGCTTGTGCCATGGAAGTAGCGGTTCCTCTGTGTCTTGGCAAAGAACTCCTTCTGAGTTTGGGTCAGCCACCAGTGTGCTGTTGTGTGAGATCTCAGGGTTATGAACATTTTTCTACTTCTTAAGTAGGGCACCTGGCTTGTTCTGTGGTGTTTCCTGCTTTCCTTTGTTCCATTTGGGATTTTGATTTATTTCCTTGCTGGTGTCACTTACTCTACACCGTGTCATCGTTTGTGTTCCAACCATTGCTGTCATCCGTGTCAGGAAGTTTGCTCTTCATACGCCGCATGCCTGCCTGTGTGTGCAGGCTCCCCACAGGTGAGGAGCCATCCTGTGGTCGACAGTCTCTCCTAACTCCATCTGTGCTTGACTCAACATCCGCTGCTACCATTGTCCCCAGAGGACACACTTCCTACAAGTCTCCACGCATTCAACTTTCCACTAATCCTCTCTCAGTCATTCATTGTTGTACATTTCATGTGCAATGTCCTAGGGACATTGAGGTCACACAACAATATCTTGGCAGCAGACACACAGTGGCTTATTGCTGGCAGCATGTAGAAGATATGACTTAACTGTTGGTGGTAATGCGGCACATCTGTGATTTCTGTGGGCCAAAGAGCGAGCGTCAAGGCTCACTCCATCATTCCCTGCCAGGACAGCATGGCGCCTCAAACACGATCACACTGTCAGGGAACTGGGTTATGTTACTAGTCCTTGGTAACCAAAACCTGTACTGTTGAAACCATACACAGAGAGAATCTCTTATTAAGTGTAAGGACTTACATTTATTTTATAATTTATGATACAAACCAAAAGCACAGTCCATTACTTATGTCTGCTGTTTGCCTAGAAAATGAGGGGAAGAAAGACGAAATTGGCCATTTCTAATTGCCTTCTCAAACCTTACCATTGGTTTTTGTTTCTGCTATCTGATTTTGTTTCCTCAGCATACATAAAGATGCTGCTACTCACTAAGACAAAAATGCACAACGCTGTACTGCAGCAGGCCCTGTGAGCACCTAGGAGCTCACTGGGTGTTCATTAACTCCTTCATAATGACAGTACCCACCACCATGTGAGTAGGAACTAAAATGCAGGCAGTTCTGCCTTTTGCAGCTGTTAGTCTGTAGAATAAGACTGGATGTGAGTCCATCCTATTGTCATCACATGCGCAAATACTAACTATTTAAACCAATCTGTCAAAATAGTAAACAATTATTCTCATTTCAGAATAGTATTTATTATTAGAGATGATACATTTTTGGGAATCTAATTCTATTTTAGAAGATTTTGTCATGGCACATTCACGTAGTGAAACTTTCTATAGCCTTCATCATACACATTGCAGAGTAATATGATCATTTTATTAAATACGTAGGACAGACACCTAAAGCAGTTCATTTACCCAGAAACAGCATTCAGGAGTCTATTCTACGAACAGTGGGTCTTAGGCTGATTTCTGTCTTTTTGGCCATGTGTACATTATATAATTTTGCATAAGGTAATCCAATGTCAATACTGTAGTTTTTAAGTAAACTTACAGAAACTGAAATTCTTATAGGGGAAAATTGAGAAAAACACATATATAACTGGGTGAACTTGTATACAGAAGATACAATCCTTGCAGATATCAACACCATATTGCCAAATAGAAGACCAGGAATGTGCAGAGAATAGGAGCTTACGAGTGTTCAGCCCTAATGCGACTATATGTTCATATATATGTAATGTCCATATATATATATATATATTCATATATAAAATCTCATCATTCAAGGCTCAGGGGGTCTATGCAGAAGGGAGCTAGGCGTGTTGGATGACTTCAGGGAAACAGTGTTTTCCAGACATAACAGGGCTGATGCACATATGAACTCACAGGGACTGTGACAGCATGCCCAAGACTTGAATTACTAAAGCCAGACAAAATCCCACCATGGTCAATGATGGGTGGGCACGATGTCTCCCTCCCAAGGAGCTATTGGGATTTGATTGGTGACAAGAAAGGAAAAGTCTATTTTCTTTAACGGCGTGAACCTTGTCTATCAATCATACTCTAGGGTAGACCTTCTACCCAGGGGAAGTTACCAACACAAACTGGGCTCAATTAGGAGAAAGAGAGCGGGAAGAAAGGAGAGAAAGGGAGGAAGAATTGGAAGTTGGGTGGTTAGCAAGCAGGGAGGATATGAGGAGAGGGGTGAATATGATCAAAGTATACTACAAGGAATTCTCAAAGAATTAATATATTATTAAAAAAGAAAGAAAAGAAATAGAAGACCATGACACTAAGATTTCTCATGGCTCACCTGAGTTTCTCTTCCTCTCAAAATGTGCATTAAAGAAACCCCAACAATAAACCTCTATAAAAGCAAATTCACATAATGTGCCCTGCCATTTCCAGCTGATGTTCCACATCATATTACCGGAAGTTATTCATGTCCTAAGGTACAGAATGCTTTTGCTGTCCACCATGTGACACTCCAGTGGGTGAGTATACCACAGTATGGTTGCCATTCTGTTGTCAGAGACACTGAAATTGTTTGCAGCTTGGGGAAGGTAGAAAAGTGTTCATGGACTTTCTCTCAGTCCACATATGTATGCATTCCTGTGGGTATGCTAAGGGGATGAATGTCTAGGTAATAATAAAGAGGAATATTCCCACTTAAAGGAAACTGTTGGACAGTTTTTCTGAGTATTTGTTTCAGTTTATAATCACAGTGACTAGACACCAGCATGCCCACTGCTCTATATCCATATTATTTGAGATTGTAAGTTTTTAGATGTCAGCCTCTTGGTGTATCTGATCTTGCTATCTCATCATGTGAGTTTTGTGAGCCTCAGATCATGTCCAACACTGAGGGCACACCTATGCAAACTAAAAAGAGGCAACGAACATTCACTGTCTGACACATGGGAGGACAGCATTTTCACCAGCCTTCCCATGTTCACAAATCAGCTGACAGCAAAGTGCCTTCAGGAAGGAAAAAAAAAAAAAACAGGGAAAAGAAAGAACAAGAGAAGACAGAATACGAGAGAAGGGAAGGAGGGGAGGAAACTCAGAAGCTAGAACTTCATATTTTTAACTGTACATACAACCTTTTGTTCTGAAGCAGTAGCTTCTAAAGGCCTTGCTGGACATAGATGTATACTTGCAAATATGTATAAATATACAGCCAACACACATCATCGATGAGCTTTGAAAGCATTTGAAACTACTCCGAGGTTTAGTGGCACCATGGCAGTTCTGCTGGGTCGGAATCTTTAGTTGCTTCAGCGAGTCTTGCTCTCACACATTGTGGTCCGCTGGTAATCCGTGGCATCTCTAACATGGTGATGGTTGTCGAGGTGCTGGTGTGGTCCTGTGTTCATCGGCTAGCAAATCAGTGCTGACTCATTGTGTGTTCACAGGTTTCAGAGAACAGCAAAAAGATATGGCTTAGCTCAAAAGGGCTCGAGAACCTCTTGCAATGACTCACTGGGTAGACCAGCACAGGTACGAAGGGACAAAGAAGCTTGACGGGAGAAGAGACAAATTGGAGGCCATTTTTATCACAGTATGTTTAATATTTTGATTTTTATACAATTAACTCATCACTCAAATTTCCATAGACAGTGGCTACTGTTTCCCTACTTGACACAAAGAAATAAAAATTTGAAGTATAATGAAATGATACTGTATTCACATAGCCATGAGCTAATCTCATGTCTGTACCATTTTAGAGTCTCTCCTCTTTCTATACCATCTGCTTTCTGATGGATGGCTAATATGCCTGTCTCGTCCAGTTCCACTGAGTTACTGTTTCAGTGTCCAGAACTTTATGATTCCATCTGGCATCCTCTTCCTTTGCTTAAAGCACTTCCTTTAACATTTCTCTGAGTGCCAGTTTGCTGGAAATGAAACCTTCCAGCTTTTGTGAGTCTGAAGAAAACATGCCCCTGTCTTCATGTTCAATATAATTTCTCTGGGTAGAGACCTTCAGGTTGACAGATACTTTTTTTGCAGTGCATCCAAGTTCCTGCTCCACTGTCTGATCACTTGATGGCTTCCAATGTGAGGTCAGCTGTCATCCATCTCGTTGGTTCTGTTGTGTGTCCTGGGGCTTTTTGGATCATGTTTAGGGTTATTTCTTGTTGGCTTTTAAACAATCTGTGCATTTAAAAATAGTTTTCTTCATATTCTCACTCTTTCTTTTTCCTCTTTGCCCCTCATTTTATTCTTTTAGTCCCCGCTCTCCCTCCTTTCTGGATTTTTGAGTCAAGGTCTCACTCTGTATCCGAGACAGGCCTTGAACTCACTTTATATCCCAGACTAGTCTTGGGTTTATGGTATTCGTCCTGTTTCAGTTCTTGGGTGTTGGGATAATGGCTAAGTGTTACTGATAAATTCTCATAAATTCTCACTTTCCACCAATCTGGAAAGTATTGGCTATACTTTTGCAAATATTTCTCTCCCTCCTCCTTCCCCCTACTTTAGAAAGTTAAAGTACATATGTGAAACTTTCTTAGAATTTCTGTATCTCTACTTGACATCTGAACACAAGGAATACAGATGTAATGACCGACAGCCTGTCTACCAGTTTTAACATCTGGGTTACCCTGGCGTCAGCGTTCACTTACTTACTTGTCCTGGCTTCTTTAATACTCCCAGTAGCCTTTAGTGAAATGCCAGTAATGGTAAATATGATATTCTCATCCATATATTATTGAGCTACATTCCATAATTCAGTAAAAATTACTTGGAAAGTTTGATTCTTCTGATCTTGACATGAAGATTTAGTTAGGAAAAAAGTTGCTTGGTAGGACTAGAGTAATGTGTAACCCTGAGCTAATTACTCCCCACTACCAAGCAAGACCTTCCTGGTACTCTACCAATAAATCCTAAGGGTGTCTGGCCTCACTGGTGGAAACAGGCTCCATCCCCAGGCCTGTGAGAATGTTGGCACTCTTGTCTCTAATCCCTTAGGCTGGTAGTTTCCTCTCACATATTCACTAATCAAAACCTCTCCTCGCTTACTCAAAGGAGCCTCTTCTTAAGGTTTTGGAGATCACCTTCTCCTTTTGTTCTCTTGCCTTCAGGTGTCCTGTCCCAAAGGCTGGAGCCCAAGGCAGCCATCTGGAGTTCACTTGCCTGTTCCTTGCACATTGTAAGACATAGTTTTTACTGCCTACCACCCGGCACTGATAAAGCTGTAACATGCTGTCTTGAGTCAGAGTTGTTAGCTTTAGGCAGGAGACTAAATGCAGCGCCTGCCGTGCCGTGCCTTGCCGTGCCGTCGTGGCCAGAAGCAGGACTTTGTGTGACCCAATGGGGTTCTCGGTGCTTTGCTCTGATGACTTGTGAAGACGAGAGGGTTGCTCTCAATAATACTGATATTATTGTCTGCCTGCCACTAGGATGTGTCCATTCACGAACTGCCTGGGTCTGTATACTAGAGAATCAGCTTTTCCTTCTTCAAAGTGGTCATATACATTCTACTCATATGTATTCTATTCATATATCTTGCTTATTGCATTGTTAATCTCAAGAGTATTTTTGATAATTTTTTAAGTTAGTACAGTCAAATATAAACACATCCATTAGTAGTATATGTCCATTTAAAGATAATTTTGCAAGTTCAAAACCATAAAGATATTTTCGCCCACATGTGTAACTCCATTTCCTTGCCTTCCCCTTCCTCTGGCAATCTACAGCCAAGCGGAACTGAGTTTTAGATAGGATATGTAATATATCCGCCCACCCTACCCTAGACTCCAGCAAATTTATACCCAATTGACCTTAAAGCCATTTCTTGCTGTTTTGACACTCTGGATAATATCCTTCCTGGTGAGCCTGAATTCAGCATTTTTGCTATATTTTTCTTTTTCTTTCAAGTTCCATGAGACTAAGGAGAGTGCTAGCCAGCTTGACACATCTATGAATCACCTCACATCTCAAGAGAAAGAGCAACGCCCAAAGCCAAACAAAGCCTCCCTTCCCCTCCTGTCTTTGTCCCTGAAACCTGATTCTCACAATGTCCTTTAGACAGTTCTCTTCACTGCATTTTAACAGATTCAGTTCAACATTTTATCCAGCTTTTACCTTCCCTAGAAGGAAGACACATTTTTGAAAGCCCAATCTTTTGAAGTCAGTTAAAGCTAAGCACCCTTAACCAGCAATGGCAAACCAAAATGACTACAACTCCTTGCTGGCAAAACCTTACATTTGTAACATTTAAGGTTTTTTATCTCATACCATTAAAGAGGCGCTTGCTTTACTCTCACACTATCTGATATTACTGTGTAGTATACAAATTGGCTGTGGAGGGAATTCCAGTGGCAGAATTGCCATAGACCTCTAAGCAACAGCAACACAGTTTACAAAAGGAAAAAGACACATTGTTATATTACCAGGGTTTAAGAATGCTTTAAGTACTTCAAGAGGGTAATAAAATATCACTTCCATTGGGTATGGAAAATATTTATCTGAAAACTAGATACTCTTAAACTCATATGTAAAAGTTTAATCCTCTGTCAGACTGTTTTGAGATAAAGGTGTCTGTTTACAATAGGATACAGACTCACGGTGTCCCTATGGGTGATGTCTGTCACAACTCTTTTCCTTGCTCCTCAGCAAGACTGGTGACAAACTGTCTTCTGTGTGTTTGTATGTGTTTCCTGATCCTTACCCATTCCTCAGCTCCACCTAATCCACACCACCCTCCACTTGAAGAATCTAAGATTCTCCTGCGTGGTTTTGGGGACTTGGACGGAGTGTTCTATATGTGTGTTGTATGCATGTATGTGTATTCAAGTGTGTGTGCATGCATTTGAGCATGCAGCTGTGTGTGTGTGAGCGTGCATATATACACATGGAGGCCTGAGGTTATGCTGTGTGTCCCTTAGCCACTCTCCACCTTGCTCCCTGGTCTCTCCTAACTGCAGATAGTCTGGAAAGTCAACTTGCTCTGGAGATCCCTTGTGCTGGAGTTACAGTGTTGCCACACCCACAGTGTTGCACGGGCTCTGGGGACCCGAACTCTGGTCTCCACAGGACAAGCGCGTGTATGTGTTGAGCCACTTCCCAGGCCCTCCCTCCCGAGTTCCACTTGCTCTGAAAAAGTCAGGATTTGTGGTTGGTTTCATTTCAGTTAAAGCCATTTGTTTTTCGCAAGCCCTCAACTGCATCTGCATCATCTTCAGCCTCTTTCCTCTTAGCTCTCTGTGGAGGAGTCTCATCTCGTGGCCAAGGTATGACACTCTAAGTGGTTACTGAGTCCCATCGCCCCAGAATCCAAGTGTTGAAACATCTGCTCCATCATGAAGACAGTCAGGAAATACCTACCTGTACAAACACTCCTGCACATGGAAGTGGGGCTGAGTCTGTGCCCCTCTAAGATCTGGCCCTGCTTTTTATCATCTAATATTCAGGCCATTTCTCACCGTCACCTTCCTGGGTGCCAATATTGACAGTGTATAAGAACCATCTGTTGCGTGCCATCTGTCTTTTTGCTTCAATGCAGATTTCTTCAAAGATAAGTTGGCCCATTTCTTCTCGTGTAACCTGGTGTTCCTGACCTTAAAGGACATTCCCTGTGCATGCATACTATTTATCTTGTCACTTAAGAGAATGCCTGGCAAACTCAATTTCCACCACTGCAACTTTTTGGAATCCATATCAAAATTGTTTTTACAAGTGAAATTTGCTTTAACATATTTAATCTTGTATATCTAATACATAATTTTAACATGTGCTGAGCATAAAACATAATGAAATAGTTTGCATTCTTTTACTAATAAGTCTTGGAAACAAGGTGTGTATTTCATATTTTGTTCAGAGATTTTTATCAGAAATACTTCATCTGTACTTTGAGTTCCTAAAATATACAAGGTAAAAGGCAGACTCACCCAATGTTACAAACCCAGTAAAGTTTCCCAATAGCCAAACCAACTAAATTGGTTAAAATTAAAAAGCTAAGTATTCAGCTGCTCCATCTCAGGTGCTCAAGAGCCTCGTGTGGCTCGTGGCTACCCCATGAGAGATACAGCACAGTCAATCACATGACAGTACTGGAAGCTTCTACTTCAGTTTAGCTCCAAGATGGAGAGGCCTCCTCTGAGCTAATCGTCACATACCAGCTAAACTCCCTATTGTGAATACAGGGAAAGAAACACCCCTAGGAAAAGTCACCTGTCACTTTGTAAGAGCCCACTGACTAAACTTATCTTGACTTTCCAGAGTTGTCAGTTACCCTACGGTACAGCTACACTTTAGAAGGGCATGCAAGGGTATCCTGGCACCATTTAACTTAAAAACATTAGTTTAGTTCACACACACACACACACACGTATTTTTTAAGAGGATAGTGAGTTATGTGAGAAGCTCACACCTGTCACACATCACTACCGCATTGGGCCCCTGAATGCTACAAGTATGTGAAAGTTTTATTTCTGCACCAATCCAATAAACAGAGAAGTTCAGTCCATTGTCCTGCATTTAATCCCTCATGCACTGAGGAGGTTGGGCTGAATTTCAAAGGGAGAGAAATCTTCAAATCCTGAACTAAACCTAGTTTAGTGACGGCCAATATTGGCTGCAGGCATCCAAGGCATACCAAACTGAACTCCAGTGTCTTACGTCAGAAACCACAGTTCACAGAATAGAAGCAACTTCCGCATCAGACCTCCCTGCTTGAAAAGTTCAGGCTGAACAAATTCCACAATTAACTTCACTCTTTTGAACCATCACCCTTAAGTATGGGGGGGTGGGGTGGGTGAAGAATTCAAGCCATTCACAAAATGTCAAGATGAGTTATCTGCACACAAGGGAGCCTTTTATGGGCCAATTGCATTGTTATTTCACAAGCTGCCATCTCATGTTATCTTGGTCACACTACTAGGAGCACATTTAAGAGCATCAGCACAAAAGGCAGAGATAGACATGCTCTGTCCAGTGGTTAGGACCTGATTCTGACAGAGAATCAGTTCAGAGACAGAGCAGGAGAGAAGAAGAATTTGATATTGTAAATGGGGTAAGAGAAAACAGCTAGGCTATACTGTCCAGATGCATAAGACATAAACAATTTTATAGCTAGTGACCAAGAATTCATACACCTCTTAGAGAATGCGTGAACTATGGTATGGCTTTGAATGACACAAATTAGTCTGAGGACCTTACTGATACCCTGTGAATCATTCTAGAGCTGTTATTTGCACCACCAAAGCCGGTGAATAGTTTCTGATAACACAATGTTATTAACAGTGTGATAACATGTTACATGAATTGGAATTATTCAAAGTTGAAGTAACATAGCAAAAAGATTTCCACGTGCCCTTGTTGGGGAAAGTCTAATACATTGCTTCTGATAGGCTGATTTCAATGCTGAGATCTGGTTACCGCCCCCTGAGGCATTCTCTTGATTTATTAATTAAAGTTGCTGATGGTCAATTAGCTGGGCAGAAGAGTATAGGAAGGTGGGACTTCCTGAGATTAAAACAGGAACCCTGCATTTTACACAGAGGATTAGCTCACTCCATCAGGAGATGGAAGCAGATAGACATGTTTGAGAATTCTGGAAGGGATTCTCAGGCACATGGCGGTTTGGGATTAGTTGATATGGGTTAATTTAGAATAGCTAATTGAGAGTCTGCTCAGCTAAGGGTAAAGTGTTGAAACATTAAAAGGTCTTGGTGTGTTTAATTATTGGGGAAAGGACCGTGGCAGCTTATAGGCCCTCAGTCCAAGCAATCCAGGGCTGTCAGACTCCCAGACTCCTGTGGAACTCCAGCGAATCTCCCACCAAGCCACCGGTAATTCTACTAGCCTAATATAACAACTTATATTACTTAACAGAGTTTAGGTTACAGGTGGTGTAGCCCACCCCTTGGTCCAGGGCTCCTTCCCCAGGATAAATCAGGCCGCTGGTTAAGGCGGGCCAGGCCCATCAGCTGATATCCTGTCAGGCCACCAGCTGCTCCACCAGCCTAATCTTACAGTTTTTACTTATTACTAAATACAATTAATAATTAAATTGCAGTTACATGCCCTCTTCCCCAAGGCTAGTGATAATGGTGGGAGAAGGGGATGGGAAGATTGTAGGAGAGAGAAGCAGTGGACATCTTCAGTGAACCATTATGTACTGGACACAATGGGGCCATTGCACACTTAAACTCACAACAACTGTGTCTGCACAAGAACAAGACGGCCACGGACATGGAAGGGACTCATGAACCTCTCACGCAGCTGAGAAGCTGCTAGCAACTAATGGCTGGGAAGGTGAGTTCGTGCACTTCAGGGTGCACCCCCTGAAGAACTATCCCTGTAACAGTGAGTGGGCCTACATCCACACGTGTACATCTACACATGTACATCCACTCGTGTACATCCACACATGTACATCCACACGTGTACATCCACTCGTGTATATCCACACGTGTACAGGCAGCACTAAGTGAACTTCATAGTCAGAGGCACAGAGAGAGACCAAGTAGGGAGAAGAAGAAGTGGAGGGTAGGGGAGGAATTGCTGAAGAGAAATGGGGAATAGATTTGGTCAAAACACTATATTATGTGCATGCAAAACAATGTATTATATTTTATATATGTATAAACTTCTCAGTAAAAGTGTATTGTGTGAAGTTTTCAATGAATAAAAATATATTTTTTTTTTTTGTTTTTCGAGACAGGGTTTCTCTGGGTAGCCCTGGCTGTCCTGGACTCAATTTGTAGACCAGGCTGGCCTCGAACTCGCAAAGATCCGCCTGCCTCTGCCTCCCAAGTGCTGGGATTAAAGGCGTGCGCCACCACTGCCCGGCAAATAAAAATATTTTTAATGATTTCAATGAAATTGGATTTCAAGTAATTTGAAATAATGTGACTTTTCCAGAAATTTGCAAACTCAACTAGAAATTGAACCACCTCGAAGCTGATAGGGTAAAACAACTGTAACCATGTCATCCCTACAGCCACATGACCTGACCTCTCATTAGCATAGAGTGAAGACCTTGTCACTGGCTTTTGTCAACAGGGCTGAGAGACATTATGCTGGACATCACTGTGCTGTGCTCCAACCCTCAGGCTCATGGTAAGTTAACATCTTTAACGTCTTATATTGTCCACTTGTTCATTAAGGTCAATACTATTTCTAATGCTGAAAAATGTGCCTGGAATTGTTTCTTTTAAGAGTATGATCATAATTCTATGAATAAAATGAGGATGGCGTCACAGCAGTAAGGTAGACTAGCAATAGCTAGAGAAGATACTTCATCAATATGGAAGTATGCTGACATGAAAAAACTGAAGAGGGATCTAAATAGGTACATACCACTGACAAGTGAAGAAAGTTGGCAGCAAGAATGTGTATACTGGGTCACCGTGTGGCTTGGCTGAGACCTTAAGCATTGTTTAAAATTTGTTTATGAGTAGAAAGAAAACTGGTGAGTATGTTGGGCTGGGAAGATGTCTCAGTCAGTACAGAGCTCACTTTCCAATCATACAGACCTGAGTCTGAGTCTTCTCTCCAGGACAAAGGTGAAAAAGCTGGGTGCATTGTGCAGGTTCTTAATCCCAGCACTTGCAAGTTGCAAACACCTGCTGCTTATGAAAAGGTCCCAAAAGATTCCTCATCAAACCACAGGACATCTCCTCCCTCATCTGTGTTCACAGCAGCCTTATTTGTAATAGCCAGAAACTGGAAACAACCCAGATGCCCCTCAACCCATGAATAGATTAAAAAACTGTGGTACATCTACACAATGGAATACTACTCAGCCATCAGAAACAACGAAATCATGCAATTTGCAGCCAAATGGATGGAACTAGAAAAGCTCATCCTCAGTGAGCTAACCCAGACTCAGAAAGATGCATATGACTTCTATTCACTTATAATTGGATTTTAGCCATATAGTACAGGATAACTATACTATAGCCAATGCACCAAAGGGAACGTGGACATAGACTTTTTTACCTATTAGTGAGATTTTTGCCCTAGTGGAGCTGCCATGTAGGCCCCCAGTACATGAGGAGGGAGGCTCTTAGCCTTCATATGACTGCTGAACTGGGGTGGGGGACTGATATGTCCCTACACTCCACATTGGAGGAATGGGATGGGTGGGAGATGGGGTAGAGGGTGGGAAGTTGGAACTGGGAGGGGTGGAGAGAGGGTACTGTGATGGAGATGTAACTTGAATAAATAAACATAACATTTGTTAAAAATGAATATACACACATGTATATGTATATATATATATATATATATATATATGTAAAAGGACCCGAGGTCACTTCCCAGCACCCACATTAGGTGGCTCACAGTTGCCTGTGACTCCAGCTCTAGAGGATCTGCTACCCTCTGACCTCCTTGGGTGCCTGCACACACGTGGTGCACATAAATTCACACAGGCACACATACAC
Source organism: Lophiomys imhausi (assembly GCA_907164525.1). Classification (NCBI taxonomy): domain Eukaryota; kingdom Metazoa; phylum Chordata; class Mammalia; order Rodentia; family Muridae; genus Lophiomys; species Lophiomys imhausi. The sequence continues at coordinate 1,611,682 of CAJQZJ010033695.1, read as the reverse complement.
ACACCTAGGCTTTTAAATGGTCTTTTTTTAGAGCTATGAGAGTTGGTGTGGAGCTAGAATATCTGCCCTGGGGAGGTCCTCTTGGTTCCCTATGAGGACTTGCAAGCCTAATGCCCAGTATTGGACCCTTGCTAATGAGTGGGAAAATCAAGAGTTGTACTGCCTGGTAATTAGGGACAGTTAAGAAATGGAGCAAAGGGCTGAAACAGACCCGTGCCCAGCATGTGTGAGGCCCGGGCTTCAGTCCTCTGCACCACAAGTCATCCCCCTAAACTCTTCCTCATCATCAGCAGCCAGAGAAAGGACTGAACTGTCACCGTCTGTCCCATCTCCCTCTGTGAGAGCCTGCCCTCCAAATGCAGAGGAACTATGGCTGCAGCTTGATCTCGACCGTCTTTCAAGTGTACTCGTTAATTTTTAATGAGAAAAATAGACCAATAACTTATGGCACCTGCCAAAGTGTTACAAAGGGTCTGAGTAAAGATATTCCACGGGGCACAAGTGGCTTTAAAAATGACAGAAAATGTTAGTGTCTTGTGCTTTATTATTCCACAGAATCGACACAGCTTGATAAATTACGAACACAGATGTTTTACCATGTTTGAGGGGCTGTGTTTTAAAAAGACAGCACTGTCCTGTTATAGACTTACATATATTTCTTATTTTCCATGTAGAATTGCATTATAAGCATTTAAACTTGAAATGTCTTCAGAACTTGAGAGGTTAATGGGACACCTTGTGACACCTCTCTGCATAAAATTTCTACTCACTGGTCATGAGGGCACCTGTGAGTGTTATTGGAGTATAAGTGTAGTGATGATGACCATGTTTGAAATTAGATATTTTAAGCATCTAATTGTGTGTTGCATAAATATACAGAGACCGATACAACCTAATTAGAGGGATTTTCTCTGCAGAGCCACCTGGAAACAACCATGAAGACACAAAAGTACCTGAATGGGGCCCCAGAAAGTTTTGTCCATGTTGACTAACAACTCTAATATTTGTAGGACGATCTCACTTGTATCAAGCAACAAGAATAGTTAGTCAATTCAATCCTCAAAGTTAAATAATGACCGAGGAAAATATAATTGCTACAAATACTGTATCTAGCCAACAGCAAAAGGCACAAAACTACATTATAAAGAGATACAGGCTTCAAAGACAGTACATGAAAATATGTAGAGAAAGATTTTGTTTTCTTCTGAGGTATATCAAGCTTCACAATTGATGGGTATTCTCCATAATAGAGCACAAACTTCAGCCTAGAGACTAACACTGTGTCCTCGGAGTGGCCACCAGCATTTTCATAACTAAGAAGTCAGTGTATACAATGAGCATAAGGGAGAGCAGCATCCTTTAAATGTTTACATGAAGGAGTGTGTGCGAACTGGTACAGTTCTTCTCTGCTCTGAGCTCTCAGACGACAAAAGGTACCACAAGCATTCCTTTGCTTTCACTGCTGATGTTAGGATTGGGGAATGGGTGCTACGTCACTTTAGCATAGACGGGGAATCTAGAAGGTGAGAGGACAAGGCTGAAATAACGGTAAGACGTCCAACATAATAAGGATGGCCGTTTCACTAGCACTGGAGTAGACAGGAAGCTCGCCATGACCTCATCTCCAGTGACCCACTTTCCCCAGGAAAGCTGCCAGTCAGGGTCATGGGGCCTCCATCGCTGGTCAATCCTGGGGTGTTGTGGGCCAGTTCTCCCTGTTCCCCTCTCCCAGGAGGCTAAGCATTTCCGCTTCACATGCCACCTGCTGCTCTTACTGTTTGCCCCTAGCTCAGCCTCTCATTTCCCTCTGTTGCTACATTAACAAATTTAAATGCAGATTTCCCAGTTCCTGGCACATGCAATGTGACAGATGGCATCTGATAATGATGGAGAAACTGGGACACGTAGCTAATCAGCAGAGCACAGGACTTCCAAAACCATTACCTGCTTCGGCTGGGCTCCCTTGGAGAGAATGTCCAGCAAGTCGGCCGAAGAGATGAAGTAGAAGCGAGGGAAAGTGAGGCGCTTGGTTTCCAGGTACTCCGCCAGAGCTTTTCCACAAAGAGAAAGTCTGCAGGAATGAAAGCCCTCCTTAGGCACATCCTGTGCTTCACCAACAGACCAAACCCCGCACCTACAGGAGTCCATCAACTAGCAAGCTCACTGTTTCACAGCTACCCTCCCCCCGCTGTGACATCCTGCTTACAAAGGCAACACAACTAGGCCGGGGGCTGGAGGGATGGACAGACACACAGACACACTCACATCATGCACCAGGCCTGGGTTTATGTTACTCATCGCTTCTCCTGGCAAAGACTAGGTTTGGCACTGCTCAGCTGAAGCACAAATCGCAATTAGTGAGCTCTAACTGATGGGCATCTGCAGAACACAAGTGACTCTGACCACCTCTGGCATTCAGGGGAGTCCTGAGACCCAGAATTGCTCCCACCTTATTATCCAAAGTCCTAGCTATTGGCCAAGGACAAATAACTACATCCTATCAGTAAGCGTCTCGTCTGAATGGTTGATTTGCCCATTTTTATTTATTTATTTATTTATCTATCTATCTATCTATCTATCTATCTATTTATTTATTTATTTATTTATTTTTTTTTTTTTTCAGTTTGCCCATTTTCAATCAAATGCCCGAATGAGTTCTTGTGGGTGCTGTTGTGGATTATATGTGAATGTGAATTTACAAATAGCTCTTAGGAAAAAGGATTTTGAAAGCATTGAGATGTCCCCTAAGGGTAATACATAGCAGATAGAAAGTTTAAAACAGACAGGTAATGGAGCACTTGGAAAGCTGAGGAGGGGGAACCCCATGAGTTCAATGATGTTCTGGGACCAAAACAACAAAAAATAACAAAGCAATGAGAGAGAGAGGAGTGGAGAACAGATGGGAATATACATGTATACAGACTGAAGGACTATGAGGAAGTGCTGCCTGGGTTTTGGCACACAGTACGTGTTCAATCAGTATATGCAGAGCAATACGGTGAAAGAATTGGCCAGTTGTCAGAAATCTTACCTAAGACACAGAAGGCAACTAGAGAGCAGAGAGTGGCTTCAATTCCATGAGGCTAAACATCGTTAGAATGTGAAAGAAACAAACTTCAACTGATCCCTTTGCTCTGTTCTTACCTGTGCTGAAAATCTTTAAGTTTCTCATAGAGGTGGGGTCTGCATGTTGCTTCTAAGACATTTTTTATTTTGGCTGTCTTGAACATTAACTCCTATATAAAGTATAATACGGACATTAGAAATTCATCCATTTTCCTTAAATTTGATTTGGGATTAAAATTTTGATTTGGGATTAAAATTTGAGAGCACAATATCTGAGTGAATGGTGTTCAGGAGATCCCAGAAACTCTTGGTACCATGCTTGTTTCTACATAAAGAATAGTGTTTGTTAATATAATTTCATTGAATAGTCACATACCTGTTTGTTTTCATAGCATGTGTCACGCCACAATGACAGCGTTGAATAGCTGATATGGAAATGGCAAGATATGTAAAAACATGAAGTTTCAGTTTTCTGATTCCTAAGTACTGAAATGCACACATTGCATTTTATAAATCTAACACACCGTAAGTTTTTACTGTTGTGTTTTACATAGATTTTTAATGTTGTGGAAACTTCACTAGAGCAGCACAGCCCTGTCTCTGACCAACCTTAAACTCAGCATCTACTCCATCAAATCTCCTGGCATCTTCCACAAGCTGGATTCGAATATCTTCTGAACAAACGAAGATACTTTCCAAGTGAGACCAGGTCCGCTGGACTTCCATCCAGGTAAAGATGACCGCGTCGGCCACATTTAACTTGTTTTGCCAGCTTAGGACTTGCTCCATGAAGTATTCCACATACTTGCTTTGAAGAAGAGTCTGCAACTGAACCTAAAGGGAAGACAGGCCCTTGTCAGTGGATGACTGATAGGCTGTGAGTACCCTGAGGAGGGCTGCTGTGTTCCTGCACCGTGCAGGGAACCCAGAGAGCCACTACCATACTTTTGCAGAATGAACCGAAGAGTTCACAGCATGCTGATCTATCCAAGTATAGAAACGAGATGTGTTTAACACATCTTCTACAAGAAGGGCATGTACTTCTTTCTGTGCAGGTAAAAACCAATACTGGGGGCTGGGGAGGTGGCTCAGTCTGTAAAGTGCATGATTTGAAAGCATGAGGACCTCAGTTCATGCCCCCAGCACCCATGTAAAGAAAGATAAGGGTGGTGGCACACACTTGTAATTTCCCAGTATGGGATATGGGACAAGTAGATCCTTAGAGCTCGATGGCTAGACAGCCCAGCCTAGCCAGCTAGTCTCAAGACCCAGTGAGAAAAAAGTCCCAGTCTCAAAAATAAATAAAGATAACCACCACCTAATGTGTATCAGGGGTGGCTTTAAGAATTAAAGCATTGTTTCCTCACTCAGCCCCAGGCCCTGCCTGTTCATCATTCCAAAAGGAGGGTATGGTGTGTGTGTGTGTGTGTGTGTGTGTGTGTGTGTGTGTGTGTGTGTG
>CAJQZJ010033695.1:1564941-1592784 GCA_907164525.1 Lophiomys imhausi | reverse complement strand
CCCCCCCCCCCCCCCCCCCCCAGCCCAGGAACCAACAGACTTGGGCTCTAAAACACTTTGCTCCCATCTTTGGCCACCTCTTATCAGAATCCTGCATCCTGTGGCTGTGGGTTCTAGCCCCAGCATGATGTTGCTTGCATATAATCCCAGTGACTCAGAAGGTGGAGGCCAGAGTCCCAATCAAAGTCCAAGATGAGCCTCAGCAACATAGCAAGTTCGAGGCCTAACTGGAGTATGTGAGAACATGTCTCAAACAACGAAACAACTCAAATCCAACACTACTCAGCATCCATCAGCAGCCATGGCCAGGAAGCCAGGAGGGTTACAGGAGACAACTCAGGCCCTTTCCCCTCCCCAGACCCAGCAGACTCAGGAAGGGACGTAACTGAACAACGTGAGGCACGGTGGTTGAGGGCTGGGAGGGATGGAGTTGATAAGACCTGCAGATCAGAACTTTAGTGTGACTGCAGGGTAGACTGTAGACAGAGTATGAGGAGGAATGAGGTAGATTAAGCAGCTGCTACTGTTAGCTGGGTTGGGGCAGTAAAAACTGAATTAAAATGAGAACAGAAATGCCAAGCAAGGAGAGAACAGAGTAAAGGACTGGTGGACCTAGAGCCACCTTACTGAAGGAAATTCCTGTGTCCTTCAAGTGACTGAAATTCTCAAGAACACGAGCACATCATATATAAGCACTGAAAATCTAATATTTTCAGTATAATCAAGCCTTGAGGGAGTCAAATGTTCATACTATAAATTCTAGAGGAAATGGTTAATTCCCCTCACTGATTAATTTTATTGTAATTGGCTTCTCTGTGAGATATACAGCAAGGTTCAAGATCTAACTCAAAGAATACCCAAATTATTCTTTTAAGAAGAATTACTGGGACTTAGGGGCTAAAGGTATATGTGGTCAAGACTGGGTTCGACCTCCAGGACTTACATAGTGGGAGGAAGTTGACCTTCGACCTCCACACATGCACTACTCCCAACACACAATAGGGGAAAGAAGTGAATGTAAAAACCAAGTAAATAAAAAAAAATCATTGTAGCACATGCTACTGTAGTTATTTGGTCTCTCCATGCTGTTCTGCAGCTGTCTGCCCAGTTTGCCATCTTGCCCCATCTAGCACCTTAAGGATAGTTTCACGTAATACAGAATAATTCACACACAGTGGATCTCTGTGTCCTTTATGGTCAACTTGTAATAATACATTGTTGCATTTTATCCTGTAAAAACAAAATGAAAAATATAAAATTGCACCACCAGTGTGAAAACCAATTCAGCAATTCTTCAAAAAGTCACATATAGAACTACCATATGAAACAGGGTATAGAAATGGAACGCCAGATAGAAATGGAAGCAGATATTCAAACACCCACACATCAATGTTCTAAGCAAAGCAATTCACACTAGCAAAGATGGAGGCAAGTCTTGTACCTATGAGTAGACGGATGGGCAAACAGTGCAGTGTAGGCATACGATGGAACATCCATCATTCAGCCATAAAAAAAGGAACATTATTACATCAGGTGAAGCCAAATACAACAGGTCACCCGCTGCGTGTCCTAGAATAAATAAATCCACAGAGACGAAAGTTTGCCCCGGGTTGAAGAGTAGAGCTTGGGTCAGGGAATGATTGTCAGGCGCTGGACAGAAATGGTGGTTACACAAGACTGGACTGCAGTGAACACCACTTAACAACACGTTTAAAGGACTATTTCAAATTAGTGCAGTTGTCAATTTCATCTGAATAAGAAAGAAACAACTGAAATATGTTGGAAGTAGCAAATGTAGACAAATAATAGTGTAAAAAAGACTCACAAGAACTATTTTACTGAAGAGGAAACGGACTCCAAGTATTATTACCTAGTTTGCCAAGGCAGAGAGATGAGGACCAACCTCGTAGCACTGAAAACCAAAGGTTGTAGCTAGAGAGTTAACTCAGTGGGAGAGTGAGCTCGCTGGGCGACCATGAGGATCTGAGTCCAGATTCTAGCACCCACTTAAAAAGCTGGGAGTGGTACACGCCCTCTGTAAGCCCGTAGCTGGGGCAGAGCCAGGGAATTAAGGAAGCTTGCTGGTCATCAGTCTAGCTCCAGATTTAGTGAAAGACCAGATCTCAAGGGGCTTGGGTAGAAAGTGAAGATCAGGGCACATGAGGTCCTCCCCTGGCCCCTGGACACACAGACACTCACATGCATACACAACTCTGAACTTGAGTCCGGCTAAAACAGTTGAACAGAACTCGATGTGAGCTGTGGCAAATGCGCCCACTGGTTACACTCGCCAAGCTCATTGTAAGCCTGCCCCTCTCTACCACCTACAAAACTGCATTATGGGAGGCAGCAGAGGCTGAACTGCAAGACTGGGGGCGGGGGAAGAGCCTCCTAAATTCAGTTGGAATTAGACAAACTTTGCTCAGACTCTGGCCCACTCCAGCCCCCAAATGTTTCCAGAGCACAGGCAGCACGAAACGGAAGTCTGACTGGAGAACACGGAGATTTCCCCGCCCAGCCTAGACTCCTCTGTTTCAGTCTCTATAATCGCATTCATGACGTATTTCCAAGCCTAGAACACTTCTCAGATTGCAGGTAGAGGAGTGTGGGTACGGCTGCTGTGCGCACGCGAAACTGATGTTAAGCACCGGAAGGCTGCCAACCAGCCAGTGACTGGGAGGACAGTGCCACAGTGGGTGAGAATATTTTTCTTATGAAGCTCAGAGATGAATGCTGACTGGATTTATGCTTCTATACTTCGATGACCTGGAAAAATTAGTCTCTCCCAAGCTTCAGGTTCTTTGCCTGTACCGTGAAAACACCGTTTGCATCTGGAGCTCACACTGTGACAGGATGTGTGTAGAGTGCCCAGCTGAAGGCACTGGATCTCTCAGGGGTTGGCAACCGTCCTTCTTTCATGAGCACTTACCTCCAGCTGGGCATAGACTTGGTCGGGCATCTTCAGGCCATAGCTTTCCAGCAGCATGATGGTTTCCTTCAGAGGTTCAAAGAGCTCATCAGTAGCTCTCTGTCGGCTTCTTACAGCCAGGAGATGGCCCATGATGTCAACTAAGCCATCGTGATCGCCCTCACTCAGCTGCCTCTGAAGTCCTGCATTCGTCTGCTTGATGAATCCTTGCAGCTCACTCAGGCTGTAATGAACATGTACACGTGTGTACATAAGTTAGGTTAAGGAGCACATCTAGCCTTACACACAAAGTTCAAAGCGGGACTACTCCCCACAGCAGGAAGACAGAACAAACACATGTCCATCACCTTATGGCAGCATTCGTTCCTGTCATTTCCTCCTCCGTGCCAAGAAAAGATCTATTTTCCAACCCTTGGCAACTCTTACCAATGTCTAGCTCTGTGGGTTACTTATGATGACACCTTACGTATACTGTAATGTTGTATGTGACATACTGCACTTGCTGTCTTTCCCCAGATAGAAGGGTTTCAAGTTCATTTGTGGATGGCCAGGCATTACAAGGCTTGACGGGATCATTATGTATAATCAAATGTGTTAAACCTATTTGAAAGTGAGCAATATAAATACTCTTGCAATTAGTTTGTCACCTGCAAATCAGTCAGCTGTTGGCATACATACAAAGGCAGAGGCCAGCTTTATGTGTCATTCTTCAGGCTCCATGAAACTTATTTTGCTTTGGTTTTGAGTCAGGGTCTCTCACAGCCTGGAGCATGCTGCTTTATGAAGGCTGGCTAGCAAGCCCCAGGGACGCTTCCCACCTCTGGAATTACAAGCATATTCTACCACACACAGTGCTTACGTAGATATGGGACATTTAACTTTAGTCCTCATTCTTATACGACAAAAGCTTTACTGACAGAGCCGTCTTCACAGTCCACCAGCCAACTTTGTCAAAAGCTAATACCATTTCAAACACAAAGGTTGAGGCTACCTGTCAATGACAAATCTTAGCAGATGCTCCTGAAACATCCAACTCCACTTCTTGATCACGTTGAGCAAGCTCATCTTGAAAGGTTTCATGTCTACCTTGAACCAACTGTTAAAAACTCGGAAGTCATCAAACTTGCTCATCTGAATATACAAAGCCTCATAAATGTCGATCTGTAAGATTAGAAAATAAATAACTGTTCAGCAATTCCATGAAAGTCCAGTTAACAGAAATAAATGCTAAGGGATTGCCTTGCCTGTTCTTTGAATTGCTCTAGAGTTGGTGGTTGTAGGATTTCTTCACTTGCATGAGCATCCATTTCCTCGGATGATACCGCCTGGCCGTACAGGAGGAAGTGCCTTAGAACCTCTACTCGGTCATCCACCCAGAGGTAAGAGTAGGTCTCCAGAGAACTTCTGAACTCCAAGACTTTATTGATGACATCAGCAACTCTATTCATTATCTCCTGCCGGACTTCTGCCAGGCCTAACATGTTATCCATGTCATTCTAAATGAGAGGGAACCAAATGTGTGTTCTTATACGAGGAATTCTTAGCATAACATTATTCAAGGTAATTATTCAAGGAAGAGTCCTCAACAAAAGAAAAAAAAACTGTGGAGTGTTTACTGGTATCTTTCTGGGACTCCTCATTATCCCAGTTTGGTTCCTGAGAGAATACCTGGTAGTTTGCGATGTCCAGGTGTGCCGCCACGCGCTCCATCTGGGCAGACATTCTGAAGCTGCCACACAACACTTCCTCCACCAGATCGTAGAAGCCATCCCCAGCCTCTCTTTCTAAAGGGGGCTTGAACACAATCTCTGGGGGCATTAACATCATTTGCGCCTGAAAGAACGGCGCGGGTTTTATCTGTCTCTCTGTGTTCGTCAGGAGGAAGTCCAGGTCATGCAAGATGGCCTGAAAAAAGCCTTCCACCACAATGTCATCAATGAATTCCACATAAATTTTCCAGGAATCCAGGGAAGGATCCGCTCTGAGGAGCTTCCGGTTCTCCTAAGAACAAAGTGTTAAAGGGTTAACAGCAACCAGCATAAAAGGGAAGACTGTCACAGAGTGACTGCTGAAGAAAGGACTGCATTTTTGTGAATGGCATGGAAGCATTCAAGCCTGCGGCTATGGAACCTTAAGGTAGAAGGCAAATACTTCTGCAGGATTTTATAATATCCTCATTATACCACATTAGTATCATATGCCACATATGTTCAAAGAATATCCTTTAAAAGAAAAATCGATATGAAAATTGCTGTCTTCAAATACTGTCAAGAAATATACCAGTTCCCCCAAAACTCTGGAAATATTAGGCCCTGGGGTTCCATTTCTTGCTCTGCCTCCAATTTTGCCATCCTGGGACTTTAAACAAATAAAGAGATGTCCTTATATCCTTCTGAGGATATTATTCTTTTCTTTCATGGTCACTAGAAAGCAAAAGCAGAGATAGAAAAACAAGAGTAGAAAACTCTAAAAACGATCTTGTCCCATCTCCTGTGAAGACAGAGAGGCTGACACTGTCATGTCTCTTTGCCAAGGCTGCCAATGGTTTAGACTTTGCCCAGCTCATGTTCAACTCTGGCCTTCATTTATAGGTCCAAAATTGGGAATGAAACAGAGCTGAGCTCTTCCCATTCCGTTCTTTTCAGGGCATCACTGTCCCCTTTCAAGAGGAATCCGTAATTTCCTTCCCTAACCTTATGGACTACCATAAGGACCGCCCTTGGACCTCTTCCCTATCTATAACCAATTCCTACTTATTCTTGTCTAATAAATATTACATATATATTTATATTTGTGGTTAATAATTCTCTGTTAGTCTTCCAGAGTTGTGCCTTAAACACAAGACACTTCAATATCACCTTTATCAAAATCTTTGATAACCATCTTTGACACTCCCCAGTACAAATCCTGTTCCTTCTGTTCCAACACCTTCTCCCTGTATCAGAGAAACCTCTTTTGTCTGTATGTTCAGTCCTGAAACCTTGATTTCCCTTGACATCCTATAGCAAGTCTCATTGGCTCCTTGTTCAGAACATATGCAGGCCTCATCAGTGCTACAGGGTAAAATGTCTCTGGCAAGCCCTGACGTGGAGGCCCCCACACTCAGGGGTATCTCTTGGCAGAGACAGTTTGTGTCTAAAGCTGCAGAGGTAGAACTAAAGCCAAATAAAATTTCCACCAGACCCCCTCTCCCCAGTAGGCACTTCCCCTTTCAAAGTCTACAAAACCTCTAGCCTCCCCTCCCGTGGAGGGTGCCATTCATTGCTCCGACTAAAGGGAAATCTGCCTCTGTCGACGGCAGATTCCTCTTTTATTTTCACATCATAGTCTTGATCAACCCCCCACGACCCTGGCTCCACCATTTCTCAGTGGATCATGACATTCAACTCCTGACTGGCTGGTCTCCAGCTTCTGTCCTCTTGTGGTTCACACTCAACAGAAGGAGTTTTGGGCAGAGGTCTCTGTCTGTTATCTTCCCACGAATTCAAAGTCTTCACCATAGCTACAAGTCCATAGTATGTACATGCAGTCCCCTCTAAATGCACCTCTAGCTCCACCCACATAAATTCCTCATCAGTGACGCTGAATCACCATGAGCCTTGGGCGGACCAGGCTGCACCTCAGATCCGAGGTTCCTCTGCCACTTAGTCTTCTATGTCTTCTTCAGGTCTTTCCCATTAGTGAAGAGGGCTCCTAACGTCTCCATATAAAGCTTAACTTCCTTGTCCCTGACTCTGTCCCTAGCCCATATCCCTGCTGTTACTACATGGCTGCCTTAGTGATAACTGACATATTATCTACTGCCAGAACATTAGCTCCATACAGTATCTGATGGAACTTCTATTCCATTGCTTTATTTTTAGTTCATGATTCTCCCTTTTGTTTCTGGCTTAGTTTTCTTTCTTCAATTGTTTACCCTAGAAGACTGCTTGTTGGTAATTTGAAAAACCCAAATATACATACATACATATATATATGCATACATACACACATACATATGCACACACATATATATATATATATATATATATATATATACAGAGAGATAATCACTTTATTATATGTATGGGTGTTTTGCCTTCATGTATGTATGTGTGCTACATGAATGCAGTGTCCACAGAGGTTAGAAGAGGATATTGGGGTTTTTGAAGATGCCCTATCCATCTCTTGTATTTAGATAAACAAATGTTGCTTGTCTCTTAACAACTTGATTACTGAGTAGTTTAGAGAATATCTGTGATAGACTGTCATAGTAGCTAACAAAGTGACATGTTTGCATGACTAGGAGTTTGTTTTACTTAACTATCCTAAACAGTTTTAGACGGTTGGTATCAAGAGGCCAAAGCTTCACATTTTATTTTTAAGTATCTCTAGGTATGATACCATTAGGAAGCGTTACCTTTAATTTTGTATCAATATACAAAGATCTATTCAATTGATCCCCAAGAGATCTGCAGAATATGGCATTCAAAGATGTTATCTTAAATTAAGATTTTCTTTTTTTTGATATCGAGACATATCAGCTCCTGACAGCACCCCCATTCTCCTCCAAGTAGAAGATAAGCATTGAGGAATCTCCAGTGTGAGATGGTTGAATTAGTGGCAAGCCTATCTCTTGGCATGAAAAAAACTCCTTGCTCCAACTGCAGACGGACTGCTGTCCAAAAAGGACAAAACTTGGTGGCAGGGAAGTCAACAGCCTGGCTCTGCCAAGACAGGGTGGGTAGGTCCTTCATAATCCCTGCTCTACAACAAATGTCTGTCAGAGAAACAGGACCCAAAGGCTGAAGACTGATGCTGGAATGTATGGAGAGAAAATGGGAACTGTCCAGGCAGTCACTGGTATGTCATTTCTTGGTTTTGGAGGCTGCAGGCCCTGCACTTCCTATATAAGCAGATATATTTATCCCACTTAGGTCTCTGAGGTGGTTGAAGAATAGACAGCTAGAGTCTCATGGTTAAATTTTGAGTTGTTTAGGAATCAAGAGGGTGTTATAGATCTAAGAAGTTACTCTTAAAATTGTGTTGCAAGTTGGTGTGAATGTTGAGTCAGATATAGACCTTTAAACTCATGGAGATGGTTAGATAGTAGAATGTTAAAGTCAGGGGCCAAATATGTATGGACTGGACATTGGGAAGGTATGCTGGGCCATTTAACTCTCATAAATGTGGCATATTTATATCTGTTGTTTTGTATAGTATTTACTGTTATAAGAGAAGGAACCATCTGTTGGACTGAGAGGGGAAGCTGCTGGGGGGAAGAGGGTGGAAGGGTGGGATAGGAAGGGGGAATAGGGAAGGGTTTGTGACTGAGATGTAACTTGAAGGAAAAAAAAGAAAGTATTTAAAAAAAAACAGATGCTTAAAAAAAAAAAAAAGAAGAGGATATTGGATCCCCTGGAACTGAAGTTACAGATGGTTATTAGCTGCCATGTGGTGTTGGGAACTGAACCCAGGTCCTCTACAAGAGCAGGGAATGCTCTTAACCATGGAGAAGTTCCTCCAGCTTCAAGAAACCCACATGTATTTTTTTAAAAGCAGAACATTTATTGCTGCTATCCTTAGGAAGGCCTGAAAACATGGTGGCTGACACTGGCCAACCAATGGTAGGATTGAATAGCAGCCAATGGGGTCAGCTGGGACAAGGAATTCGACCTCTGCCTTCTGACCTCTGCCTTCTGACCTCTGCCTTCTGACCTCTGCCTCCTTAGTTTGGTCATTGTGCTTTCTATTCACTCTCTCCCTCAGGAATGAGGAGTGGGGGCTAAACAAACCACAGGCAAATAACATAGATTCTTCTACCTTAATTGAGAGCAAAACCACCTATTACCTCCTTGAAGTTTGATTACAACATTAGGTCTAGCTTTTTTTTTTCTTTTTACTAAATAAAAAGAAATGTTGAAATGTTGGAAGCCATTACCTCTACCAAGGTGTGTATCTTACAGCCATCTTCTTGGATCAGCTTGTATTTTTTAGCAAACAGATCCCCCTTGTCTTCCAAGGTAAAAGCAGCCTCTCTTCTGGACTCCCTCCGGGGCAACAGTGGCCACTCTGCCCAGGCCTGCATGGTTTGCTGGATTGTTCGAACATTGCTCTGAGTCTGAACCACTCTGCGTTCCAGCTCAGCTGTGGCTGCCTGCACCCTCTCCATGTAGCCCCAGAAGTCATCCTGCCATGTCAGACACGTCGCAGCCACCTTGAGTTGTTCATCGATAGTTCCAAGCTCATCCTCAATGAGAGGATATTCAACTTCCAGAAGAGTCTGCTTCAGTTTATTATAGCCTTGTACAAGAAGCTCAAGATTCCCAATGTGCTGAGCAAGACAAACCAACGAAGCAAGAAAACACAAAACAAAAAGGGCCAAATACGTTAGCACTTTTCTGCATCTGAGAGGCACCAAACGCCACAGGTCTCTAGACCAAGAAATAAAACTCAAAATATTTTCATCTCAAAGACATCAAACCAAACCACAAGGATGTTTCCTCATCTATGTTCATAGCAGCCTTAGTTGTAATAGCTAGAAACTGGAAACAACCCAGATGTCCCTCAACAGAGGGATAGATAAAAAAAATCTATGGTACATCTACACCATGGAATACTTACTGCTCAGCCATCAGAAACAATGAAATCATGCAATTTGCAGCCAAATGGATGGAACTAGAGAAGCTCATCCTGAGTGAGCTAACCCAGACTCAGAAGGATGCCCATGGCATCTATTCACTTATAGTCAGATTTTAGCTATATAGTACAGGATAACTATACTACAGCCGATGGACCAAAGGGAACATGAACATAGACTTTGTTTCTTGTCAATGAGACACTTTGCCCTAATGGTGCTGCCTTGTAGGCCCCCAGTGTATGAGGAGGCTCTTGGCCCTCATATGACTGCTGAACTGGGGCGAAGGACTGTTATGTAGGGACACTCCACTCCAGAGGAGTGGGATGGAAGGGACTGGGAGGGGTGGGACTGGGAGGGGTGGAAAGAGGGCACTGTGATGGAGATGTAACCTGAAGTAATAAATAATCATAAAAAACTATTGTTCTAATGAAAAAAAAGACATCAAATATCAAAAGCCACAAACCTTTAAAATGGTGTTCCTTTTCTGAAAAATGCCTAAAGCTGAATCTGGTATGTCAGATTTCCTCAGCATCAAAAGGTATTTGACGTCTCTCAGCACTGCCACAAGCTGTTCCAAGAATATTGAGGATTATTGCATACTTTGAGAATACACTTCTGGGCCAACAAGATAGTTAATGAATAGAAGCGGTGGCTAAGCCAGCCTGACAGCCTCAGCACAGCCCCTGGGTCCCATGGGAAAAACTCGTATGTGCTCACACATGCAGTCCTCAGCAGTCCTGCAGTGACATGGGGGTGGACACAGATGGACCAGAAGCTCATGGAATTGGGGCCGCAGGAGGAACAAGAGAGACAATCTCAGAAGCAAGGGGAAACCTACTCCTGCAAAGTTGTCTTCTGACACCCATGTGCTCCACGCATTTGCTTTCTTTCCCCTTCCCCCTCAAATAAATAAAAATAAATAAATCTCTAGAAATAAGAATACCTCTCAATGCTAGGATGAATTTAACTTGAAATACTTAAATGTCATCTACAATTACTGTATTTCTGGTTCAAAGTAAACAAACTTTTTTTAAAAATGAAGTTTGAAGTTTATTCATTCAACAAACTTTTTCTTCATACACTTTGTTACATCCCAACTCATGCGTTTCCTCATCCAGTATGGCAATATATATATGAGCTCTACAGTATTTACAGAGTTTGCCTCTTTTTTTAGTTAATTAAAGTTTCATCTTAACATTTGAGCATTGCAGAATTCACAGACTCCATGGAATAAGAGTTGATGGTGTTTTGTGCATGGTGGATGCTTTTAACGCTCACAGTTGTAAAACAAAGGTATAGACTAAACCTATGAGGGGCTCTCAATTATCCCTAAAACATTTTAAGCAATTGCTTTTATACTTGTTTTCATGTTTATATTAAAATTTTACTATTTATCTATTTTGAAATAATTGAAATTTCCAGGAAAAAAGTGAAACTCAGAGCATGTGATGCCTGGAATATGTCCAGGGGACATCTCTCCCATCCATCTATGACAGGCGAGAAAGTCACTGAGTACCACCACTAAATCCACCCCCAAGGTGAGGGGTGGGAGACTTGCTTTATGAAATCAGAAGTCAATACTCTCAGCTTTCTTGATAAAACATTTATGCAGTTGGAGCCAAGTTTTTACTAGCAAAATAAGGTGATAATGCTATTTGCATTTATTTTAGGGAAATAGACCAGAGTCAGGGTGTCCAGCATGGCCTTCTAATTCAATAAGCCAACTTCCTACTTCCTAGGCAGGCACTGGCCTTGCTAGGGAGGACTTCAAGTAATCACTTCCATAATACTGAGTATTCTTCATTACCTAAAATTCGCCAAATTCTTTTTGTTTGTTTGTTTTTTGTTTTTTGGCCACAAGAACTGACAAAGAAACTTATCTTTTACTATCATGCAAATTCATGGTAGGTAAATGGAAAAGAATAATTTTGTGCCTCTTATCTAGAATGTGAAAAGCCCAGGAGCAATGCTGTTTAAAATATATGTTGTACATGGAACATGTGGTTAGGCATGGTGTGTCACATGTCTAATCTCAGCCACCAGTTGAGAGGCAAAGTCAGGTAGATATCTTTGAGTTTGAGGTCATATATATACATGTATGTGTGTGCACACACACCTATATACCCATGTATTTACTAATTATGTGGATATTTAGATTATACACACACACACACACACACACACACACACACACACACACACACACTCCTGCTAATAAGGCTTCTGCACTGTCGTTGTTACATAATACATTACGTAGTTATGGCCATGTGTGGGGAGGACGGTTATAATCCCAGAACTAAGGAAGTAGTGTTAGGAAGATCACAAGCCTAAGGCCAATCTTGGCTCCATGAGACTCTGTCTCATGAAACAAACAGAAGATGTGATGAGATTATATATATATATATATATATATATATATATATATATATTGAAAAGACTTGAAATCTCCCTTTGTCACAAAACCACACGCACAGCGGAGGAGCTGCTCCATGAAGCAGTCTCTCTGTCCCTGATGCTGTTTAGCTGATGATATTTCTACGTCGATGTGTTGTCTTATTTTTAAATTCCTGCTCAACTACCATCAATTTAACCACCAGGATACAAGCTTATCTTCTCATTGGAAAAGAAAATGATATCAAACAGAAAGTACCATTGTCAAGCAAAAACACGATAGACTTCTGCTTCTTTTCATCTGTGGGTTTCATGTTTTAATTAATTAAAACAACCAGGTACTTGCTATGAAGATGCACAGGCCAGAAGACTCCATAGGAACCAGTCATCTGAACTAAGGTTACTAACTTATCAGCTGCCTGACATGAAGCTATGACATGGGACACAGAAAAGATAAAAATGACCCGATCCTCAAGAGCTCACCATAGGTGAGTATGGGGTAGTAGAGTGATCATTATAAGATGCTTAATTAATAAGGAACAAAGGAAGTGGCTGAGTATAGGTACACAGGATTGTAATTCCTGCTACTTAGAAGTCAGAGACAGAAGAATTGTTAGTTAACGTTTTCCTGGGCTGCAAGGTGAGTTCGAAGTCATCATGGGCAACAATGAGATGTTGGTCTCCAAAAAAATAAACCAATAAGGAACATGGTGATACACAAGGTAAAAATAAATAAGCTCAGTGATAGTGTTTGCTTAGAATCTAAGAGGTCCTGAGCTCAACCAAACACACCACACACACACACACACACACACACACACACAAAGAAAAGTTTAAATTATTAACCCTCACAGCACTGCCATTTTCCCCCAAAAGAGCTTCCATTATTAGGGAGGCCTTGGGGACAGACAAGCAGCATGTATAATGCACTTAGAAAGGCAAAGTACTACCTTTGGGTCAAAGTTGACACTAAGGAGACCGTTTATGGCACTGAATTTAACCAGGGGCTGATTCAGATTGAATTCGCAGGTTTCATCCACACTTCTTCTCCATTCGCTATAGACATGACTTTCAAACTGATCCAGCAAAGCGGTCATTTCAGCATACTTCTGACAGACTGCAGCCTCATCTGGACTGTCTGGAAATCTGTAGCAACAAGGTTTTTCTACTTTTCTGCATATGTCAACAGAGTGCAGCTTATTTTACAACAGAGAATGGGATAGCGCATTATAAAGATGAGAGAGAAACAATGAAAGTCATACAGTACTTTAAAATTGTATCTACTTAAAGACAAAAAGCAGTCACAAATAAATAAACAGAACTCCAAAGACTTTAGTAGGTAAGAACAAGTTACAGGTTCTAGCAGGAAGTTAAAAAGAAGCACAGAGGATTGTGTGACATCGTAGGGAAGCTTGATGAGAGAACATAAAATAACTAAACTTTCCAGACAATGAATGAACAGGAGACATTAAAAGATAGATATACCAGAAAACTATAAACAATATGAAGTTATGAATCCCATAAAATATTCCAAAATCATGATGAAAAAGCCCTCTTGCCAGACTGAACCCAACCAAAGAGGAAGAGGCCAGCTAGCAGGAACAGCCACCTCCGTGTGTCAAAAGGACCTATAAACCAGGTGTGGTGACACTCGCCCAAAATCCTAGCACCTGAGAGGTGGGGCGGTAGGATCAGGACTTCAAGGTCATCCATCGGTCAGCTACCTAGTGCATTTGAGGACCACCTGGGTTGCAGAGCCCCTGTCTCAATACAGAAACACCCACAACACCAGTATAATCCACCACCAAGTAAGTCTAATTACTCACAGATAACGGAGAGATCTGAAGTTTGACCAAAACATTTGAAGGCGTTCAAGGAGCATTCTGGCCCACTTAATATTTCCAGAGGTGAATGGCATATTCTTGCTGAGAATTTCGTGCCCGTGTTCAATCTGCATGTTCGCATTTTCAGGAAGAGGAAGAAAAGGGACAGTTAGTCAGGGTGCCTTCCAACCTTATAAGTAGTTGTTTATTTTACCTTCAAAGTGGCATTAAACATGGGTGATTAACAACTTCACTAAGCAAGTTCCCCATCTCCATAAGAAAACCATTAAATAAAAGCATTCAGTTGGAAACATATCTCAGGGGGAGAGTTTCTTTCTTAGCATAGAAAAGACTGAATCTCTGGTTCAGTCCCCAGCACTAAAAAAGAACTTAATGCCTATATATAATGACACTAATTTCTCAGCCTTACAAACAGTTTATCTAATGAATCTAATCTTTCCATACAATAAAAAATGGTTCCAGCTGATGGCCATTACCCACAGGATGTGACAATGTTGCTCAGTCTTACCACCACTCACCTGCTTCGTGTGTTCATCATACAATTGCTTACACATATCCAACTCTGTATTAAGCATGTTCAACAATGTGCTGTAATGTGGGCTGAAAATTTCCATGACAACTGGTTTCTCTAGAAAATTCCCAAATATGGTCAAAAGCTAAAAAAAAAAAAAAATCAAAGTTAAAGAGAGGTTAAGAACTTTGAGATTTAGTACAAGAATTTAGCTCACAGCTTCCCCAGTTAAACTTCTTACATGAACAAAGGCGAAGTCTAGGACTCTAAAATACATACAGTGCCACAAAAGACAAAACATATATATTTTTTCTGTCTTCCTAAAATTCTATATAACCAACAAACCAAATTCTAGATGAAATTTCTTTGCCTCTGTGGAAACTAAGCCAATGTCTGCCAGCATTGCTGGCTCACAGCTACCAATACCCCCTTGCTGGGGGTCAGGGGATGTTTTCAACTTGCTTAGTGTGTGTAAAAGGAGAAGTAAGACTTAAGTGTGTGTTACGTGTTTCTCCTCAACACTAAGTACATCAAATGTGCCAATAAAAATAACTGATCTGCCCCTAGTACATCCCTAAGATTTAGTCACCCCTAACAGTGGCCTGGGGCAGCAGTACCCATTGGTCTGAAAACAGTACAGGTGGGCACCTCCTTTGACTCAGAAGTCCTGGCTCAAGCCAACGCCTTCAGCTGATCAGGCTGTCTGTTTCTCAGAAGGAGCATGTGGCTGACTGAATTAATGCAACTTATGCTATGAGGGGGCAGAAACTACTAGAAGGAGAGGAAGCCAGTGGAGAGGCAGTGGGACATGGGACGACAGTTATCAATCTGGCGATAGACTAGCTATGTGAAGGCCCACACTCTGCTGTTCACCAAAGCCTCCCAGATTTGCCAACTCCTCACCGGAGCCCATGAAGATGAGCTAAGTTTTCTGTCTTGTGTGGATTATTTTGTGTTTTGCGCGACGTGGCTTTCTTGCAAAGCTAAATCACACAGGAATGAAATATTTGTATGCAATGAGAGTTCACACAACACTGTGTGCTAGGCATGATTAACTGAAGGCCGTAAAAATAGGCTACCGGATACTTCCCCATGAGGAACTGTATTGGAGGGAGGAAGTCACTTGCCAAAATTCGTAGACTAGTGGAAGAGCTAGATTAAAAAACAACAGGCCTCATTTTCACCAGTAGCCTCTCCATCTCCACAGCCAAGGTCTTGTTTTCTACAATCTCCATTACTAGTGGCCAACTGCAGTCTAAAAATAACAAATAGAAAAACTCTAGAATGGAACTATTTCCCAATTTTTGTTCGAATCTGTAATTCTGCATTACACTGTTGCAATGACTTTGTCATCAATGTTATTACTCTCTTAGTGTGCCTAATTTCTAAACTGAGCTGATCATGATGAGAACACAAGGGAATAGAGGCAAGTTCATTGCTGTGCGAGGCTGAGATGCCCACTGGGACCCTGGACTATACCTATGCGGACTTTGTCACCTGCCCGTTATCGTGCATTTTATATTGGTATTTTCTTAAAGAGATATCTCAACATAACAAGGTAAAGCAACATGAAAATGAGAATTTACTTCTTTTTTTCCTTAGGAAGTAATGGATGTCCCTCAAAACTTCTATTAAAAACAGCTTCATTATAGAAGTTTCGTAAACACTCCCATAAGCTAAACTCAATGAAAATGACATAATGAAAACGTTATGTAAATTAAAATATAAATGCATCTATTTCATGGGCCACCAGAAACAAACACATTCTGGCTTTTTCTGATAATGGTTGTAACAGAAACCTCCTCCACATAATCTTAAACCCAGTTGGTCAGCTACCTAGCAAAACGTTAATTATTAACTTTCTTGTCCAGCCCACTGTTTTGTGGGTTGGGGCTTCCTGTGACTTCACAACTGATCACCACCCTCCTAGGCTAGCAAAGTAAATGCATTTCTTTCATCACATGGTTTTACATTCTCCAGAGGCTTCCTAGTTACAGCTCATCTTGCTTATTCGCCTGGCAGTGCTTAAGCCCTGAGTATGCAAAAGGAAAGACTTGCGAAATATTTCAAAGAGAAACCAGGGAGCTGAAAAGTGGTGCTTTTTGAGCTGCTGGACAGTCATGCCTATCACCGTCAATACACAGGATGAGACCACATGATGCTCTGAGGCAGGACAGACAGCTGCTTTATAGGACCTTCACACTGGCCCTGCAAGCTGACGTCTAAATCCCACAACATTTTCTTTCCCTAAAGATTCTGTTTCAGAACTCTTTCCTTCTCCCTCTTGGCTTCCTAATGATACAACTTGCCATAGCTCTGTTGCTGTGCTGTCCAAAGTAGTGCCAATATTAGTTTTTCCTGGGTTTGCCTTGTTCAAAGACTTTTTAATCCTGTGGGTACATGAACCGTGTGTGTGTGTGTAAATTTTTAATTCATGTTGAACATATCTTATCAGCAATGCTTGCGGGCAGAAGGGTCTTGGACTTCATGCTCCAGGCACTTGAGGACTTGGGAATATTCATATTCTCCACCCCATACCCCTACAATGAGATATCTTTGGGTTACTAGAGCCTATATATGAGTATTCAATCCATATATTCCATCTATGCCTTGATTCAGGGCAAGCTCATATAATATTTTAATAGTGTTGTATATGAAGCAGACTTTAACAATAGGATTCCATCTGTGGTATTATGCTGGACTTCAAGGTGTTTGAGATTCTGGGGCACTTTGGACTTCAGAGTTTTAGCTGGATCAAATTCAACCTGTATGCTGTCTAAAATCTTTTCTGGGCTCTTTTTCCAAAACACATTTCAATTTACCTTAGCATAAATTTTAGAGTCATTTATTAGTGTTGTGGTTATTTTTCAACAGATGCCAACACTAGGTTTTTAAACATTACAGGTTTATACCAGAACACTGTTCCCTTCCCTCCATTTACCACAGACAGACATCAAACTGTCATCTTTCAGAACAGCCTTCAGAAATGGTACCCTTCCAAAACAATCAATGCTCTGAGTTCATCAGCCTGAAATGATGGCTGAAACTGTGTTTCCCTGGAGTGTATGGCCCTGTACACTTTTCTTCTGTCATTACCTTCCCAACAGTGTGTTAGGTCTAAATCCAGTTAATCCTATTTCCCCCCAGTAAGTACCTGCTGTCTGCAAGGGAAGTTAATCCTAACGAAAACTATTAGATGATGCCCCATCATCCTAGGTTTCTTTTTTTTTTTTTTTTTTTTTTTTTTTTTGGTTTTTCGAGACAGGGTTTCTCTGTATAACAGCTCTGGCTGTCCTAGACTCACTTTGTAGACCAGGCTGGCCTTGAACTCACAGAGATCCGCCTACCTCTGCCTCCCAAGTGCTGGGATTAAAGGCGTGCGCCACCAACACCCAGCTCATCCTAGGTTTCTTAAGGCAGGATTTTGTCTTTTTAATTAATAGTTAAGCTACAAATGCATGGAATTTCTTAAAAAAAAAAACCCACTTGACAACAAGACAAAAGTGCTTAGAAAAAAATAAACTAACATGTACTTAAATAACCCTTGTTAATGACTGTGAGTCGGTAAGTTGAGTGATTTGAGTTAGGTTCCTAGCTAAATGAAATTTATTGTTTTCTTCTGGTTACCTATGAAATCTTAAAAAAGAACAATTTAATTTCCAGTAACATAAATGAGAAGTCACTGCACAGACATTAGAAAATAATACTATTCAATTCTGTTAGAAAAAAAAAAGCTTAACTCTTAAATGGTAAAGGCTACAAAGAGGATCAGAATGCTATCATTTTGTCTAAGAACAATATCTATGTATTATCTAGCCAAAGGAAAAAAATAGCATATCAAATGTAAATTAATTGTACCCAAGAGAGGAAACTACAGAAGCACGCCATATATTCGGTCCAGGGGCATCTCAGTTTTATGGTTTGCTCCTTCTCAATCCACCAGGCACAAAGGTCAGCTGAACTGAGGGAACAGACACAGTGGCTTCACCAGTATCTGTCAACCCATCTGAAAACTCAAAATCCAGTAACACCTTCCTCGAAAACCTGCCTTCTATACCACCTTACCATGTGTGCCTGTGGTTCCCAACTGTGCTTGCTTGGATGGCAGGGCACTCTGTCCCCTTTGGGGTATCACCTAATACTATCTTACATGGGATTTGCAACTCCATATTTCCTTATTACAAGCTTCCCATCTCCAGGAGCTATCAAAATGAATTTCTTTCCCTGAAGTGCCTCAGTTCTCTCTCTCCCTCTCTCCCACCCACTCACATACAAGCTGGGCGGCCGTCTACCACTGAAACACATCCCTAGCCTTCGCATGACTCTCAATTCATATATACTTTATTAAGTTTATTCACAAACCACTCTTTCTTGCTTCAATATCTGAGATGTTGGAATGCATTAGACAATCAATGAAATTATAATTAATTTAGCAGCAGTTTTTCTTATTGACACATAAAAAAATACCTGGTAATCAATGGTGTCTTATACCTAATGAAATAGGGAAAATTAGTCGTTATTTGTTTCAGAGTAATAAAGTAGGCAGATGATCCTAGCATATGAAAGCAATATAAAGAAAAGAATTATTGAAATGATAGATTTATCTTAAAAAACTTTTCAGCATGGCTTACTGTTCAGTCAATATTTCATTGGCCACATTCAGTTTTCTCTATAGGAAACAGAGCTAAAATACAGTGAATGTCAGAAAAGATCAAAAGTTAGATGTCCTAGAAATGACCTTCCAGAGTAAACTCCATTATTTGCTAATGTGTTATTCAACCTTACTATTCCATGGGCTGAATGCGAAGGGGATGTGACCAATCCAGTTAGTACTTTACCTGAATCAAAAAAGAATGTATTTGACCTTTTCATCTAATAGTCTAAATTATTCATTTTCTTGGGAACTTCCTCAGAACTAACCTTAAATGCAGATTCCAAACCACTGCAGTTGCAGAGACCTTCGCAAAGCAGCGTCCCAAGTCTTCTGTCAAAATCCAGGGTTTGGGACTTAAATTTGAAATAATCACTGTCAAACGCCTGTATCATTCAAAGTAAAGTGTTAGTTACAGAGAGGACCCCAACAGTGAAAACACCAACCATGTAAGCTCAACCTTATTCCCCTTACTTAGTCTCTCAATCAGTTTATTTTTTTGTACGAGGATTCCAGAAAAGAGCAAGGTCCAGCTGCATTTGACCAACTGCACAAGTGCTCACCTTCTGGAACCCTCCCTGCCTGGGTAGCATGTTACCCATGTTTTCATGAGACTCCTGATACTGTGGCCCCCGGCATGTGGGTATCAGTGTGCGTGCGTTTCTCCATCCATCTTAATCATAAGTAGAGTAGTTAGTTCTTCAGAACATCCCCATAGAACGTTAGGTTGTCTGTAAGTTCCACAGAAAGCTTTTGTTTATTTGTGGAATGGAAAACCTGTGCATGAAAACACTGTCAGGTCAGAGCTGCAATCCGTGTGCCTCATGTGAGAAAGCCTCATGAGTGACAAGAAAGGAAGTGGGAATACCACACATTTTTCCCCGGGTTCTCATTAATATGCAGCTGACAACCCCAGCTTCCTCCTCATCCGTAACCACCCACTCCCATGATCAGTAGGAAGGAAACAGGGACGGAATGAGTACAGCTTTGTCTTCACAGAACCACAGTCGCCTTCAGCAAAGCTGTCCCTGAAGCCACAGCCATCCTCAGGCCTCACAATCAGGAAGCCCAAAGAGCACAGAGAAGGCCTTTGCCTATCCACCAACAAAATCAGCAATAACAGTCAGTTGTAACTTCAGGCCTATCTGTTTGGCTGTGTTCTCCGGGCTTTACAACATATGACACAAGTTGGTATTGCTTTTCCATTTTGTAAATGACAAAACAAACTCAGTAGCAAGGTGCATTTTTTTTTTGCATTCCAAACAAACTCAGCATATGTTATTCCTTTGAAACAGTGGTTGTGAACTTGCTTTCTAACGTCACTGACCATATGAGTGCAAAAGGAATTAGGCATGACTAGTCACTCTGAATATGTTTGCTATACTGACCCATTTAGGAAAAAAAAATTTTTTTTTTAAATTTGTTCTGAGGAGGGAGTATTAACCTGACATCATTCCTTTCTCTCTTCTGTTTAAAACTATATTCATTCATTTATAATAGCATTTAATATGTAGACTGCATTGCTATACGTAAAGCCCATCCTCACACTTCTGTGAAGAAATACACCCACAAAGGTCTCAGTGTTTCTGCTGTCCCCAGATTCCATGATGAAATCCAAGCATGCAAGGGGTGGGGATTTCTAGAATTGATGACAGGCAGGACCCTCCTGACCAAATGGGACCCTCTTAAGGCCTAACACAGGCTCTTGTCCACTCCCACACAGGAGGCCATGGTGGGTCCTCAGAGCTTCAAGTAGCCCTTGCCCAACCCTGAGCCAGCCGGTGCTTTTCATCTGGGACTTCCAGCCTGTAGAAGGTGAGAAATAAATGTCTCCTGTTTCCAAGGAATCTGGCTCACAGTGTGTTGTTTGAGCAGCCTGAAACTCCTGAGCAGATCCCTTACAAGGAGTCTGACTTGGAGTGGAAAGACCAGCTCAAGGAAGAGTTCTGGATTCTGTGCCACAAACCAGAAAACATTCAACATCAGGAGGTTGGAGCTAAGGCTCCCGAGTTCAAGTCCAGCCTCATCAGCCTCTCCATGCCAGAATCCCTGACTTAGAGGTAAACACAACTCCCCAACAAGTTTTAACAAGCCTCACACGCCCCTCCTCTCAGGATAGAAACAGTTCACAGTCTGTAATTTTTAACTAACCACTTAACTCTTAGAGACAATGAGCAATATCAGAAGGGGAACAAAAGAAGAATCTCCACGCCAGACTCACACACACACATGAACATGCATGCACACACTCTTACATTACATTCCTAAAACCAAATTTAGAAATGTCCCAAGGGAACTGTCCCTTAGAATGATCCTCCCCAGCAGGGAGGGGCTGGGGAGGATAGTTCAGTGGGTCAGGTGTTGACTTTGCAAAGACCTGAGTTTGATTCCCAGAACCCACTAAAGGATGAACAGCCGCCTCTCTCACTCACACATAAACACACATGCACACACATATGCACTTACATACATGTGAACACACACTTGATAAATAGACTCTGCCACAGAGAATTCACTCTTATCTTGTATAAATCTGAATCCACTGACTTCTCTGTCTAATAACTCTTTTTATAAACCCTCAGAGAAACTTGGGAAGCCCCTTTGACTCTTCTGACAAGGGTTAGCCATCTTCGTTCATAACTATCCCCTGCCACCTCTGTTGCCATTTCTTCTAGTATAACCCTCCCAGATACCATTGATGTCCATCTAGGCCACCCAGGTGCAGCCTAGAGGCTCTACGTCACTCCAAGTCAAAGTCCTGTAAGTTATTATCCCAGTTCATAATTTGAGTCTATTAAAATTCTCAGGGCCCTGTATGGTCAGGACCTCACTGACCACCCTGACATTCCCACTCTAAGGTGTGACCCCCATCACCTCTACTCTCCTTTACCAACTTCTCTCTTGCCTCATTTCTGTTTGTGCTACAGATCTCTGTGCATTTTCACCTCTGGAAGAGAGCTGTTTCCAGGCCCCAACACTAAGCATGCTGTATAGTAATCGCCTGTCTACCCATACTCTCCCCTGGATTCTGCATCAGTAAGCCTAATGGCCATACTTATTTTTCCACAGTGATAGTACCAATATTTTACAGAGTTCCCAGTTCATAGCTGTTTCTTAATAAGTATTCATTGCATAGTAAGTGATGAGTTAGTATGACTCAGGAATCATTATAAAAACATTTGTATATTCTGGAAAGTACAAAATTGCCTTTACTAGCATCCTGAGAAGATATCAAAAGGTTTTAATTAGAGAAAAACCATGATTTCACTAAGCATGTGAAAGACTCTCAAGTTGCTACACAAAGAATAAATTAATGGAGCCAAAACAGGCCAGAGGGAGCCGTTCAGAGGCAAACGCAGCAGTCCAGGTGAGAAATGAGCCATGGATGTACTTTCCAGACAAACCCAGAGGAACTGGACGTCATGATGAAATAAGTGAAATTATGGATGACCCTGAGCACTTCCTCTCTTAGCCAATTATTTGTGATACTTGAAGAGTTGGAGACAGTCAGGAGTGGATGGGGGATGGGCAAAGGCATAGCTCTGAACAAACTAATTTTTTTTTATAAATATGCCACATTTATGAGAGTTAAATGGCCCAGTATACCTTCCCAATGTCCAGTTTATACATATTTGGCCCCTGACTTTAACATTCTACTATCTAACCATCTCCATGAGTTTAAAGGTCTATATGTGACTCAACATTCATACTAACTTGCAACACACTTTTAAGAGTATCTTCTTAGATCTATAACACCCTCTGAACAACCTAATTTTAAGCTGTGCATTGAACTCCCAGCGGGGATGTTGGTCAGGCCATTGAATATGCTGTGTGCTCAGAATTTGAGGAAATCGCTCACTGTGAAGCGTCCCGTGCTTTGACTGGAGTTTTTTACCTTCTCTGTCTCTGCCCTTCCAATGGGGCTTAGGGGGGAAGGCATGAATGGATATTAAACTTGATCAGTTTTATTTTCTGGAATGATTAGTACAATCCCCTTACTTCGGCTATTTTTAAATCCCAAATCCCGTACAATTGGCATCTCGCAGCTCAGATGTGGTAGTTGGATCTGGCATGCTTGCTCCACATATCTGCTACTTTTTATTCTTTGACGAAGAGGATTAACTTGTAAACTACAATATCAGTTTCAAATTTCCACCAAATACTGAACCTGCTTTACATCCCTAGGTCAAATCCCCTTTTAGGATTGGACTCTCTCTATATTCTCTGTGTTCTGGTCTTAATGTAGATTGGCACTGCCATTGTGGTAACAAGTGCCAGGCTCCTAAGTGTGAAACCGTGTTTTGGAGTCATCCACTTCTCTTTGTTTTGGGGCTCCTGCTCCAGCTGTTCCTTGGGTTTGCAATGAAGTGTATGCTGACAAACAGATCACACATTTAAAAGCTGAAGTCAAACATGTTTTAACATACCCCAGGTGCACCATGGGCTGCAGAGGGTTGGTCACTACCCTTGCTGCTGATGGGAACCTTGGTAACTGTACTGCTTCAAAACACAAGAGTGAAACTTGGGATACACAGCTAGCCTGGGAGAAGGCCAGCGTTCAAAATCTGAAGCATGACAATTGAATGCATGGACATTTCTCCACATCAAAAGGTCAAAACTGGAGCTGAGCTAGGTGATGTGACACACCTGTTTTCCTGACACTCATGAAGTAAAGGCAGGACATCAGGAGTTCAAGCCAGACATCAGCTACATGAGATCCTACACACATATATACACACACACACCTTACATTTCACCACACACACATACATACACACACACACCATACATACCACACACACACACACACACACACACACCATACATACCACACACACACCTTACATTTCATCACACACACATACATATACACACACACATCACACACACATACACATATACACACCCCACACACACTATACCATACCACAAACACACACACCATACATACCACCACACATACACACAGACACTCCTGAAGCATGTCCAAGACTTCACGATGGCTACTTTGTTCCTATTCTAGTCTTACTACTTAAAAAAATAAATAAATAAAAGAGCCAGGTGGTGGTGGCACATGCCTTTAATCCTAGCACTCTGGAAGCAGAGACAGAGGCCGGCAGATCTCTGTGAGTTCAAGTCCAGCCTGGTATGCAGACAAGTTCCAGGGTAGTCAGAGCTACACAGAGAAACCCTGTCCCAAAAACCAAACCACACCAAAGGGACAAAGGATTCTTTTTCTTTAGCTCCACCGCCACCCCTTCCCACTCTTATCCTTCTCTCTGAGGAGTGGGCTCATGACTTTGCAGGTTAGTGACAGAGCCCTGCATGGCTTCCAGTTCGGGTTCACAGTGCTTCTGCTGTTTGAGTATACTGTCAAAGATCTCACTCTGTGATTTCAATTCCCTTATTTTTGCTGAGGTTTGTCTTATGACTAGGACACAGGAAGGCTCGGGCGGGTGCCTGTTCCATGCCACCATGAACACTGGAGCCAGCTGTGGCCTGCTGCATGTGCAGCTGTGGGTCAGCATGTGCTCTTGATTGCTGGCCTCTGGTTCTTTTACATTCCTGACTTTCTAATCATCTCTCAGCTACTGAGAGAGGTGTGCTGAGGTCCACAGATGTGTAAGCTTCCCAGCTCTACTTCACTCTGTTTCACTGTTTTTGGGGCTCTGCCGTTTGGAGGATGTAAATTTATGATTGCTGTTTCCTGGGCAGATTAACTCCTTGTCATTGAGGAATTTTCAGCTATTTTCCTCATTGTGAAGTTTACTTTATTTGACATTTTTGAGTCATTACTAATTCCCTTTGATTAATGTTTACATCATATACCCAATTACTTATAACAGGCTTGGATGATTGTCTTTGAGAAACAAGAATGTATTAGGGTCATATGTTTTAATTTACTCTGTCTGTCTCTGAACTGATGTATTTAAAACACTTGCATCCAATATGATTATTTGTATACTAGAGCTTGCTATTTCTTTTTTTCCAGTTTGCTCCCTACATTTCCCTGCCTCTTTATAATTATTTGTACATTTAAAAAAATTATCATCCTGAGTGAGCTAATGCACATGGCATCTATTCACTTATAGTTGGATTTTAGCTATATACTACAGGATATCTATACTACAACCAATGCACCAAAAGGAACAGGAACATAGACTTTGTTTCCTGTCAGTGAGACACTTTGTCCTAGTGGTGCTGCCTTGTAGACCCCCAGTGTATGAGGAGGCTCTTGGCCCTCATATGACTGCTGAACTGGGCAGGGGACTGTTATGTAGGGACACTCCACTCCAGAGGAGTGGGATGGAAGGGATAGGGAGTAGAGGGTGGGAGGGCGGGACTGGGAGTGGGGGAAAGAGGACATACTGTGATGGAGATATAACCTGAAGTAATAAATAAATACTAAAAAATTATATTGGATACATTTATACAATTTCAAGTGTACTGTTTGGTCATTCTCCTGGTATTCTACCACATAGATGTTATTACATATAAAGCAGTTTTCACTGTGTAATAACATCATTTCCCAAGACCAAAGAAATATAAAAGTTTACTTTCCATGACCAAACCATCAAGAAAAAGTCACAAGAGAAATTAAGAATGACTGGGTGATGGTGGCCTATCTCTTAGGAGGCAGAGCCAGGTGGATCTCTGTGAGTTCAAGGCCAGCCTGGTCTACAGGGAAAGTTCCAGAACAGCCAGGAACACAGTAAAACCCTGTCTTGAGAAAAAAACAAAAGGAGAAGGAAAAATAAAGAAAGACTAGTGGCAAAGAAGAGATAAACGTTCAATATATTCTAACTCAGAACATGCAATAGAATTGCTATTGGAATTTTAAAGCTACAGATACATTTAAAAATATTAAAAATCTAATGGTTCTGTCCAGGTAGTCACTGGTTTGTCATTTCTTAGTATTGGAAGCTGCAGGCCCTGCACTTCCTATACAATCAGATATATTTATCCTTCTCAGCTCTCTGAGGTGGTTGAAGAATAGACAGCCTGAGTCTCATAGTTAAATTTTGAGTTGTTTAGGAATCAAGAGGGCGTTCTAGATCTAAGAAGATGGTTATAATAGTGATGCAAGTTAGTATGAAAACTAAGTCAGTTATAGAACTTTAAACTCATGGAGATGGTTAGAAGGTAGAAGGTTAAAGTCAGGGGCCAAATATGTATGAACTGGACATTGGGAAGGTATACTGGGCCATTTAACTCTCATAAATGTGGCATATTTAATTCTGCTGTTTTGTATAGAATTTACTGTTATAAGAGAAAGAACCATTTGTTGGAATGAAAAGAGAAGCTGTTGGGGGGGGGGAAGAGGGTGGAAGGGTGGGACAGGAAGGGGGAATAGGGAAGGGTTTGAGACTGAGATGTAACTTGAAAAAAAAAGTACTTATAAAAAAAAAATCTAATGGTTGTTCTAGTTCTATATCTCAGAATAATAAAGATCAGAGCAAAGACATACATACTAGAAAATGGGAAATCAAGAGAGATTGAACAAGAAAATGAAATGCTGATTCTTTGAAATACAGTACTTTAGTTACATTTTTAAAAAATTATCTAAATATACCAATTCAAAAGATTGACAGATTTTTGCTAGATTGACTAAGTCTCTCGTAGTCAGTTTTCTCTGAATACTCAATATTATGAAAATGACTATGTTTTTCTAGAAATAAAAAGGATTATAGTGCAATACTGTGAACAGTACTGTGAACTATGCACAAAATTAGAAATTAGAGGCATGGCAGTGAATGTCTGTGGTCCCAGCACATGGTGGCAGGGGAAGGAGGGTGAGGAGCAGGCCAGCCTGCTGCACATGGCAGGAATTGTGGGGAAGGTGGGGAGAAGGAAGGGTAATCTGGATGAAATGGACAAATTCCTAAAGACACACCATCTAACAACATAGGCTCAGAAAAGCCAAAACTAGTCAGGAGATTAAATCAGCAATCAACAATATCCCAACAAACAAAAGCTCAGGGCCAGGTGGTTTCATTAGTATATAAAGGAGAATTAAGAGCAATCCTTCCCAAACTTTCCCAAAGAGCTGAAGGAGGAGGACGTGCTAACTCACTGTGAGACACGCAGTGCTCTGTCAGATAAAGGGGCTTCAAGAAGAGAAGCCATCAGACCAGTGTTTCAATGGTGACTTACAGTATGCAAATGGAATTCAGCAATACATTAGAAGAACTATAAATAGTGGTCAAGGGACATATTCCATAGCAGCAGGGTGGCTTCACATACAAAAAAGAAAAAAAAAAGAAGAAAACCCACAATATACCACATTAACAGTGTGAGAGTGAGGAGTGGACCTCACATGATCTCAATTGATTTAGAAGCTTAACCATATTCAACATTGCTTCCTGAGAAAAACAGTCTAGGAGCTAAGAATGAAAGTTAAGACCCAGCATGACCAGGGCCCCCTGTGAGCACCATCCTCAAAGATGAAGGGGGCAAGTCTTCTCTTCAGTCAAGAACAAGACAGGAAGAAACCAAATAATTCAAACAAAAAATGGGAAACAGAGCTAAACCGTGAATTCACAAAGGAGGACTCTCTAATGGCAGTGAGACATTTGAAGAAATGCTCAACATCCTTAATCATCAGAAAAATGCAACTCAAGACAACTCTGAGATTCCATCTCACACCTGTCAGAATGGCTAAGATCAAAAATTCAAATGACAGCACATGCTGGCGAGGGTGTGTAGAATGGGGAACCCTCCTCCATTGCTGGTGGGAGTGCAAGCTTGTACAACCACTATGGAAATCAGTCTGGCGATATCTTAGAAAACTTGGAATAGCCCTACCTTGAGACCCAGCCATACCACTTCTGGGTATACATCCAAACAATTCCTCATCAAACCACAAGGACATATCCTCATCTATGTTCATAGCAGCCT